>RJWH01002945.1:0-189115 GCA_004363575.1 Solenodon paradoxus
TTTCTCCTTCAGCAGCCAGCTTTCACCAGTGCTGACCAGGGGCGTTCAACAAAAGAGTTGTTTTTAATTACAAAGAAATGCTTTTTCCCCTGTCCACACTGAAATGATTGTTTTTAACTCGCTGTTACTCAAGGAGGAAGAAAAGGCCTTCCTTGTTCCCCAGGACATGGGCTCCTGTCTCTCAGCTTCAGATGTGACAGTCACTATAGTGTTCTTCCTTGCCCTTCCAATAGGGGAGGGTTTCTGGAAGCTGGTCAAGGTCAGGTTGGCTTCGAGGAGAATTTCCGGGTAAAACTTCAGAGTCGCCAGGTCCTGGGAAGTTAAGAAACTGCGGCACAAGTCACAGGACCCAGGACAGTTGCTATCTGGGCTGGGAGAGGGGAGGGAAGGAAGGAGGAGCAAGGTGCTGGTGAAGACACTGGGACTTGGGTGCTGGGGGCGTTGTGTGACATGCACACAGACTGAGGTGCCATTTCAGTATCTTAAAATGTAGCAATACAAACAACAGAAAAATCATATTGAGGAGCCCTGGGGGCTTAGCAGTCCAAGGAGTTACATGATCTGGTGCAGTTCACCTACATCCCAAGGAGGGCGGGCGAACAAATAAGTAAGTGATGAACAAATAAATAAAATACTACATCCTCTTCTCTTCCTGCCTGCCTACCTACCTTCATTCCTGCCTGCCCGTTCCCTTAAAAAAATAAAACATAAAGAAACAATAAAATTATCTCAATGAAGAACATCCAGAGAGCCCCTCCTCCCAGCCCCACCCTGGGAAGCAGCTGCCTGTGCCCCTATAGTGAGTTTTCCTAGAGACAGACCATCAGACAATTACTGACACATCATGAGTCCCCAGGTGGCATCGCCACTAATGTCAAGTGAGGTCACTGGGTGGAAGCTGGGGCTACAAACTGAATGTTTAAGATGAGCCCCGCCCCTGGCTCCAAAATTAATATGTTGATGATCATAAGCCCCCAGTGTGATATTATTAGGAGAGGGCCTTGTGGAGGTCATGAGGTCATGAGGGTGGAGCCCTCACTGAGGAGTTTTGTGCCGTCATAAAGGAGACCCTGAGGGCTTCCTCCCCAACCACGTGAAGACACAGAAAAAGGAGGCAACTCGCACCCAATGTCTGCCCTCCTCCAGATGTCCAGACGCCTTTGCTAAGAGTTTGGTGGATATTCAAGAAGCTTTTCTATGCTCTTACAAACAGCAGAATAGATGGGTCCTTTAATATCTTGGATGTGAAGATGGAAGATGTAATGGTAGGTTTTTTTGTTTTTTTTCTTATCATAATTTCAACCATGAACATGAGATCAGACATAAAGAAACACCATATTTTCTTGCCAATAAACAAAAACAATAGTAACCACCGACACTGCTGAAGGCCCAGCAAGTGTTTTCTGCGGGTTCATGCATTCAGACCTCACGAGGATGCCGCTAGCTCTCAGTTAGCTCAGCGGCCATCGCAAAGTGCTCCGGACCAAACAACAGACGTGCATCCTCACAGTTCTGGAGGCTGAAAGTCCCAGGTCAGGGGAGGGCTCCCCTGGGGTGTGGATGTCACCTTCTCCCCTTTGTGGAAACACAGTGGGGGAGGAGGCAGGGAGAGAAAGAGAGTCAGAGACAGAAAGAGCCCAGTTCTCTATGGGGTCTCTTCTTTTAAGGACACGTATCCCATCACCGGAACCCCGCCCTCATGAACCCGAGACCTAGGTGGCTGAAGTAGGGTTGATTCCCTGCAGCTCGGCCAGGGTGTGGCCTAGAGGGCGCCCAGCGGGTGGGACTTGAGGACAAGGGCCCTGGGGAGCCTTGAAGGGCTTCAGGCCTGGTGGTGTTGGTAGAAAGCTTCGCTGTCCCACCTGGACAGGCCAGGCCAGGGGGGTGTGGTCTGAGACCAAGGGCCTGGTGCAGAGGCACCAGCCCCCCTTGAATGACTGGTGCCATCACAGGGAAGAAACATCGAGAAGAGGGCGAAACCTGTTGTAACTGGTGGGGCACATTGTGGGGGATGGAGCTGTGGCCTTGGGGTTACTGGTGCTCTGATGTCTGGGAGGCTGTGGGCACACGTGGGGAGTTGGCTCCCCGTCCCCCTACAAAAGCAGGGTCTCACGGGTGTGGTCTGCCCCATCAGGTGCTGCCAGGGCCCCTACACGCCACCTTTGGGGTTGGACAGCTCGACGTGCAGCAAGTACCTTGGATATTGGGGGCCTCGGCAGAAGCCTTGGGCTGGGACGGCAGAAAGGAAGACACAGAGGGAGGAGAGGAGAGACCAGGATGGTGGCGCAGCTGGTCCTTGAGGGGCCCCAGTCCCCTTGCCGGCAGATGGGTAGCCCCAGATCTTTCCAGGGCATTCCAAAGCCTGGGCAGCTCCGAAATGGTCTGGTAGTAAGCCACTGGGCGTTAACTGTGCCAGGCCTGCACAGCGGCCTGCTGCGCTGAGGCGAGCACTGGGGCATAACATGCAGAGCTGCCGGGACCAGAAAGCCAGTGACCATGTGGAAGGCAGGGCCTTCCCCCGAGAAAAATGACAGCACCCCACTAAGGAGGGGCCTCACAACCTGGCAGGACACATGGGTTGGTCCCCCTGCCCAGGGTGGATGGGACAGAGGCTGCCTCCTAATCCCCGCACCTCCTGCTCTTGAACATGAAATGAAGCAGAGAGAGCGGAGCGTGGAGCCTAAGTGACCTGTTACTCCAAGGCGTGTGTGCTGAGCAGGCAGAATTCTTGCCGAGTGAGGTGACCGTGAGCCTGAGCGGGCAGGCTCTCTTGCCTTCTGGAAAGAGGCTATTTTCTTTAAGGGGTCACCAATCACCTACCAGGTCGTTCCACAGACAGGTGCCTGGGCCCCACCCACGGCGTGGTCACAGAGCTGGAGAAACTGTCTCCATGACAGCAAAGGTAAACGGGAGACGCAGGTGGCTATTTGCAACCTGGTCACTGCCCTCAGCAGTCACTCGGCTCTAAGAAATCGTACGTCATCCTTTGCCCTCAGAAGCTAAAAGCACTGGGGCTACAAGTTTTGTGCAAATGCGGGGCCAGGTGCAGATCTCTGCTGAGGGACCGAGGAGTACGGAGTATGGGCTCAGCCCTTCCCAGAGCCTTCTGGGCAGCACAGGCACCAGAACTGGTTCTCCTGGGGCCTAGTTTAACAGGTAGTCACGTCCACAAAGACAGGAGAGCCTTGCCGTGACTTCCCCCCAAAGCTGTGGAATGTGACTTGGCTGCCTGGTGCCCGGTAGCTGCAGCCCAGCAGCCCCACAGGCCGAGCCAGGCACTGGCTCTCTTCCTCCAGAGCAGGTCGCAGCCCTGGGAGGAGGTGCTGACACCCATCTGCCAGTTTCCCCAGCACTGTCCCATGGTGGCCAAGGGTCACCAGGAAATGATCGGTGACATGCCACCCTGCCCTTGAACCAGGCGGAGCCCCACCTAGATAGTTTTCCTGGGAGGGTTTGGAAGTATCTGTTGCCATTTGACAGGGCCAGTCCCGCCTGCCCCTGGGCAGGCCTGTGGGCAGAGTGTGATTGGCCGGAGAGCGGGACCCAGTCTGGGGAGGAAGCGCGTCAGGGCAGGCTCCCTGCGGTTGCCGTTGCCCAGTGAGTTGAACTGTGACAGTGGGGTGTGTCATGGGGTGTGTTGACAGGGAAGGGCAGAGCAGGGAGGACAGCGTGGGAGGCTTTTCTGGGCAGGGCGACCGTGACACATCTGGGCGGAAGGGCTGGCTGAGCACGGGATGAACTGGGGACGCGGGGGACGGCGCCCTGCCTGCACCCATCTGCGGACTCTGTTGTTTCTTGAAGGTTACAAACACGCGCACGGCCAAAGCCTAGGCGTCCCCAGCGGCCTGCACAAGTCAAGCTCGTCCCGGGGCCTCCAAGTCCCATCAGGAGGGTTCAGGAGAATCTGGTGCAAAAAAAGAGCACGCTCAGCCTGCCCGTCCCAGATCCCCAGGACAAAACGGCTCCTTCCCAGCCTTGCCTCCCATCCTCGCCTCCGGAACCCGCCGGTCGCAGCCTTGACCTACAGGCCTCCTTTCTTCCCAGAGGCCGCCCTAAAACGCAGGATCCAGTCGGGCTCCGCGGGGCGGCAGCTTTCCAACCTGACGCAGCAGCGCCCCCTGCGTCCGCACAGGGTTAGCTCGCAGCTTTCACTGGGACAGGGGCCCCCTGGTCCCACCGCTGCATGGGGGTGGGGGGCCTCTAATAAGGAGGTGGCTTCTGGGGACGAGAGTTCCCAGCATGAGGGGTCAGGGCAGAGCCTGCTCTGAACTCGTCACCAGATGACGCAGTCATATGTCACAGCTCCTTGAAGTCATCCTGGTCATCATCATCACTGTCATTCTACAGGTGGGGACACTGAGGCAAGCAGGTGCCATGTCCACGAGAATGCAGTCGTGGAGGTGTGCTTTGAACCCAGGGGGTCCAACTGCTGCAAGGCTTGCCCTGCTGTTTTCTAGGGTCTGTGCCGGCAGGGCTGGGCCTTGTTTTGAGGCTTGTCTGGGGACACATTCCAGCACTGTGCTGCCAGGGCCTTTCTGTCCAGGGGGCATGTATGGGCACAGGCTTCCCGCCTGCCTGCAGAGCCCCCGCCTCAGGTGCACTGAAGGGCCCACATAGCTCTGGGCTCCTCCTTTGTGCCAATGTGACATCCTTGCACCCAGAGGACTCAGCAGCTCGGTGTTGGAGAGCTCACCCATCTGGCCTTCCCGCTGGCCTCCCAGATTGTGCTTGGGGAACTGCGGTTGGTGAGGGTCCAGGACTGCCACCTACAGCAAGGCCCAGAGTGCCCTGGGGGAAAAACAATCCATGCCATTCCGGGCCTCGGGCCCCAACATGCAATCAGATGGAGACAGACACACCCTTCCTGGGCCTCTGCTGTGCTGGTGCGGACGGGGGTCTGGCTCCCAAGAGGCTGCTCCCGCTGTGGGCGGGTCCTGGCTGGGGCTTGTGCCACTTGGGACTTGCACCAGGACCAGGAGGAGGTGGTTCAAGCCTTGCCCTAACTCAGCTTCCCAACTGTCCTGCTGTGGAACACCCGTGTAGAGGCCCTGACTGGCATCTTGAAAGGAGCACGGGCCTGGGAACCTGGGATCCTGGCCCTGAATCTGCCCCAAACACGTGTGTCACAGCCCTTGCCAGTGTTCGTGCTTTAGCTTCTCATCTTTGAATGGAACCTGACACAACTCAAGTGGCGTCACAGACTGAACCCAGCAGGCACCTGCCTTCTTGCAGGAAGTCAGAGGAAGGTGCTTCCCCAGGGGAGGCAGCCCCATCACCCCTGTGTGTGCTGCCCAGTGGGGCCGAGAGGATGGGAAGCGGGAATGGTGGTGCTCTGGGAAAAGGGCAGGGCTGTGGCTAGCCTGAGGTCACCCTGAGCGGGGCAAACATCAGACCAGCAGACAGAAATGCAACAGGGAGGTTGGGGATGGGAGTCCCGTAAGCCTCCCTAAGCGCCTACGTTCCAGCAGCTGGAGCAGGAAGAGCAGGAGCACGCGCCCCGGAGCCTGGACAGGCCCTGTATCGGCAGGTCTCTAGCTGACGCAATCCGTGTCTGCCCAGAGACGCCACAAGACCCGACACAAAGCACAGCCGGGGCCACACCTGTGTGCTGCCTGAACTCTGAATGTCCTCAGCCCTCACACCAACCCGCAGGCAGAGGGGACGCCTCAGGGGTTCTGACCAGTCTGACGCCATCTGACCAGTCCGACCACATCTGCTGACCCAGGGCGACAGTGAGTGCACCAGACGTATTGAAAAGCCACAGTCAGGCTCAGCAGATACTGCTGGCTGCACACTGCAGTCAAGACAGATTTTACAGGACTTGTTCAGTGAAATCACTAAACAAACAAACAAGACAACCACCACCACTTGGGGTCAGGGGTCAGAATCCAGAGCTGCTACTGAATTATCGGAGGTAGGAAAAGGAAAGTGTGACCTCTACTGGGGGAGGGGGGGTGTAAAAGGCGTCAATGCCCGAGGGACCCAGATTTAGCAAAGACTTCAAAACAGCTATTAAAATATGTTCAAAGATCGAAAGGAATCTATGGTGAAGGTATGAAAAGAAGGGTAACAAAATGACTCATCAAATACAGACTATCTCAATAAAGAGATAGGAATGGTAAACAAAAAAACCAGAAAAGCTACCACACAGAAACTCTGGGCTAGGAAAGTACAATAATTGAAATGATGAATTTAAGAGAAGTTTAACGGCAGGTTTAAGCTGGTATGGGAATCCCAGGTGAAGAATGGTGGGAAAAGAGAAAAAGAAAACTTGAATAAATGATGTCAAAAACTTCCCAATTTGGCATACCCTGATAGCTCAGGTGTTAAGACCGTGCCTGGGGTGCAGTCCACATGCAACCCAAGGACCTAGGTTTCCCTGGGGTTCCTCCTAGCCTGGATCTGTGGGGAACAACTAAAATGAACTACTAAACAAATAAAACGTTACTTCCTCCTCCCCTTTCCTTCCTGCTTCCTGTGTTCTCCCTCTTTAAAAAAAAAAATCTTTCCTAATTTGATGGAAAATATTCATTTATACACAAAGAAGCACAGCAAACTCCAAGTCAGATAACTACAAAGAGATACATACACCTAGATACATCATAGTCAAATAGCTGAAAAATAAAATTTGAATGTAGGACAAGAAAAAGGAAACACCTTACCACATACAAAGCAGGACTTTGTTTAACAGTTTATCAACAGCACAGGAACCAAAAAAGGCAGCAAAATGACATTCAAAGTGCTGCAAGAGTTGTCCTTCAAACATGAAGACAAAATAAAAATATTTTGAGATAAAGACTGAGGAAATTCACTGCAAGCAAACCTGCCTTATAAAATATACTAGAGGAAGTCTATTGGGTTGAAAAGAAATGATACCAAAAGATAACATAGAGAAGAAAAGAGTGCTGGAAAAGGTAATTACAGAGGTAAATATGAGTGTTAACATACTTTTCTCTTAACTATCTTAAACAATTGCTTAAAACAGTATCTACAAAACTGTCTTCTTTGGCTTAAAACATATGATGTTTTATATATATATATACACACACACACACACACACACACACACACACACACATACACATAAAATGTAAGGAGGGTGAGAAAAAGAGCGACATTGGAAGTTTCTTTTTTTAAAAGGTGCAGGTAGAATGAAGGCGAGTAGACATTTAGGCAGGGAGAGGAGGAAGAACAATCCTTATTTCATTTTTATCTAGTTGTTCACACTGGCTGCTTCCACCTAGGCCAGTGACTCGAACTCAGGGGGATGTGTCTTGCTCCTTTGGAGGCGACTGACCTAACCGCTGGAATTTGCTCTATTTTGCTGAAATTTATAAATATTAAGTAGATTACAGTAGGTAAAGATTCATATTATTATTATCTTGAGAGCAACCAATTACAGAAAACTAAAAAATTGGAGTAAAAATAAAGAAATTTAAGGAATATACTAGAGACGATCTCACTAAAAGAGGGCAATAAAGGAAAAGCAGAACAAAAATAGCAGATAAATAAAACAGAAAAGTGGCAGGCATATACTAAACCTTGCTGATAGTTAGATTAAATGCAAGTGGTTAGGTGTTAGGTCTAGAATTGAGGTACAGTTCACATAAAGCCCAAATTCCTGACTCGGGGGAGCGGGGGTGGGAACAACCAACATGAACAAGTAAATAAATGGATATAGAGGTTTCCTCCTTCTCTCTCTTCCTACTTATCTTCATTCCTGCCTACTTCCTTCCTCTTTAAAAAAGGAAAATGGATTAAGCACCCCTATCAAAGGCAGAGATTCAGACAAGATCACAGCATTCAACTACATGCTTTCTATTAGACATATTTTAGACTGAAAGACACAAATAAATTGAAAGTGAAAGGCCAGAAGAAGCTATACACACAGTGACCAGAAGAGAGCTGGAATGGCTACACTAGCAACAGTGAAAGCAGATTTTAGGACAGAAAATATTGCTAGAGACAATGAGGGACACTCCACAAAGGTTTTAAAAGCAGGTATAACAGAGACATACAAGTTCCTAAGAAGAGATCCAAAATACATGAAATTAAAACCTGACTGAGCTGAGGGGAGAAAATTGATTATTCAACAGTAATAATTGGAGATTGTAATACCCCACTTTAAAAAAAATTGAGGTAACTTTGCTTTACAAATTAATATAAACTCCTATGTATAGGTTGCCCAGTCCTCAAATACATGTCGCCACACCCTGCCGCCACCAAATTACCAAGATTCTTCCCCAGTGTCCAGGGGGCTCACAGCCCTGGCCCTCCCCATCCCATCCCTTGCTTGTAATCTCAGTTCTCTTGTTAGTGTCCAAGGGTGGACTTTGATTAGTCTCTTCCTTTGCTTTATCTGTTCGCATTCCACTTCTGAGTGAGTTCGTCTGGTACCTAGCTTTCTTCTTTTGACTTAATAACTGAGAGAACTACTAAACAGAAAACAAGCAAGAACAGAGAACTTGGACATCAACTTCTCTGACATCTAAGGAATGCCTCCTTGTTACAGAGTAAAACACACATTTTCTTCACCTGGAACATTCTCCAGGTGGAGATTCAAAACAAGACTCAAAAGTTAAGAAGGTTCCAATCACATAAAATATGTTCTCTGATCACAATGGAACAATAAGAAATCAATAAAAGAAATGGAAAATGCCTCAATTATTTGGCAATTAAATAATAAATTACACTTCAAAATTACTCAAGAGTTAAGAAATCACAAGAATTATAAAATATTTTGGACTGACTAGAAAACATCAGAAGTTATGGAATATATATATATATATATATATATATATATATATATATATATATATATATATAGCATGTGCCCTGGTGACCAAGCATTTCCTTTCACCAGAGGCTTAGTCCACACACATCCCAAGGTTCCTGGTTTCAGACTTGGGGCCAGAGGAAATAACCAAGATGAACAACTAAATACAATAAAGTGCTTCTTCCTTTCTATTCCTGCCTGCCTCCGCACTCACCTTCATTCCCGTCTGTATCTTTCCTTTAAAAAAAAAAGTTATGGACTGTCGCTAAAGGAGTATACATACAGAATTTATAGCTTCAAAGGCTGATAAAAAAATCTCAAATCAATCAACTAATCTACCACTTTCAAAAATGAGAAAAAGAGCAAACTGAACCCAAAGTAAGCAAAAGAATAAAATGAAAACTAAAGCAGAAGCACTCACAATGAAAACAAAAAGCTGATGGAGAAAACTGGTAACAGCAAAAAGCAGAAACACCGAATTCAGAACAAAAAAATTCAGAAACACTTAATCATTTTTGACTGTGCCCCCACCTCCAATTCATCCACTGAACTCAGTCCCCAGTGAGGCTGTGTTGGACGTCTCACCTCTAAGGAGTAATTAAGGTTCATTGAGGCGGGGCTGGAATTCAAAAAGCATTAGTCTTTGAAATTTTGTTACTCTTGCACTTGTTTTTTTCTTTTTTTAAATAAAGGAAGAGAGCAGTATTTTTAAGGAAGGAAGAGAAAGCACTTTTATTTATTTTTGGTTGTCCCCCACACCCACAAGCCACATCGTGAACCCAGGTCCTTAGGTTTTATAGGACTCACACCCCCCCGCTTTAGCACCACTAGGCCTCACCGTCTTCCTTACAAAACAAGACCCACCCTGTTGTGGGGGCAGCACTAAGCCACTGTGCTCTACTGGTGTCCCCCGCAACCCTGATGGGCCCTTGGTCTGCGCTAGCCCTCCCTGTGCTGTTCCTCCGAGAGGCCCACGATGGCGGGCAGGCCCATCCTTCTCTCTCCCAGTCAGCCCTGCAGGTGCTGGGGCCCCTGCTGAGACCTCAAAGGACACTCAACAGGACGTTAGCTGGGGTGTGTCCTTGGAAAACTAAGTGTGTCACTACAGCATGGCATGCCAACAGCTGCTAGAGTTGGGGGAGTGGGCCCCCAGCCTTGCTAGAACACATCCATATTTACTGAATACTCAAAAACAAAGGAAGACAAGCCAGTTCCCTCCAGGCAGCAGCACCAACTCCCAGGTGGTCTGAGAACCAAGGAAACCCTGGGTGGTAGCATCCCCGTGTGTCTGCTGAGCCAATCTGCTGGGTTCCTTTTGCTTTAAATCATTGGCTTCAGAAGTTCCTGAAACCCTCAGCTCCCAGCCACCACTGCCATGACTTCCCCTCACCTTCAGGCTGTCCTCCCACCACAGGGAAGGGACATCAGAGATGCTCTGGGACACACTCTGACACAGCGGAGGGCTGTGTGTGAATATTTTCTCTCCAACTTTGGACATCAGCATACTGTTCCCATCTTTTCACATTTTCTTCTTCTGTTTGAGGGGTTAAAAAGGTTTATGCCTGCATGTTTTCAAATTTGCTGACGGCTAGGACATCTGTGGACAAATGGTATTTTCACAGCCCCCACATCTGAGTCAAGCCAAGCTCAAACACATGCAGACCTCTGTGGGGAGCACGGAGAATGGCCCCAGAGGCTCTCCTGGGCCGCTTCGGGCCTTCCGAGTGAACTGGTTCTCATGCCCCCTCCTCCCTGGCATCTGTCCAGAAGGCAAAATCTCAGTGTCACAGGCCTCACGCAGTCTCAGGGGTCTGCGGTTTCTAAGACAACTGAAGACAATTCACGCAGAGCAGCCTCCACAGCAAAGGAGAGGGGCCGAGAAGGAACATCCTGTCATTGCTTCCTTCACGTTGCTGGAAAGAAAAGCACACTGAGAGGTCAAGAAATGGAGGCCCAAACTCCTCTGAAATCACTAGGATGTCAGTGCATTAAAAGGGGCTTCCCAGGTCTCAGCTGGGAACCTGAAGGAACCCGAGAACGGTGTCCAGTGCCCTCATGACCTGACCTGAGGGACCCTGGGCAGCTGTCTGGTTTGCAATGTCTACAAAAACAGGCTCAGCTTCCTACCCAGCAAGTGGTATCACCACCGGTCAAGGCACGAGACACTTTGTCCCCAACACCTGAAACCCACAGGCCAAACTCCGTGCTGGCTGGAGCCACCCTGTGTGGAGACGTGGCTTTCCTCAAGTGGCCCCTCTGCACCACTGGGCGCTTGCTGAGGGGTTGGGAGGTGTGGACTCAACATGAGTGAACTCACGAGCTTTCTGCTGAGAACACGGCTTGTTGGAGGCACAGGGCAAAGGGGGGCTGAGTTCTGTGTCTGCGCCTCAGTGCTGCGGGAAGACGGTCTGAGGAGGGAACGGAAGGCCGAGCCCTGGCAGCGTGAAGCAGCACTTGGCATCTGAACTCTGCTGGGCACTCACACCACACAAGAAAGGTGGGCAGGCAGGCAGAGGCTCTGGAATTGGGTTCCATTCCCCAGGGAGTTATATGGAGACTCATTCCTGTTTAGGCCTCTGGATGGGCGCCTGTGCTCATAGTAAGGTCACGTTCAAAACCAAACAGTGGAAACAAAACTGAACACCTCGTAATAGTACACACACGAGTAGCTGAGAATGATCATGCGCATACATGCAAAACCTCAAACGCCTCTGAGACACAGGAGAAAAACCTTTGTGCTCTGGGCTGGCCAAAGATTTCTCAAATGACACCAAAAGTGCAACCTACCAACAAAAACCAGCCTCTGAGTGGACTTTATCAGTCTGTAATTCAAGCTTTGTGAAGACACTATTAAGAAAACGAAGAAAGAGAAAATATTTGCTTCGAGCCTCAAAACTTAGTCACCCAATTTAAAAAATGAGTCAAGATTTTAATACATGCTTCACCAAGAAATGAGTTATTAGGAGATGGGACAGCTGGTGACAAGGGCTGCAGTACAAATCCTAACAGCAGCCAGGTGCTGGGCAAGGCGCCGGGCCTGGACCACTCAGGGGCATGGAATGACACAGCCACCCTGGAAAGCAGGCTGGCGAGCTGCTAAGTAGTTAAGTTCAATCATCATACAATCGAGGGATCCCACAGTGGGGTGTTTAACCGAGTGAAATGAAAACATGCAGAAACCTGTGACTGCTTGGAGCAGCTTTATTCATGACCTCCCCAACTGGGGACAGGTAAGAAGCTCCCGGGTGATGGCACTATGGAATGCTACTCAGCAGTGAAAAGGCACCAGTCACCTACACTTACAGCTTAACAAATGACTCTGAAATATTTTATGCTCAACAAAAGCTGCTGGACTCAAAGGTCCTCGATCACATGACTCATTAAGAGACACTACAGGGCAGAAGAGAGATCATTGCTAGAAAAGGGGTTGGTTATAAAGGAGTTCAACATACTGGGAGGTATGAAATTTCTGCATATTAATTATGGTAATGATGATTGTTTTATACAAATTTGGAGAATACTACACTAAAAATGAGTACTTGGTATATAAATGATACCACAATAACACGGATGAAATGAGACTAAATTTATCTAGCTATCAGCTGAAACACTATAACAAGAACCTAAGTATCACTGAGAGTAATGGCTAAATGAACAGGACGAGCATGAAACCCCTTTTCTTTCCCCAAGTGAAGTGACACGACAAACGCCCATTCTGTGTTTTGGAGAAGAGCAGGACACGCAGGACTGCCGCCATTCTGCAGTCTAACTGCTTCTCTTCTGCCTCCTGGTGTCAGTGATAACGCCTCCCAATCAGCAGGGACACTGCGTGTACCCGCCACGGGGCAGGTGTGACTGGGCGACGTGGATCAGTGTGAAGGATTTTAGAACAGGATAATAAAACTGCACGGAACTAGAAACAGTGGGCAAACAGACCAAACCAGCACTTTATTTTAAAAAGTTTTATTCTGTAGATTTAGAAATTTGAGATTTTTTAATAACTGCAAAAGAAATTCAGTCACACCTAATGATTAACAGAATGTAGTGGTGTATTATCTAAACAGAAATCGTGCTGATGTGCCATAATAAATTGTCTATTAGTAAAAAAATACACTTTAGGGCACAGTATTGTATCACAAATTACAGTAGGGATACTTTGCAAGAATTTAATCAAACTAGAGAATTCTGAGTAACTGTATCTTTTAAATGCAGCACTTAAAAATGTAACAACTCTGTGCATTCTTTTTCTTAAAAAAATGACCTTGTATGTCATAGAAATGCTGCTTTATTGCTGCAGAGGTCAAAGTTCAAGGCTCAAGAGGTACAGGAGAGAATATAAAGGTAGCCTTAAGAAACTTGGTTTTGTTTATGTATAAAAAAGGCAAAGTTTATAAAAGTTAATTTACAAACCAAGAACAAAAGTGGTATGCGCGCATTATGTACAAGCATCCTTAAACATCAAAATTTTCAAATGCATGGCCAAAAAATAACTACAAAAAAACCAACAAAAAAACCCCCCAGAAAACAATCACTGCCCCTTAGAAAGAGGAAAAAAAAAAAAAAAAAAAAAAATCCCCAAATCACACCATCCTTTTCTTCTGGGTGATTACAATTTCTGAAACACCAAATCCACAATTTACTCAATTGTTTTCATGATACAGAGTCTAGATGTGCACAAAAGCCGCAAAAACTTAGTAATACACAGAGAATGATCTGAGAATTAAAAACATGAGGGTAAGGCATTCCTGCTGGTTAGTATGTCTGTGGAGATGTGGTTAATTTATGGATCCAGAGAGGCCACGGAACCAGTCTCACATGCTTTGGTGTCCTTCCCTAAGAAAAATGTGTTTTCATATACAGTTAAGTATTGTCTTCATTTGACCCCACACCCACCCCAAAAGCTATAAATTCCCCTTGCTGTACATTTCTGTTAAACCCACTACACTGGTTATATATGTTTTCCAGGTGCATTTTAAAAACGTGTGCAGATTACCTCATGCATAATAAAATAAAATGTGTGTATGCCAGGCCAGGCCATTATCAAGTTGGAAACAGTGTACTTCGGAAAGACTATGAAACTCAAATGCACCCCATTTACTGGCTAGTATTTTAACGGAAATCAACATGTGAAGTTAAGCAGTGACCATAAAAAAGTACAAAAATCATTACAAAGCAAAACATCTTTGAACTGCCAGCCAATAGCAACAGTTCTTCAATCACAAACATGCCGTCGGCAGCATGTTTTCTGATCACAGCTCAGGGGCATACTCACGAATCGTCATCAACAAAATACTTAATACTAACAGACTGCAGTATCAATTCTAAGAAAAGTATAATACTTAATAGAGTGGTTCCATTTAGACTTAGTAAGTTTAACCCAGGATTCACATTATTTAATCAAGTTCCTATATTTGTAAAGAATTAAAAGTGGTCAATCAGGACAGAGACGCAGTTTGCTCCAACAAGATAATTTGGATCTCCAGGAAGACACTTGTTTTGCCAGGTTTTGGGGTCACCTATGAGAGAAAAAGAAGCCACGTCATTCACAGTGGGCTAGAAAACCTACCCACAGTGCTCTCTCTGCAGAGGCGGGGCGGCATGAGTCGTACGTTGAACATATTACTGTTCTCCTGTTTCTTCACAGAACTTCACCCTAACAAAACTCTCAGCGCTGCATTTCAAGCCGAATCACTGGAATCCCACGATTTGAATACTTTCAGGTTTTTATTCATAATTTCTTAAAAAACATGAATAGAGGGTGGGATGACCCTATGCCTGGGACAGCTCTAGTTTGCCCGAGTCCACAGGAGTACTCATAGCACCGTTTTGTTTTTTTTAAACTTTCGAAGCTTAACAATTAAATAATCACTCATTTGAATATAAGAATACATTTCTCATATTCAACTACAGACCAATACATTAAAACTAAAACCTTCAAAGTTCTGCCGGATCTGGCTCCCGAAGATTCCCCTCCATTCTCACACACGAGAAAAGGCAGTCAGACGAACTAAGAGGCCCAGCCTGCTCCTGCCCACACAACAGAATCATGCGGGACCTTGCTGTGTGGGACGGAGGCAGAGCTGGGCCATCTGAGTTTGCAACAAGCTCCTGGGAGATCTGAGATCTGCAGCTCAATGATGAAGCCCTGGAAGTGGACCTGAGTGTGAAAAGGCTGCGGTGGCTGGCTGGCTGCACTATTCCAGGTAAGTGTGAAGTGAAAGCTGCTGACTTTGCTTCCCCTGCAGCAACAGATCTCAACCAGGAGCAATTCTCCCACAGTGGGACAACTTCCAGAGCTGTAGCTCTTGTCACAACTGGCCTCTAATGGCGGGGGAGGGGCAGGAAGGCTGCTAAACATGCCACAATGCATAGACTATGCCTACAACAAAGAGCTGTCTGGGCAAAGCGGCAGCAGTGCCAAGGCCGAGAAAGCCCGCCTCCAGTAAGCTGTACGCTACCCAAGCAAAGCCACAGCTCATCAGTTTAAAACAGACTGAACTTCACAGGTATATGTGGGATTATGGACTCTGCAAATAACAATGCTTAGGCAATCAGAGAGCTGGGACACTCTTCGGAAGTAAATTAAAGAAACCGTATCTTTAAACTCAAGTTTCTTTCCAATAGACTCATTTTGTTGGTATTAAGTCAGTACTTATCAAAAACCACCCTTGACTTTCTGAACAAAAATTTGTAATAGCATTTTAAAGATATACAGGATCATCACACGAAGGTACAGTTCTCTTTTAGGTGAATGTATTCAAATCGAATACAGGAAAAGGTTGTTACAGTTTACCAAAAAAAGTATGTTCCATGGCATAAAACATTAGAAAAATAGAGAAATAATGTTTCATATAATATTTGAATAAAAATTTTATAAAACTAATTACAATAGGCTTTCTCACCCTAATCTGGTTTAGAGGTCAGAGCTCATGCTACAACTTTGATAATGTTTTAATTGCAGTTAATTCATTAATTAAAACTAGACTAACAACATGTTTCTTTGTGGTGTCCCTAAGGAAATAGCTTTATTATCTATTGTCTTAAAATTATTAACTTTGTCCAGAAAGTGGGGCATATGTATCAGGAAATACCTATTTGTCATTTTTCTCTTGGGTACTTTTAAAACATGATCCTATAATCTTCACAACATGAAACTCTTTCATGGCGTGCCCTGGTGGAGTAGAGGTTATGCCTCAAAAGGAGTGTAGGCCCCATACCCCTGGGTTCTAGTCTAGGGTCTGGGGGAGAAACAACAGTATAAGCAACTAAATAAAAACAAATAAAATACTTTTTTCCCCTCCTCGCTCTTTCTGCCTGCCTGCCTACTTGCCTTCATTCCTGTCTGCACCCTTCCTTTAAAAACACAACACAACACCTCTATTTCATAATGCGTCAAATTAAAAATAAGCTTATCTGATTTACTGAAAATTCAAAAGCAGGACTTTAAATTCTTATTTTTCTGTATAAGCTTAATTAAAGTGAGCTTTACCTAAAATACAGACAATTTCAACTGGTAACTGGCTTAGACACCCAAGGAAGTGAGAAATGTGAAAATGCATGGAAGTTTTGAAATTATGATTGTAAGAGCAAAAAGCCACTTAAAAATAGAGTATAACAAAAGTTTTACACTGAAAAAATCAGAACCAAGCATCATAACAGTGGAAGGTCTTTTGTCTTTAAAGTTCCTTTAGCAAATATACTTTGTAGATAAAAGAATGAAAGAATAGCAACCAAAGCAATTATTACATAAAGGAATCAAATCACTTTAGTAAGATGAAAATGCCTGGATACGTAGAACAGTATCATTTATCCCACGGCATCTTAAAAATTTTGACAGAATCAACAGTTTTGTTGAACACCAAGAAATAATCAACCTTTGGCCAAATCACCAGAGTTTAAAAGGCAGAAACTCCCCCAGATTTCCACACTCATTCATAATACATGCACCACACGGAAACTTTAGAACGCTGGCGATGCCGAGGTGGCGAGGGACAGAGGAGAGGTCTGCGGCCAGCACGGCAGCTCCCTCAGCCCGGGGATGAATCAATGACAGTGCCCAATGCCCAGAGGACAGAGTGAAGGAGCATACCCGACGAGGAGTCGGATGATTTTAGAGCAAAAGACCAACCGTCAGGAGTCATGGACGCACAGTGTGGCAGGCGCAGCTCCACGGGCTTCAGGAACTTGAGGCCATGGGGCCCGCACATCACTAAGGGGCTCAGCAGAGTCTCGCCTGGAGTCAGGGAGGGGACGAGAGGTTAGACAGCTCTGAGCCCCCAGATGTCCTCATGCCCTGTGAACGCTGTTTTTAAAGCTATGGCTAGTCTCTACAGACAGAACTGACCAAGGAAAATGGAATGTTAAATTTCCTAGTAATCACTTTAAAAAGTAAAAAAAGAAAAAGGCGAAATCAGTTTTAATATTTTTGGTAGCCCAAGATATCCAAATCATCACTATTTTACACATAAGCAATATGCTAAATCTCTGCAGTGTGTCCCTTAGGCTTCCAGCACATTTTATTAGGAAAAGCTGTAGCAACAGGGGGCAACAGTCCTCCATCATTGGGCTCTTACAGGTTTAAAGATACTCAAATGTACTTTTAAAAAACATTACTTGTACTTTGTTTTTTACAGCTTGGTTTAAGGGATTCATGAAGAACTAATATGGCAAGTGTTTGGGTAAAATGTAAAAACTGAGCTGACATGATGTACTTAAGAAAGTAATGCACTGCTGGAGATTCTGAAAGCTCTGTAACAGTTTATCAGAATACCCTGATGATCCAGGAAAACTAGAAAACAGCAGCAGTGCTAGACTAATGACGCTCGCTCGTGCTGGGCCAGGGAAGGCCAGCAGGGTGACACTTGCCCAAGGCGTTGGTCCCACAGTCGGGGGACAGGCACAAGGCAGAGCTGTCTGGGTGGGAGCTCTTCAGTCATCTCTCAAGAGGGAAGGGTGACAGATTCAAAGACAAATGAGGGGGTGAGTCAGACCGGAGGAAGGTCAGTGACCTGCTGCTTCACACTGAAAGGAAAGCCCACACTGCAGGGCCCACTGTGCGCCCTCTGCCAGACACCCAGTCCATGCGCTCGTCTGAGGCGCTCCCTGATGGGAGAAACGTGCGGTGGGCTGGAGTGCAGCAGAAAAGAGTTCTAGGCTGTCCTCTCCATGGGGCGCTATGAAAGAGGCAACGAATGGCAGCATTTACCTTTCTCCTTGTCTAAAGGCGGCAGGATGCTATTGTCTCGGCAGACCTTGAAATAGATTTCCTGCTCAATCCCCTCGGGGATGGCTCCTTGCGGGATGATGATACTGACACCAGTCTCTATGGAGCTCAAAACCCCGCCGTTGCTGTTAAACACGCCTCGGGCTGTGGCCACCACAGTGTGACCATCCTCGTCTTCATCTTCTTCCACGGCTGAAGGGCTGTGACCAGGAAATGGCTAATGAGTAAGGTCCTAACACCGCACACAAACCTCCGTGATATCATAATTGGTGCTTTGCTTTCTTTTTACTTCTCCATATAATCCAGAAATCACTTACTTTATTTAACAAGGTAAGTTTTCAGTGACAGAATTTGCTCACAGGGATAACTAAGCATACTCTTCCTGAAGAAAAGCAGTGTCATCTCTCAAGATAACTAATCAGGTTATCTTCTCTACTGGTTTTTGCAGCCAAACTGTATTTAGGCTGATACCTCAGTCACCCACTACTACAGTTCACTGACATTAAGAAGCATATTTTGATGCCCACGAAATTAGTGTTTCAAAATTGGTGTCATGTCATAGTTTCATTGGTAGTGTACTTTTACCCCAATACGTTTGACCTAATGCCTAAGACTTTAAGGCCATTTTAATGTCCCTGAAAACTGGTTGTAGCTTACACTCAAAGGTAGTTTTGCAAATAAATCTTAATTTTAATTCTTGCTTTTTTTCCACAAAAACCTCTTGAGAAACTGGGGCGCAGCTTAGATGAATAAAAAAACCATACATATATATTTAAAAGAAGGTACAGGCAGGGATGAAGGTGAGCAGACAGGCAGACAGGCAGGCAGAGAGAAGAGGAAGGGACATTTAGCTATTTTGTTTTCATTTGGTTGTCTCCTGCCCCAAACCTGGCTCCTTGAGATGTTATGTTACTGAGCCAGCCAGAGGAAGGGGACTCACTCACCTGCTGGGTCACCAGGGTGCACCCTGGTGTAAATATGCTAATTAAGCTTGATACTGCCCTAGAATTTCTTTTTAAAAAACCCCCAACCCCAGGTCTCGAACCCAGGTCCTCGGGCTACACATGGTCTGCGTCTTAGCCACCTCTGCTGCACCCACGAGGGCACACCAACTTCCCTAGGATTTTAAGAGCTCATACTATGGCCTTTTATTAGTCCTCCCTGAGTACTTGATGGCCCTGCTGTCAGAGGCGATGCCATGGGAATCTCATGGCTGGTTAAGAGTATGGGCTCTGGGATCAGGTGACCAGGGGCTGAATCTGGGTCCTCTTCACCCTGGTGCCACTTTTTGCAAACTGCAATGCCACTCAACGCCCAGTTCTTGGTAAATGGGGAGAAATGGCAATACCTCCTGGCTACCCACGACTGCTGGCTCTACTACCTTATTGAAGGAGCTGTATGCAACGGCGTTCATTACATCAGGGACAAGACTGTTCAGTCTCAAGTCTGGACTAAAATGACCATGTCAAGCCCCAAATCACATGAATGACATCAAACCCACAAATAACGAATCACAAGGCCACGAAAAGGCCAACTCCTTACCTCACAGGAATAGCTTTAGGCGCCGTGCTGATGCTGTTGACCTGGAACTTGGGCTTCTCTGCGTGGACGGAGAAAGTCTCCACTCCACTGTCAGACTCGGGAGGCTGTGCTGCACTGAGCGCTTTCACATGCATTTTAGGAGACGTGGGGGCTTTTGAAGACAAGTCAGGTTTATGTGCTGTTTCACTTGGCAGAAGGTTGTGATTGAATTTAGGACTTTCAAACTTGCGTTCGAATGGCCGCGCAGAGCTCGTATATGGTTTTGGTGTGAATCGATTGTAAGCTGGAGCAACTGGCTTCTGAGTCTGTTCAGCTCCATTAACTGGAGCTTTATCTGGGAAACTTTTCTGGAGATAGAAAGTGGACTGAGCAGTATCGTCTCGGTTTGGTGGTCTGAAAGTTGCTGGTTTATTCTGAGATGGAGGGGGGTCTGGTTTGGATAGTAAAGAATTCTGAAAATCCAATGACACTGAGTTACCTGAAAAATAAACATGTAAAGATTTCAAAATTTCCTGGAAGAAATTCTAACAGTCATTCTGATGCCTCTCTCATCCTAACAAAGATTTAAACAAATAAAGTGAAAATGAGAATGCCTAGTAACCATACAATAAGATATTTAACCTCACTGCTAGTTAGGAAAACAAAAAACAAAACAAAACCCCACAAAATTCCACTTTACACTTGTTAGATAGGCAAAAACATGAACAGGAATTTCCATGTCCTGTTGGTAGTGGTGTGAGCTCATACCAAATGAATTCTATGAAATAATTTTTTAGAAGTATTTAACAAACTCAGACAACAGAGAAAGAGGAAACACACCCTAGCTTTCTTTTATGAAACCAGCATACACTTGGTATCAAAATCTGACAAGGACGTTTTAAGAAAATTAAAAACCCAAATACAGTAATAGAATAATTTACTGCATTCACAGAACAAAGGAGAAAATCTATGACGGTCTTAATACATACAGAAAAAGCAGCTGACAAATACTTTCGGCAAAACAGAAATAGATGGGAACATAAAAATGAAGGGTATGTTAAAAAAAAAAAAAAAGAAAAAAAAGAAACCAAATCTGCAGCTAACATCTTAATGGTGAAACACCAAATCTATTCTCTCTAAGATAAGGAACCACCAAAGATGTCTACTCTCATCATTTCTCTGCTCAATATGTACTGGAAGTTTGAGCCAGTCCAAAAAAGGCAAGAAAAAGAAACAAAAGGCAAAGGACCAGAAAGTAAAAATGAAAACTTCATCTGCAGACATGACAGTGTGCAACGAAAACTTTAATACAAAAAGTATTATCAATCTCAAGAACAACTTGTCTGGCTAAAGACTGACCCTGAAATTTGTTTCCTGTATAAATGACAGTATATCATCATATGTAGTAGCAAAACATGGAGTGAGAATGATAAAGTGTGGCACATTGTCTAGAGTAAAATATGGTTTCTTTTTTTAAAGGCCAAATAAGAAAAGAGGTGGAAGGAGGTGGAGACTACATCTTCCCTTTCAGGAATTCAATGGAAGGTAAAGAGGTAAGAAGGCAGTTTGAAGAGTCAGTAGGGGCAAGGAAAGATGCTTTTAACAATCGAACAGGGGATGTGCATTGACTTGAAGGTAGAGGGAAGGACTAGTAGAGAGGGACAGAACGACGTACAAGACAGAGACAGTGAAGAAAACATGAATGCAGGAGTGGAGCTGGGCCAGTGGTCTGCGATGAGGGCTGAGCTGGGTAAGAGCAACAGCTACAGCTCAGAGCTGCGAAGCAGAGGTCCTGGGTGAAAATATAGGGGTACTGCTATTACATGAACAGACTGGAGCGACAGGTTATCTACTGTGTTGAGCGAGGTAACAGTGTATACACCCATATGATGTGGAGTTCAAGGTTTTCCCCTGCCCATATGTAAACATGGGACAGACCAATAATTTTTACAGTCACCATTTAAACATATAGATTCAGATGTACTGGTAAATAAATCCTAATTCTAGAAACTGAGCCAGTTTAATCAAACAGATTAAAATCTACTGAGCTAAAAGGCTTATACGCTATAATGGCCAAACTCATTAAAAACAGGAGATATACTTTTAACAAAACACTTATTTTCCAGTGTTCTGAGTCCAAAGGTTTCAAGTATTCATTTAGGTGAAAAACAATTTTGCTCAGAAATGATCAGGATTTCATTTGATGAGTTTTACCCTATGAAAGTGTAACGCCAACTCCCAGCTGCCTACCTTCACCATGTGCTCCCTTAGCATGCGAGTGGAGGGCGAGGGACGCGCTGGTGCCCGGCGGAGCAGGCTGGGAGTACTGGGAGGGCAGTGGAGGGGGTGGGGGGGTGGCCACGATCGGCTCGTATCGTTTCTCACCGAATGACCGCTCCATAGCATCAGCCTCAGCAGACTTTCCCCTGTGAGAGAAATGAAGACAACGCCAACCCCTGAAAAGTGGGTCCACATTCATGAAGCAAGTTCTTGTACTTCTAAGTGTTTCTAGGTTAAAAAAAAAATCTAGATATTTTACAGTTGACGATTAGGAAAACGGGAAGCTACTCTACCAAAATACACAAAGTCAACCATTCATCAGCACAAGAAATGTAAAGACAGCACACAGCTACTTAAGAGTATTAGTAAAACATCCAGAAGATGGCTTGAAGGCAGATGAAATTTTGGGTACACTTATAATTTTTGTGTTGTTAATAAAAACAGTACTGGTTGGTAGATTTAAGAAAGTTTTCCAAATATCTGAAAAATATTTACTGGCCCAAATTTTCCTTAAGAGTCACTTCTGATTTTGTTTGCATGGAAGGCAGAAAAGCTTTCGCTCCCGGCACACTCAGAGCACACCAGAAAAGATGTCATCGGCACACTATTTTAGCAAAGGACGTGAGGGCCAAAGTCTGTGGTTTTTTGGACCACACAGTCTGTCAAAACTACTTAACTATTTGTCTAAGCCCCAAAGTGGCTGCAGACAATATATAGATGAAGGGATTTGACTACGTTCCAGCAACATTACAAAAACTGGAGGGTTTTTTTTTTAATGTAAGAAATTTGCCCTTGATTTACCAGATTCATTTTTAGTTTAATAATTGCTAAAACAGCAGATGTTTGATTTCACAAGGCTCATTATGTCAAATTGTGCCATGTCTGCTTATTTGTTAAGATCGCCAATTATTAATATGTAACACATAAGTCACACACACAAAATCTTTTAAGATAGACCCATAATTGCAACGTTGCCATATAAAGCTTCGCAGAGCCAAAGCCGCCCTGGCTTTATGTGCACAGACAGTAGCACAGTGGAATGCACTTTCATTGCACAATTCTGGTTTTACAATTGGCTTGAAAACTATGCTGTTATATTGCTTTCAGGCATGCAGACTAAGCATTTGAAGGTGACGTTAAAATCGGAGAGTGCACATAATGCCAATGGCACGGTGAGGGACACCTTAGTAACAGCCTCACATTAATGCCAGTCTTACCACTTGACGTTCCTTTTCAAGTAGTCATAGCTAGTGTAAGAGCCAAGAAATCTACGTGATGGCAAAGCAAGCGCAATAGAAAAATGAAAGAAAGTGGTCAATCTAACTAAGCAAATTTGCAGCAAAAGGAACTCAAATGTCATTTAAAAATATCAACCAAAATACACAAATTAACACAAAACCAAAAATTCTTTGCATTGGCTTCCCTGGCAAAACTTGTTATTTTTTTCAGATTTAAATGCGTTCTTTCAAGTTGTATTCTATTTACCATGTATGAAAAGGATAAATGAAATCTCTCTCTCAACTACGCCGCAGGATCCCATTCCGACGAGAAGGAATGCATTTAACGGCTGGTATACATAAAAAATGACTGCAAAAGGGCACATCCGTCTACCAAACCAGAGGTGACGCCCAGGCTCAGCGTTGGCTTGCCTGTCCTGACACGGATGCACAGGCACCTGTCCAGCATGGTGCCGGAGGTGGCTCCCCCCGTTGGTGGGGGCACCAGAACCCCCGTGGCAGCCTCCAAGTTTTCCTTTGTACTTCTCATAAACTGCACTCCACTGAGAAGATTTAAAGTGGGTAACAGTGGAAAAACATTTTACTTTTTCACTCTGAATGCTCCCTTAGGAACAAAGTGGTTGTTATATTAGCATTTTACTGATAGATATTCTAAAGGAATTTTTCCAAGTAAATGACAAACGTTGGGTTCAGACAAACCCAAGTGTCAGATTCTGTGGTTCCAGCTATTCAAACATGAATCTAAGTGCTGTGTGAATTGTCAGAAGTAATGCCTCTAACCCACTGACTTGTAAGCCCCATGTTTGCTTCTTGTCCTATGGGCATGTCTGGTAGACACAGGACCCCACCTGAACAATTACATCCACTCTCAGTACTGGATGCTGTCAGTCAAGGAGTTTTGTGTCCATGGTGCATGATTTGTACCCAACAAAATGAACCAATGAAAAATAGAAGGGAGCAGCAGAGAATAGGGAAAGGACAAGCAGGAACTTGGAGTTCAGGCCTAGTTTTTTCTGCCCTTCTTGTCACCTCATTGGGTTTTGGTTTCCTCCTTATAAAATGAAACCAGAAATCTCCAAAGTCCCCTTGAGCAGCAATAAAGAGAGAGGTCTTTCTCGCCTTGAAAAGAATACCAAACTCTCCAATCCCTCAAGCACGTCACCCTCGCCACATGCATTTTTAAATTTAAAAAAATCAGAGAACACAGACCCGCGTTACATGTGCTGCACAGAAGGGAGGCTCCTTCCAGATTCACCTGAAAATCAGGTCTGACAGTTTACTTTTACTGGGAGCTCTTTTCATTTCAACATTTTTTCCTAATGTCAAAAAATGTTAAAGAACAAAGTCAAATACACAGCCCAGAGCTAGAAAGCTGCGCAGCACAGAAGCCCCAGGGCCTACAGAATTCATGCCTTAAATACTTTGCTGTCTTCTTTCAGAATATGCTGAATTTCATGTGGTTAACTCCATTTTATGCAACAAACCTTCATGTGTCATCTTAGGTGGAATAACTTACTTTGAAGAATAACTAGCAACATTTGGTTGATTTGGAGAATGAACTGGCTTAGCAGGCTCCGAGAGGTGGCTGGAAGGAACGAGTGAGGGCTTGTTCTCAAAACTTCTTCGGTCAAAGTATGAGAGCTGTTTTCGATAATATTCTTCATCTTCCTCAGGATCATAATGATTTGCCCGAACAATATCTTCAGGTGGCTTCAGTTGAGGTTTTTGAGGTTCTGGGATCCTGACAGATAGTGAATGACAAATGGAACAACTTTTCAGATGTTAATTTTACGAAGAAAATGGAATATACAAATCCCGACCGTGGCCTTCACTGACTGCTGTCATCACCCAGAGCTAGCTGAGCAGCCCGACGTCACAATGGGTTGACACCAAACCCAAGTCGTCAGACATTCTACGACTAAGGCAGCCCCCTCTGCCTCACTAGTCCTTGAACACAACCTAGCAGGCCTCGTAGTTACGTGGTGAGAGTCCCACAGCGGTTAGCGGCAGTTAATGAGAAAGACACAGGATAGCGTTGGTGCTGAAGTAGACACACCAAAGTTAGCAACAAGTAGTAACTGAGAATTTCAGAACTTCAAAAACATTTCTAACAACTTTAGTCCAGGATCAGCAAGTATTCCTCCTATCAGGAAATCGCTCTCTAGAGGCTGAAGTTCTAGAAGGCAGAGGGAGCAGATGGCGAAGACAGGACACTACTAAGCAAACTAACACACCGGTAAGTATGCTCTAAATTTTAGAAAAAGCATCAAAAATGGATAAACTTAAATAGGTTTCACACCCAAAATCAGGGCTAAGCTTTCAGTTGCTGCAAGTTTATTTTATGCTAAACATCTGCTAATGAGACCGGCTGAGGAGAAGCCGTAGGAGTTTCCAGTTCCATGAAGAGCACTAGTGTTAGAGGAAAGCATGTATGTTAGACGAGAGTTCCTCTTTATTAAAAGCACCAAAGTGAGCACATGAAACAAGTTAGGAGAACTGTATTCGATCCGGCCCATCACTTAGCAGCAGTGATGAGATGAGCACGCTAGCCGCTCTCCAGCCAGCTCGCCCCTCAGCCTCAGTGCTTCTCTTTAAAACGGGGAAAACCACCACCTCCTCTCACTGAGATGCAGTGCTTTTCGGTACAAGGGCACGCATGACGTGTCCGCTCCCGAAATGATTAACTTTAGTCAGTTTAGTCAATCAGTGTCTCCTTATCTCTGAAAGGGAAGCGCTTAGAGAGAAGTAAAAGCCCTTGTTCTCTCTAGACCACTGCTTTAAGGAAGAGCGCTGGTAGTGTACACGTCAAGCCCACGAGACCGCTGCCTCTTCCTCCCCTGCTTCCACCACCGGAGCAGGAGGCTCGCTCGCTGACAGCTCAGCTTCCATGCCGCTGCCGCCACTGCGCGGACCCACCTGTACAGCGTTTTGTCGTGCTCACTGAACTGGTTCTGAGGAGTGGCTTTTGGACCGATGATGGGAGCACCCGGAGGTTTAGATACTACCTCTGGAGGCTGCAGAAAAAGAATGCCCAGGAAGAGAAAATTACAAAAAAACGGGCTTTATTTAAGGAGGGGAGGGAACGCTAAGAAGCATTCAGCAGGCAGCCCAGGCAGGAAGACGTAACACACCTTAAAACTAGCGGTGTGGTTTTCATCCTTCTTGTTCTCCAATGACGCTGACCTTTTGTTTTCAAACATCTTAACTCTAGTGAGGACAGACTGTGGTTTCATCGCTGGGTCTTCCTCTTCGTCTAGAACAGGGGGTGGAGGCAGTGGTTTGGTACTTGAAGGCAGAACTTCTGGCTTATGCTGAGATGCAGTTATTAGAGGAGGGACAACGGCAGCACCATGGAGAGGCTCGTAATGGCCGGCTTTCGAGGACAGTCCTTGGGGTGGGACTTGCTCATAGCTTCGTGGGTACTGATCAAAATACTGCTTGGGCTCAGGGGC
Organism: Solenodon paradoxus; assembly: GCA_004363575.1. NCBI lineage: Eukaryota > Metazoa > Chordata > Mammalia > Eulipotyphla > Solenodontidae > Solenodon > Solenodon paradoxus. The sequence goes on from RJWH01002945.1 coordinate 26,491, forward strand.
CTTCGGGGCTGCGGCGGAATAGGGCTGCGCTTCTGGTCTGTGTCGACTATGTGCGTCATACCCCGGAGCTGCCTGCTCGTCATGTCGTAACGTAGAGGATCGAGGTGGCTGGTCATAGCGCGGTCTGCTGTCATAGGACAGAGGGGTTGGCTCTTCAAAACGTGGGAAATACCCTCTTTCTGAGGCCTCTTCGGGATGCTGTCTGGAGTCAAGGTCTCGTGGGTGCTGATTATCAAAAGAAGGCCGAGGCTGGTAGGGCTGCTTGTCATCAAAGTACGACCACTGCTCTTCATAGGCAGGGAGGCGATCCTCATAGCGCACGCGGTGGTCGTAGCTTCGAGACAGCTGGTCTGTGTAGGTCGAGGAGTCATACCTGCAAGCAGGCTGATCCACGTCCCTGCTGGCTTGTTTCTCTAAGTATGGAGGTTGCGGTTCATAGCTCAGAGCTGGCTCTTTGTCTGGCCTTTGTCCTGGGTGACCAATGGCTGGCTGTTTCAAAACATGATTCTGTCTCATCATTTCCTCAGGATAGGGATCCTTTCTATGCACCTGCACAAAGAATCCAAGTGTAAGTTCACAGGCTTGCTGCTAACTTCAGTCTATCCTAACAGACATATCAAAGATCATTAATATGTGAAAATGGTATGTTCTACCATTTATAACCAGGACAGAAAGAGATTAGTGGAGAAAATCTGTTTAGGTAAAAGCCTGAAATTTATAATGCAAGTAGGGAGTTTTATGTCTTAGCATATAGTAGTAAATGAAAACTGAGATGAAGATAATAGCTAAATTTAGGAAATTAATGCTGAGTTACTGATTCCACTTGATTTGGACACTGTAAATGAAAATCGTGAAGTATATGGACACCATAATTTATGAAATATGAAAATGTTTATGCTGGATCTCAACACATATTAAGGAATTCTGAAAGATACTAGAAATCAAAAATTAAAATAATCAAAATATTCAGCACAAATCCCAATTAAAGGCATTTTCTCAAATCACCGGAATACCACTGGAAGCCATGCAAACTACAGAACTGAAATGATTTGAACTGATTTGAAAGCACTATGCTGTGTAAGCCCACAGTCAAAAAGCAAAAGGAACTTAAAGGGCAAAGCAAAAATGATCATGTGCTGGGTTGAGGGGAGGAACAGATCAGGGCGACGCTGTAGCACAGGTACCTTTACTGGCTCTACGTGTGACGACAGTGACGGTTCCTGATCTCTTAGCACTATGGGAGCTGCCTCGGTACGTGATGCTCTTACAGGATCGGCGTGTGGTGAGAAAGTGGTGGACGGAGCTGGGGTGAGCTCCTCCAGTCTGACATTAGTTAGGTTTAGGGTATGGTCAACAGCGTTGGCTGATGATGCTGGGTTTGTTTCAGGCGAAAGGTAAGGGACTTGAGATGAGGCTTCTGCTTTCTGTGAAGTGTTTAAAATATTTTAAATAGTGTTTCTGTTTACCGCTAACTTCCCACTTCCCTTCATAGTGACTGGCAGACATAACATTTTGAGTGTGCCGAATAACAAAACTATGACCTCACACCCTAATTTTTTTTTAAAAGAAATAGTTTACTGCTGTGTAAGATGAGCACACAAAGTTTAGAATTAAGTCCTTGGTATTCTCAAATCAAAATGAAAGATTCATTCTTATTCTGGAAAGAAATATATTGTTCAACTCAATCACCACAGTCCTAAATTTAATAATGCACCTCTAGCTAGAAAACGTTGAATGCTGCTGCTTACCTGTTGAGAGGCTGTTTTAAATCCAGGGGAGTCTATTCTATGAATTGGTTGTGGCTGCGCTTGTGGTGAGTAAGGAGGATATGTTTGGTTTTCGTGATGCATTCCAGAGGAGTCCTCTCTTACGGGCTCAGAGGACCGTGTAATGGCAGACTCCGGTGGAGTCCCAACCTCATCATTAAGAGTTTCATCTAGTTCTTGATCAGTGTAGGCCCCGCCTTCTGTATCTGTGTCTTCATAGTCAGAAGTGTGTCTACTGTCCGTGCTATACATTGAGTATTCACTACCTGGGGCTGACAGGTAGGACAGACGATCATCATGCAAATCAAGGTCATCACTTGTAGCACCATCCGCCTGGGTCAAATAAAAGTAAATTAAAAATTTTATTCAGTAGTTCTTTAAGAGATGGCCTTTATTTTACAAGGGAGACTGAAAAGGGTATTTTTTCTTTGGAGAAATCACATCTACTTTTCAACATTCCTGGTAAGGAAAGGTCAAGAAGATCGTACAATCACACATGCAGACACAGAGCATCCTTGCGGATCTGCGGGGCTTGGATGAATGAAATACTGGCAAAGCCCATGGGGAACAAGCCCATCTGGGGGCAGCCCCAGAAGAAAATGAAGGAACCCTGGGACCACTCAAGCTTATAAAACATAGTTGGTCACTAGCTTGCCTGCTTAAAACAAGGTGAAGAGGGAAAACGCTACCAAACCAAGCTCACAGAAACAAGGACACACTGACAGAATAGCGCATGTGTGAATAACCACGAAAACAAATGCTACGGTTCAAGGTGACTCAAAGCTCAAATGTATATAGTAAGAAAACATCTTTTTTACAATGTTGGTATTTGGTCCTAAAATTTGTATGAAATACAATGGGAAAGCATTACTAAGTGCTGGTTGTCTCACTAAATTAAGATGTTTTTCTTTACTTTTCATAGATTATTCAATGGACGGAGAGGGAAAAATGCAGTTATGCTTCTCTTTTACAAGTAATTGAAAGCTGAGCTAGTTTTTAAGTCTACACATTGATATCTTCTGAGTAGACCAGAAAGAAAATGGAAGCATTTGAGGGAAGAGAAATACAGAGTTGCAATTGACAGGTCACTGAATAATGTGAAACTAGTACCTGGATTCCATAGATTAGAATAGTCCCTAAAGAGCTGGCCTAGACACTGCACCCACATAAGCATGACAGCTGAAGGATCTAGAATCCAGAATGCAGACAACCAATTCTTTCATTTCAGCATGGACTGAAGGACAAACATAGGATTCCAGCTGCCCGAATGGCATTTTCTCCAGTCCCATGCCCGGCGGCTCCAGTTTTCATCAGCACACCTGTTAGGCGAGGAGAGTAAGAATCCCAGACTCTCCCCTATCTTAGCGCAGACCCCTGTCCATTAAAATTTTGAAGGCTTCTAAACTCTGTAATGGTTGCTGCAGAAGAGAAGTCTTGCTCTTTACTATCATCTTCACCTTGCCAGGGATCTTGAAGACTTCAACCCAGCAGTGAGAGGGGAAGTCAGCCCTGGGGAAGAGTAACCTGAACTCACGAATCCACTAGCCTTTGCAGCGGTATGAGATGCGGAAGTGAGCGAGTCAGGAAACAGCACAGACTTAAGAAAGCCTCAAGACGACTTTTCTTGGTTTAAAAGGGAACATAAAGACTGTATCAGATCTTGCAAAAGGGAACTTTTCCTACCAATTAGAGCAAGGCAGTTAGCACAGGAAAGCCAATGTGAAGTGAAGTGGTTTTAGTTTGAGAATTTATCTATTGCGATAAATTACACTTGACTGGAAAGGGGGATATAAATCAAGCTTGAGCAAAATTATAACAACTTTTTATGATTTATAAGCTGCATCAATTTAGCCAAATAATAAATAACATATCTTTCCTCACATAAAACACTGGGATCTTAGACCTTTATTTTAAAGTCCAAGTAAAGAAAGGAAGCACATACTATCATGAAGAGAAATTAAAGAAATTAAGATTTATAGATTAAAAAAAAAACTCTCACAAGTAGATCATTTTGTGTCTATACTTTCGCTTCAAGAACTGCCAGCAAGCTATTCCCACTCTGCCTGACAAAGGCTGCTCGCACAGGAGCAGCATGGAGAGGCTCTAATCCTTTTTATCAAACACCACGAGAGTAAAGCTCAGTATCACCGTGTGCTGCTAAGCGGTGCAGTGGCTTTTCCACCTTCATTTGTCTATCAAGTGTCCCGGCTGGTGTGTCAGTTATTTAAAGCAGTCTGACAGTCTCGCGTGCACAGCTCATGCCACTGGAACGATGCGAGACCATGGTTCTGAAGCACTACTCGAGAGGGGCCACGGAGCGCGGTGCGGAACGCTTCCTCTTGGCAGGGCTGGCTTCCGGGTGAGGGCAAGGATGCGCTAAGCATGGAGCATGCATTGCCAGAGCATCTGTAGCCACAGCCAGGCAGGCAGAGTAGGGTCATGCAGGGGCAAAACGCAACAAAAACCAGGCCGACAAGGAAATTAAGCAAATAAAAGGAACATATTCTCACTCTTCCCTAGCAATCAAAATGTATCAATATTGTACTGATCTTTGAAGGTCAAGACATCGACAACGAAAGGCTCTTTCAACTGTGTATTTTGATAAACTATTATCTCTTCCAACAAAATGAACAGACCTTTCCCATCAAAGACAGTAACAAAACCAGAAAGACAGACAACAGAAAGTAGTTATTTTAAAGTTGGCCATTTGGATGTATATAAAACCAAAATTCAAATCCAAGAACAACATATTGCTTTGTCTAACATTCCTGGTTTGTTGTCAGAAGGTTAACAGGTGCTGAGTGAAAAAGAAAGAATTTGGGGAGATACTTAAGGTAGTAAAACAGATTCTTAAGGTTTCTCAGAGCTGTTAAGATAATGGTGGACTTCGGGCTGCTCCTCAAGGGGGCTTCAGGATGCAGGATGCCCCACCTATGATTTGCTTTCAGAGTGCCTTTTGTCCTCAGGGCAAGGCCTAAGTCTCATTACTGGAGACAGCACTTTGGAGACTTGCATCTAGCCACCCACCTCCCGCTTCATCTTCAAAGTCAGGTTCAACATCATTCCTCATTCAGATAAGGACAGAGTCAGAACTTAACCCTGCTTTTTTAGTGATAATGTAGTAGGAATTCAACAGGTGGGGAAACTTCAGAATCTCTTATTGTCAGAAAGAACTTTCATAACTCCTACATACAAATTATAAACCCGAACAGCAGGCTGTCCCCAAACTACTCTGCTGATTCAATCGGAGACCAACGGTAAGTCAAAGGCATCTCTGATTCGTTGTGCACTATGGTGGGCAGTACTAGGATGTCTTACCTTTCCTTCAGAAACCCATACCAACTGGTTCTGCTGTTGCTGAATTGCTTCTTTCAATGCACCATACCAACCATCATTCATTGAATTTAAGTTAATTGTAGCTGGAAGTGAATGAATAACAATGTTTTATGGTCAGAACACTGTCAGAAGTGAAAATTCACTGAACTCTTGCTTACAGCTCACTCATCATTACTGAATTATATGAAAGATGGTGTTTGAGGACACAAACCTCTGGAGTCTCTTTTTTGGCACTAAACATTTTCTTTCAATCAAACAAAAGCTGCTGATACAACAGGAAGGTTTCCATGTAAATATTATGTAAGTTTTAGTATTTGAAGACATTATTTTTGCCCATATATTTTTGTCCAGACACTTTAAGCTGAAAAGAAGGCCTTTAATATACTCACTTGTAAAAAGATGGTGATTATTTTTACGAAGCTTATGAGATCGCTCATATAATTTCCTGGCACTTTTCCGAGATTCCGGACACAACCTCATTCTCATTGTTTTCACACCTTGCTTAGAATCAGGGTTAAGGAATACTACAATCGGATACCACTGTGCATAATTCAGACGATCGACCGCATTTGGTGTTACGTCTAATAAAGCGTGTTTGTCCTGAAGACACGAAGAGAAGATAAACATGGAGACAAGGTAGAGTTAACTAAAATCACCTTCTGAAGTGTCTTGGCTACATTTCATTGATAATGGACATTTAACTGTGCCCCCAAATGTCTCCGCACACATTAAAAAAATGTGTCGTCAGAAGTTAATTCAAAAGAATTTTTAGCCTAATTAAAAAAATTTTAAGCAGTTCACTTTAAGACAATCCTAATACTTTCAAGCTGAAAACATTATGTTTCGTTACAATGAAAATAAGTATAGCACTTCAATGTTCCTGACATGAGCTTATAGAGTAAGAATACATTCCCTATGTAAATAAAGATCGAAGCACAACTTGAAACAGACTGATGCAATTATGTAAACAGTCTATTAAAATATCCAACACTGTCTACATTTTTGTGATAATGAAAGATCATCACTGGGTACAAGTATTACTATTCCCTTCAAAGTATAATATGTTTCAGTGAGGATTTAGTTCTTATGGTATACCACTATACCAGCAATTTTAGAAAAACTACCTTCCACTTTTAAATTTAGCCAACTCGAAAACACAACCTTGGCAGCTCATAATGAAATAGGTCAATTGTTAATCACTTACCTGATCTATTATTTGCTTTATTGTATGAAGGCGAATAATACCAGAGCTACGATGGTCAGTTCCAGCATCTCGTGGTTCACTTTCTGTTCATGAAACCGGGACAAACACAAAACATTACATTTTCACTGGTTAGAGGCAGAGTTTCACAACTCCGGGAGCAACTGATTCCCTGGGCTCCGTGTGTCAGGGACTGTTCCCTGCACTGTGGCCTGTGTGGCAGCACTCTGGCCTCCACCTGCTTGCTACCAACAATAACTCACACCCCCACCTCCACCTCCCCTCCCCACAGTGACAAACAAAACGTCTTCAGACAAGACCAAACATCTTCTATGGGGCTGAATGGCCCTGACAGAGAACTGTGGTTAAAGTGATGCTTCCCACCAATGTTGGGTTGGCAGACAAGCACTTGCCTCAGGGACAAAATTGAACAGGGAACCCAAAAGAGCAACAGTAATTAAGTAATATTATGATGCAGTATGTTAAAAAAAAATGGAATAAATAATCCACAATGAACAACATTTCAAAACTGTAAACAGAATTAGCAAGTGGGATTTGACCTGAGTGAAAATGAAGGTTGTCATTTGGTCAAGAAAAGTTGTCAACTATGGTAATGTTCTCAATTAAAAATGAGATAAATGTAAGCTTAAAAAGTATGAGCTTGCTTCCATTACAGCCAGAAAAAAGCAAAATTACAAATTCTCTATTGGGTATAAATAAAATATTTAAACTTAAATATCATTTTAATATGACATTTTGCATAGATTTCCCAACTACTTTAATATTCTAGGAAAAAAAAAAAAAAACATTAAAAAAAACATGTATAAAGGGACACATCTTTTTTTCTTTTGCCTAAGGCTGCAATATGGTTGGGCATGGTACTGTTTCCAACCTTTTTCATACTGTGACATGCAGAGGAAATAGCATTATTTGTATGGCACACTGATAAATACTGAGGAGGCCTCTCTGCAGTCACTAAAGAGTTGCCAGGATCAGTACCTGGTCGACAACCGTGCAGACTGGCTGGGGAGTTCTGCTAAGAGACTTTCTCTAAAAACATCAGTAGAAGGGGGCCCTGGGAGTAGAGAGGACCGTTCATTTATAGTGTAGGGACAGCCTGTGGCAGCCTGCAGTTTCTTACAGGTACATGATGTATCAGCTGCAACTTGGGTTAGTTTCTAAGAATCTCAGAGGTCTGAGGTACACAAAGTTCTTCACTGACAGGCACAGACATCAAGGTAAATAAAGTTTTTCACTAACCAGCATAACAATATTTAGGGTCTGCTCACAAGAAAGTCTGAAATGTGTTTCAGCAAAGGCAGAGATTTGGACTGAGGAACAATGTGAATGACTTTAGAGAATGATATCATGAAACAAAGCTCTACTGGTCAGAAAGGTAGAATTTCAAATCTGAGGGACATGGAGAATTGAGGCAAGAGATCAACTGGGAATGTTGGTAGGAAAAAAATGATATTAATATCTAAATTCCAAAGACATTCATTAGATTCAGAGAGGATAAACAACTAAGCTACTGAATCCTTTTATATGAACCTGGCTATAAACCAACCAACTAAATCAATCTATTACTTCTTTAAGTGGAATCATAGTAAGTCTTCACACTTAACTATCCCTAAATTGCAAACCCTAAGTTTGATCATGAATGGGATCACTACCAACTTCTTCGGGCAAAATGTTATCTACCAGACCAAAAATAAAGACTGTCGCTGAAATAAACTAACAAACTGAATGAGAAAACAGAAATAAACATTTTCTATGTTGGTTGTTAAAATTACAAAATTTTCACAAGTTCATTTGTCTGAAAATCTCTGAGGTTCAGAATATAAATATTCTCAATTAATTTCGACAACCACCAAATGAAAAACAGTAATAAGGCAATGTTCTGACTGTTTAAATGAGCACTTATGTAGTTCAAAAACATCAATGAAGGTTTCATGTAATGCCAATGGGAACAATAGTAACAGGCAGAACTCTGAAAATTAGCAAAAATTACTGCAGCCAGAGTCAGGAAGTCTTCGCATGTTCATTCCTTCTTATCTTTGGGAATCTTGCCTAAGGAAACTTTTCAATAAATATGAAAAAAAGCTATATTCTTGAGAATTTAAACTTTTTGGAAACAAAGAATATAAACAAAACAAAGATTGCTGTATCCATTATAAAAGTAAAAATTTGAAACAAACTATACAAACAATAGGAGGCTAAATCAAACCCTAAAGTGTCTACAGAACAGGTAATAGAAAATATGGCATTATCTATTAAGAGGAAAAAGGGGGTATACATTTTTCTAAACTGTATCAGTGAAACTTCACAAACTATGCTTACAAAGGGTGAAAAGGATGGAAGAAAATCCAAATTTAGTGTGATAATGGGATCTCTCAAAATTTATTTCCTAACTTCTCCAAATAGAGACTATTCTTTATATTAAAAAAGTTTAAGTTTTTACATATAACCTAAAGCAAGACAAAATGGTCATTAACTGAGCGTATAGTTAAACTACGCAGTAACTAAACTGATGAAACAAAATCTGTAGGCAAATCTGGTAGGCAGTAAAAGAACTATATCCTCAATATTCATATTTAATATTAACTTTGTGTGTGTGTATGTGTATATATATGTGTATGTTTGGAATAATAACTGATAGTATTGTGATTTTATTACCTTTTACATATCCAAGTATTTGTTAGCTTAATGACTAAAAGCATTGGATTGTATCCAGAAAGGGCTGGGTTCAAAGCCAAGTTTTGTGGCCCACTGACTGGCTGCCATCAGCTAAGAGTAAAGAGGGTGGTGGAGGCCCAACCACGGTTCAGGTTGCTCCAGAGCGTAGAGATTCTAACAGCACATGCTAAGTGTCAGGAATCGTGGGCTGAGGAGTATCGTTGTAAGGCCCTGACCTTCATACGGGGCAATTATTCTTGTTATTAAAAAGAATTGGTAGTACAATTACAGAATCACTTAGGTTTTGCCCCAAATTAGAAGGGGTAAACTGTCAATTTTCACTTACAGAGTTTTAGTTTTTTTTGAGTGGCTGAGACCCATCCTTCAGAGAAGTAACTAATAAAGACACCCTCAAGTTCACCTTCAGTCGGTACTGAGGACACTTACTTGCAATCTGATAAATATCTGGTTCTTCTCTAGCCAGTTTTTCTCTGGCAACATCAGCTATTGGTCCAAAGATGGTTACAGGCCTCAGAAATCCAGCTGGGGAGAAAATCAAACAGAAAACAGCAAAGTTTCTACTTTTTCTGTCTCAAGCATGCTAGCATCAGAGAATGCTAAGATGGCCTGTAGAGAACAGACTACCTTCTCGAAGAACAACTCTTTCATACGCTGGAAACTTTGTTTGAACTGGCTGAGCTGACAAATCCTCTCTGCTTTTTCGAAGGTTTCTCTTGGAGCTGCGAAGACCTCGGAATCTCCAGAAGTCAGCGCGGTCTCCTCCTGCTGTTTTTGGAAGTGTGTACTGTACACTGGCTAACTGCTCCGCTCTGGTGAGAGAAATAAAAAGGTTTACAAAGAACAAAGTGGGAAAAACCCCACAACACAATGTGAAATACTGGAAAAAACTTCACATGCAGTTTAAACATTAGTGGTTAAACTAAAATGAAGGCATTTGAGCAATTAAGTCAGTTATAGATATGGTGAACAAAATAAAAACCAATTCTTTACCAAAATTTCCAGGTGCGATTAAAATCTTCTATCATCATTTACTTAATTTATTCTATTAGAAGTAACCAAACATTCATACCTGTTCTTATTAGGGATGATGCCTCGTTCTACCTCCTTATGATTTTTACCAATTCGAATAGCCAGCCAAGAGCCCAGTTTCCCATTGTATAAGGTATCCACGACACGGAACACCTCGCCTTTGTTAAAACTAAGTCCATAGGGAGACTCCTTTTCATATTCAAAATGGGTTCTAATGTAGAAAGAATCTCCTACATCTGATTCTACAATGCGACGATACACTAAAAGAATCAAAATCAAAATATCATCAATTAATGGCGGAGGAAGAAATTAACCTGAAGTGAACACATTATACCTAAGATGTTGTTGATAAAATTAGCAACAAAAACAATGGCACCCAAAAAACGTCGAATTCTGACTATGTACCAAGCACTATCTTATGTATATCTCTCCATTACCTGGTAACGTGGGGAACTCTTATCTCAGCACCTCCATTTTGCAGTGAGAATACTGATACAGAAACAGATCAGGCAATGTTTATCCACGGCCACACATGTGCTTTCTATTTAGATCATTAAACGTAATTTTACTGCAAACAGTACAGATATTCCTATTTTTCAAAATTAATAGTTCTCAAATAAGGGTCATTTTGTCCATCCCCCTCCTCCACCAGGACTATTTGGCAAAATCTGGGGGCACTTCTGATTGCTACAACTCTGTGCTGGGAGGAGGCTATGTGCGCTGATAGAATCTAATGAGTGAAGGTCAAGGATGCTTCGATACCTACAATGCCCAGGAAAGTCCCTCCAACAGGGAATTATTTGGCCCCAAATGTCAAAAGTGCTAAGGCTTAGAAACCCTGTTCTAAACGAAAAAGATATCTACTTAATCACAGAGAAGATGAGGCCTTCTTCTGAATTAATGCTAATAAACACTAGCGTGTATTGCTTAGAAAACAACAGCACAAAACTCAAAAGCTGCCCACATACACTTCTGCGCGGTCCTGGTGGCTAACACACAAATAGGGGTTTTCTTGGCCTTTACAAAGGGTTGGACGGCGTTCCACCTAAATCAGGTGCCCTAAGACCTGATCCTACTATTGCTGCTGGCCTAACAAAGAGCAGAGTGAGACTGTATGCCCTAAATGACTTGTTAGGCTCCCCTCTGAGAATAACAAATTTTTCACTCAACTTTGATTTAAATAACTGAAATTAAAATTCCTACTTAAATCCTCATAATTCTACAGGTTTATTTTCTCCGTTTCTTGAGAGTTTCTCACCATCCTTCTTCTTTTGAGCCAATATAGTCACTTCTTCTCCTTTAGGGAGGTCAAGCAGGAAAAGGACGGCTTCTTCTCTTATGATATTTGTGAAATCTACATTGTTTACCTGTTAAAATACATTTCAAAAATTACTCGATCTTATTTTAAAGCTTACAAAAATTATTTACACAGGACACAGAGTTTCAGAGTTTACCTAATTAGAAAATATTTCATTTTTAAGAGGAAAAATTATTTTACTTTGGAGAAAGGAATATAGCTAATTTAAAATAAATAGCAAGGATATGAATAGACACTTCTCCAAAGATGTCACACAGATGATAAACAGGCACATAAAAAGATGTTCATTTCTTATTATTAAGAAAAAGCAAATCAAAACAACAATGAGGTATCACCTTACACCTATGATAATGACTTATCCAAAAGCCTAGAAACAAGTGCTGACAAAGGTCTAAGAATGAAGAAAAAGGAACCCTTGTACATTGCTGGTGGGAATGCAAACTGGTATAGCTTTATGGAAAATAGTATGGAGATGCCTCAAAAAATGAAAAGTAGAAATTCCCATATCCAGTTATCCCACGTCTGGTTATTTATCCAAAGAATATGAAATACTAACTAAAGAGCACCCCCAAGTTCACTGAAGCAATTTTCAGAACAGCCAAAGAGCTGGAAACAACTTAAATGTCCATTGACAGCTAGTGGATAAAGATGTGAGACACACATGAAATGGAATTACTACTCAGCTATAAAAAAGGAATCCTGCCATTTGCAACAACATGGATGGACCTAGAGGACTATGTGTATGAAATAGGTCAGATAAAGACAAAAACCTTGTATCTTCACTCATATGTGGAATATAGAGAAACCAAACAAAAAAATTAATCAAATCAAATAAAAATAGGATTTTTATTTAGACAATCAAATCAGCGGTTACCAGGAGGGAAAGGGGAAAGGCGAAGGTAAACGGGTCATTTATACGGTGAAGGGTGGAAATAAGATTTTTACTGAACATAATGTAGTCTATAGATACTGATTTATAACACTATATACCTGAAACATTTGTTATGAATCGATATAATTTTTAAAGAGTAGTCACAATGCGGCCTAACATTAAAGGTCACCACTGTAAAATTTAACTACTTTAGACCAAAAATAACTTCTGAAAACTAAATGAAATGGAAATAGGATTTGAAAAAAAGAAAAAAGTTTATGCATGGTGGCATCACTATAAAAGCATTTGTATTTATCCACTCAATGCCTGCCGAGTCACTATATAACCATATTAGAAGCTTGCAAGGAGTGAAATGAAATTTATCAAAATGTCATCAGAGAATGTACAGGATTATAGAAAGATTTTCTTTTCAGTCTTTTGTACTCCTTAACATAAAAAAATCAATATGCACTACTTTATGACATAAAATAAACTATTAGTTATTTTAAAAACGAGGTATGTGTTGAGTACTTCAAGCAGGATTTAAGTAAACAGGCCTGTTTCGTGAGTCCTCTAATTACACATGTCCGAGAACAATGTCACTATCAAGAGGAGGGCAGGGCTGGCCAGAGATGAGAGTGTATAGCTAGAAAGATGCAGGGCGCTGCTTGTCCCCAAGCTTGGGAAGAATCACTTCAGGGAAAGAACTGAAAAGATCAGAGGAGTAATGAATCCAAGAAAGAAAGCACTTGACTGAAGAGGATGAAAACAGTAAGAAATAAAGGAACACGAGGGCCACCGAGGATGACATTTGGTCAAGGATGGCACATGGAAATTTGGGTTCAGCAGTGGCTAAACAGAATACAGAACTTCAGGACAGCAATGGCAAAAAATGAGCAGGGAAGGACCCGGTCCTACCTTCAAAAAGTTTGACAGCAAAGGAAAAGAAATAAGCTAGATGGAGAGCCAGAGAAGGAACGAGAAAACCATGAACAAGCAGCAAGATCCTGGAGTCGGAGACAGAATCCAGGACACAGGCAGGAGGTAGTGTGACTGCAAGAAGAGATCGGAACAGAGGTGGCAATGACAATATGAGAGAGAAGAAACTGAGGAGCTCACATTTTATCTCCTGGTGAAAATGGGACATAGGCTAGCTGGCAGGTTTGGATATTTAAAATGAAGAGAGATGAGCATGGTACTCTGTTACAATACTGCTTATAGAAAACAAAAGGAAAAAACTCGTGGGTAGGGTGCACTGAAATCAGGCTTTCCTGACTGGAAATACTTGTACACTGGGCCTGACTCTTGCGAGGTCTGAAGATTCAGGGCAGTGTACATGCCCACCTGAGTAAATGCCACTCCCTGGCTGAGCCGTCACTTGGAGTGAAGAAGGTGCCGAGGGACCATTACAAAGACAGCTCCCCCAGAGGGGAATAGCTGATTGAGCCTGCTGGCAAGCTGTGGCCTACTGCAGGATCATGCCAACCTGAATCTTTAGTTAAGTTTAAAAAGACTAACTGGTGGATATATTACAAAGATCTAAGACTTACATTTTTTGAGTAGGTTCTATGAACATCTGTGATTAAAATGAAATTCAAAGTATACCCGTGCATAACATTAAAGGAGCAATAAACAAGGGGAAATGCAGGAAAAGGAAGGGACAAGTACTGCATGAACAAGACAGAACAAGACTGGATTCTTAATCTGAATGCTTAATCGGTCCTAGTGATTGTGACACAGGTTACAATCTAATTATAATGTAGGCTTGCTGTGTTTGATGTGTTTTCCAACAGATCTAAGTACTTCCAAACAGTGTACGTTGATACACTGACATACCCTGAGAATTTGATCACCCTCTTCTAAACCTTCTTTGGCTGCAGGGCTATCTTCTAGAACGCCGGCTACAAATATTCCAACATCGTTTCCACCAGCCAGCCGCAAACCCACACTATCTCCTTTTCTGAATTTTACCAATTTCATGCTGGGCCTGTTAAAACAAATATTTTATTTGAAACAATTAAAAGAAGCTTAAAAAGTTGCAGTAAACTCCTACAATTAAAATCAGACTCAGAATGAAATAAAAGACTATCATCTCTAAAATTTCCCACACACCAATTTAATTAATAAATTTAGCATTATAATTCAAAATCAAATCTAACAGCACATTACTTTGATTAACAAAGTTTTGAAGCATCCAAATCTAATATACAACTACTGCTTTATATATCAATTCATAAAGTTACTTTATAAAAATGGTTCCCCGACTCTCAGGGTCTTTAAAGTGTGTGTGTGTGTGTGTGTGTGTGTGTGTGTGTGTGTGTAAGCTGTGGTGTGGTGTGGTGTGTGTGTGTGTACCTTCTATTTCTCCCCCCCCAATTCATACCATATCATCTCTGCTGAATAACCAAGAGGTTTTATTAAAGTAGAAATTGGAGTGTGTATTTATAAAGTTTCCTAATACCAGGGAGTCACAACCAGGCTCTAAGCGTTGTCGTCTACAGAGCGAAACAGAGGTTTTGAAACTGCAGTCGGTAGGCACTTTCAGTAGCGCACACAGATCACTTATCCTGCAGTCCCTTTGAATTAAATGGCTTCCTCATTTGGAACCAGCACTGGCCAGACAAAACCCTGAGTGCCTGGAGGGCAGACATGGTTCTCTGTCAGAGGCATCCTTGGTCTCTCCCTGAAACTATTTACCATCTTTCTCACAGAGAGAGAGGGCTGTGTGGTACCCTATTTTTCCAGCCAACATGAAAGCCTTCTCATGGACTTCTTTGTCAAAACTGCACAGAGAGCTGTTTCAAAGGTACTTTCAAAGCACTTAGGGTCCCAGTCCCCAAAGTCCTTTTCTGAACAACTGAGCGTGCCTGAAAAGTACAAACAGCTGACAGTAGCGTGGCTCTTCTAGGAAGACTCAGCTTTTCTGAGCCCCCACCCGGGGCAGCTTCAGGCCTGGTCTCACGAACAGCGCCACGCCCCGAGGACTAACCTTTGCGCACTGCTCTAGCAGCACTGCCTCGACTACAGGTGACTGAAAAAGCAGACTAGCTCATTCTTCCTCATATTCAGTCGCTGGATTTGAATGAATAACCAACCTTACCTGGTTCAGCTACACACTCTGGCCACTCAGTCCTCTCAGGCACATGTTCTTCACGGTTCTCCCAGAGACATGCATTCTCTGGAATCTTACCATGAAAGCTTTTTGGCATGCCCTGGTGGAGCAGCGGTTTGGTCAACTGCCTCCAACCAAAGCACAGGCCATATACATCCCAAGGACCAGGATTTAAGTCCCAGGTTGGGGAGAGGAGCCAAGATGTACAACCACATAAAATAAATTGTTTCTTCCTCCTCTCTCCTCCTGCGTGCATGCCGATTTCACCTTCATTGCTACCTGCAGCTTTCCTTTATAAATAAATAAAATTTATCTAAAAAAATTAATAGTTTTCTTAAAGATTTCAAGGAATTCTTAAAGGAAAAAAAGGGGGGACTTTCCCCTCACAACTTACAAAATTCAGAACAATTAGTCACCTAATATTAAAATCATAGTTTAAAATTGTACGATACCTATTTTAGAACTATTTCTCTCTATCTAACTGGATCTTGCTGAAACAATCCAACTTTCTTTAGTAAAGAGGAGAGTAGGCGTCTACACCCAACCACCTTAGGAAAATTCCATCATTCACACCATGTTCTTTTTACCCTATCTCTATGGTAAACAAAAGCAATTTGATGATCTGATGGTATGAAATCTGGTTACAAAATTCATATCCCAATTCCACCAAGTATAAAATATAAAGTAATAAAAGAAGTGGAAAATCAAACACTTTTGAGTTCCTAATTAATCAAGAGCAGGCTCTCCACTAGGGGCGGTTCTGCCCCAGGAAAATGTGGCAACGCCTGGATACAGCAGTCTCAGTTGTTACAGCTGGGGGGTGGGAAGTGGGCATTTGCAATGAGGAGAAGACCCAAAATGTCAACTGTGCTGAGACTGAGAAACTCTGATTTATTTCCTTCTTCTTTCAAATGCTAGGGCATTAGAAAACTTGTGAGAATTTTGATGTTGAATTAAAATACAATTTGTTAGTTTTGCAATTCGTGACCTAAAAACTAGGTAGAAAACAATGGTAAGAATATCTAAAAGGTTTCTCTAACCTCTGATTCTATGACATAAATTAAAAAAAAAAAAAAAATCAAGCCCTAATTATAGCATTAAGTGGTATACACTTTCAAAAGTATATGCAACATGGTTTATAATTAAATCCACACTTTAAGTGATTGCAGACAAGTCTAAAATCGCAAATTACCGAAGAATTCCATCTTCATGAGTTGGATTAGGCAGAACACCATCAGATGGGCTGACAGGTAAATCCACATCTGGCTGTCCAACTTGAGCATAAACAGGCTTTGGTTCTAAGAGAAATGTAAATTGTGTAAAAATCACGTTATAAAAAAACTAGAATAAAAATGTAAGCAACTAGTAAAATAACAATAAAATGTTTACAAAACATTCATCAGCAAAAAATAAGTTCAAAGAAACTAGTAAGTAATATATTTGCTATATATTTTAGGGTGCAGTTTAATATAGTTATAAATGCTAATATCTTTATAACATGTATGCCTGTTACGTGGTTACCTGTGCTTTCCACAGCAACAGATGTTAAATTTGGAAAATCTATTCTTTAGGGAAAAACAATAATATAAGAGAGGATTCCTATGTTTCTCTGCTAAGACTGTGAAAGCAGTTAGTTCTTAAGCTTATTTTTAAAAATCCTCACTTCGTCACTAAACAAGAAGATCAAACAGAAAGAAGATTTGATAGAAGGATACTAGAAACAAAATCTCCAGGCTTTTCAACCAGGCCTTAGAACTTTGCAGAAACTCCTATCTGGCTTCATATATAGATTTATAAGTATATATTGTATAGGAAAACATTGTAAATAGGGCAAACTTCAAAAACAGAAATTCATGAAAACCTGCTGACCTAAGTCAACCTTCCACCTAGATGAAAAATGCTGGAAGTGAAATACAGAAAAAAAATTCACACATAAATAATAACAACGGCCTCTTTAAATTTCCTGTCAACTCTGACAATAACTTTAGATTGCCCGCAATGTCTTCCAAATGTAGTATTTTGTGACGCTTACCAGGAAGTGTGGGTGTTTGCTTCTCATTTCTTTCAATTATAACTTCTTCTACTGTTTTAGGTGTGTGATCATCTACATGCTTTACAGGAGTTGAGATAGCTCCAGGTTTGGAAATTCTCTCTTCTTCTCTGCTCCGGAGACTATACATAGCAAAATTTAAAAAATATGAATAAAAAGAGGATTATAAAGTCATTTGTAAGACAACAGTCAAGAAAAACCAAGACAACTTCAAGAAAAAAATGACAAGGAATTTGCAAACAGATTATCAAAATATTATGAAAATGCTACTGATTGATAAGATTAAAGTTGTAACTGCCACAGTAACAAACAGATTAGTGTAACAAAACAAAGTGAAGAAATATATCCACTGGAGCAAAGTTTATACAGAAAAAGAAGTCTGAAATTCTACATACCAATGACAGACATAAGTTGATTTCAGTTAATAAAGTTCTCAATACAAAATTTTTTAAAATTTGTATCACTGAAGATAGAGGCCTTTCAAAGTAAGACTCAGTGCATAAAACAGCTATAATATATCAATAAAACTGATTACAAAAAGATAGAAAATATGCAAATAATTAGAAAAAATATAAGTACTGGGTTGTAACAAACTTTTTTTAGTTCAAACAGCTGAAAATCAGTAACTTCTAGATTAACCTACTAGGAGGCCAATATTAAGACTACCTGTTAACCTAATAACATACATAAGAATTTGCTACTTAGATTATATATAGAGCTATAAAGCAATTTAAATGATAGTTCAGGAGAAAAATGAATGAGACAAGTCATTAATAAAAGATAAGGGAATGAAAACACATTCAACCTAACTAGTAACTAGGGAAATGCAAATTCAAAGAGCTAGAAATCATCTGATCACTCATGATAACTAGGTTTATCCTAAGAAATACATGTATGTTCAAAAAGACATCACAAGAGATGAACCAAGACTACAGAGATTTAAAGATCCCTCTCTCTATATATAAAAGTAAGAGGTCAATAAGCAAACCTCAAAGAAGACAAAACCATCTGCAGTTACAGTTGAGTAAGCCTAAACAAAATAGTTTCTTCACTCATTCTAGACCACAGAAAAACATAGGAAACACTAATTCTTAAAACGTTTATTATGAAAAATTCCAACCATATATAATAATAAAGAAAACAGTATCACAAACAACTCATGTACCTATATTTAAAATTTTTTCAACATTATTCATCAGCAATACAACCTGAGCCTGAAAGAACCCAAACCTTTACAACGGATGCACAAAGAGAGAAAACAATAGAGATTTTGAATTATGAATGGAGGAGAAATTCTAATTAAAATGTTAAGTGAATGTGAATGTTGCAATGTGTTAAAGGATTATCAAAGACAACAGCAGAATTATTTCAAGAGTCTAAAAGATGGTTCAACATTAGGAATCCATCAACATAATTATTTCATCCAAATGTAATAGAAAAAATGCTACACGGGCATGTGAAAAAAATTAAACAACCATTCCTAATAAAAACCATCAATAAAGCAAAGGTACAGGTAATACAATTAATAGAGGCTATTTTCCAAAACCAACAAGCAGCACTACAAGAGTGAAATGCTAAACGTATTTACACTAAAGTCAGCATACCACAGCCACATACAGTTGTTGAACATTTGAAAGGTAGCTGGTCCAAACTGAGATGTAGTATAAGCATATCTGTCAACGCTATTGTCACTGACCATTATTTTGGAGATTCACTACAATCACAAGACAGGGTAATGATGTTAGGGCAAAAAATTTTTGTTTCCTCGAACCCTCCAGCCTCAGATCTCTAAACCAGTCCTTAAGCTTTACATGGTCTCCGCCTCAGCTACCTGAGACATGAAGGTGCACCCACAAAAGTTTGTTAATGGTTGAAAATAAGTAAGAAAAAATTACTTGATCTTAGAGATAGGTATTAGTTTAAGACAATACACATCTGAAACTTACATGTTATAATGTCACTGAAATTATGTGAATTTTAATTTTAATTACGTTTTAAAAACCAATAGCTTTTTCTTAATATCCTCAACAATCAGATGAAAATGAAAAGGAAAAGAATATGGTAGCAACAACAGCATTAAAAATTATAAAGTTCATCCAGAATGTACAATCAGGTTAGGGGAGATATCCCAAAGCAAGAGAGAAATTCAGAAGTCATATAGGAGAGATGAAAACATTTCACTAGATAAAAATGTTTAATTGCACAGTAAAAGATATCATAAAAATGTATGCTTGCAACATACTTGCCAAGAAAGCTACTAATAATTTAAGAACAAGTGAAAAAGAACGTCCAAGAGCAACAGAAGAGAATCAGGTGATTTACTGAGGGAGAAATCCACTGGTCAACCTCATGCAGAGAAGGCTCAGCTCCACTAGCAGTCAGGAGAGCGTAAACTTAAAATATTCATCATTTTACAAAGCATTAGCGATAAACATGGAAGTCAGAGAAACAAGTATAGTCTCAGACATTATTGTGGGGAAATAATCTGGAAACAACACTCTGAAAACTTTAGAAATAAAGAGTTGATATATGAACTGACAGAGTCCTACACACCACCATCTGTACAGGCTAAGCACTAAAAAGGACAATCTGCAATATGGAAGGTTTCTTATCAAAAGAATATGCTGGAAGGATGTTCACCTTGACTGTTAAGTCAAATAAGCTATAGCTGGGGAACATGTGCAGAGCCCGATCTTTTAAAATTATTTAATAAACACACAAACCCAAGATATGACAATACATGTTTGCATGAGCAACGATAAGAGTAGGAATTGTGGTGTGGTGGAGTTGGTGAATTTGACATATATTTACTTGTTCTAAGAAGCATACATTACTTCTATAATTAAAGATAAAAATTAAAATAAGTTATAATGAAAAAAATTATACATAGAATTGTGAAAATCCCTCCCCAACAAAAAGAGAAACAGCACAAACTGCTAAGTATATATGGTATGACATCATTGAGGTATTAGTTTCTCTACAACTACACACACAAACACACACAGCCCCCCACCCACCCCTACTCCTTGAAGGGTAAAGTAGACAAAATAGTACCGGAGAGAAATTTACCTCTGTCAATTTCAATGTTTAGAATAAGAAAGCACTTACATATCATCTACAAAGAAGAGACTAAAATGTTTTAAAATATTGCAATAAAATATTGCAAAGGTTGAAATATTTTAAAATAGTATTTACTTGTAAATATTAAAAAACTATTTTTAAAGTAGAATTAAACCTAACTTAAAAATAAATTTGGTTTTATTAGCATATATTATTATAAGGAAAAAGTTACTTCCCCTGTTGTTTTCCTGAAATGTGTATTTCCTGGGTGTATTCTAGTGCAGAATTATATATGTTAAATAAAATAACCTTAAGTGGAAGACTTTTAGAAAAAAATATAAAAGTCAAAATACTTTCTAGTTCAAATCAGAATAAACTACTTTTAAATCATAAAAGGTCACCTTTCTAAACACTGTTTCTGTAATAAAATCTCACATGCAACTAGTCAAAGTGTAAATAAATATAATTGAGTTTTATTTCCAGGCTGCTTTAGGTGCCTAAGAATATAAAGGGCAGTACAGATAGTAAATTCTTCCTGCATTCTTTGCATTAAGAAATGTTAATGATCAATTATAAATAACATTTTATAGAAAAAGAACATAAGTCAAGAAAAGACATAATTTTAATAGCTACATGGTTTCTACTGCTCGGTAACCAGCAGACTACATTATTTGCTTTAAGAAAGACACAGACTTCTTTGGCTAATTTTCACTGCTTTGTCCATTACCTTTATTCCTTGCAAAATAAAATTATTATGACAAATACATTTCAGATGGATTCATTTCAACATCTATTAACATTTTCAGTTATTTAGAAAATCTGCTTTTTTTTTTAGTGCATTTCCATTATCTACCAAAAGATGGAGGCATTAATTCAGTAATACAGGAAGATCTGCAGCAATGCTGTTAACAGAATTATGAAGCCACTTACGTAATTTTAAATGTTCTAGAAACCATATTCAATAAAATGAGGTGAAATCAACTCATATTTTATCGAACTGGAAATATCCAAAGTAATATTTATTAATCAAATTATTACTGATGTGTTTTACATTCTGTTTTGAATACCAAGTAATCAAAATCCCTTGTACTTTACTTGTCCTACACTTCAACTACATTTCAGTTAGGACCAGCTACATTTCAAATGCCCAATAGCTGTATGTGGCCAGTGGCAACAGTGCTGAGCAATGACGATCTGGAGTTACAGTACAGAACGAGATGATCAAAATTTGCAAACATGATAAATGTTCTATTATGACTAAGTTTACTGCAAGACAAAGCAGAATCAGTGCCGGTTATTGAAGAAAACTGGTGAAACTGTGACAATGAAAAATATTTCCCTCAAACCTTTCTTATGTAATTTTACCCCAATGGCTCTCAAATATTTCAACTTTATAAAAAAAATTTTGTTATTATGAAGAAAGCTTCTTTATGAAAATCATCCTTTCCTAGGTCAGACTCCTATTTGCTCTCCTATACTTTGTCTTCCAGAAGTCTAGAAGGAAAGTTCAGGCCTCGGAGGGGACCTCAATAACCTCTTTAAGGGCATTTTTGTTTTTTTTTCTCTGGATGTTAAGGAAATAGATGGAAGTGAAAAATCCAAAAAGGAAAACCTATAAATAAAACCTATAAATGATCCACTTACCTACAGACTCTGGGCTGGTTAAGGGCTCTATGACAGTGGCTAGACAAAGAGAAGTGTAAAGTGGCCTCTGAAGAGTTTTTACAGTGCACAAAAAATGGACTAATTGTAAGCGGTCATTTTTTTTTTTTTTTTTTTAATTTAAAGGAAAGGTGCAGGCAGGAAAAACGGTAAGCAGAGGCAGGCAGGCAGGAAGAGGGAGGAGAAAGAAGCATCTAATTTATTTTATTCAGTTGTTCATCTTGGTCGCTCCCTTCTGGCCCCACTTCAAAAACCTGGGTCCTTATGCTAATCTGCTAAACCAGGAAGGGCTCTCCTTGAGTTCGGGTGTGCTCCTGGGCACCCAAAACTCCAGGGCTGCAGCTCTCCCCAGGATGCGTTTGTAGAGCACTGTCTCTGAAGAGACACTTCCCCATGAATGGCTTTCCCATACACCTTGGAGCACAGATTTCCTGCAAGTTCCTCTGGCAAATCTCCATGGCAAACTCTTGTCATTTAGTGAGCCATGGGTGTGCCCTTCTAGCAAGGCCTGCTCTCAGTCCCAGGATGGGTGGGGAAGGCTCAGCTTTGGCACTCCATATTTATTCTTTAAAGGTCTCTTTCCTTTCAGCTTACACTGTTACTCTAACGTCCCATTATACTTTCTTTACATTACGCTTCCAGCTTCCTCTGTTCAAGGATGCTGCTTTCTGTCTCTGCTAGGATGCTGACTAAGACGTGCCAGGTCACCCATTCTTGTTGGTGCTTTCTTACTTCTACCACTTAAACACCTCCCCGAATGACTGGATATTCCTTATTCTTAATGTAGGAAACAGAGTGAGGCTGAATAGTCACTCTAACCACATCCTTCCTATTGTATAGTCAACTTACTGTTCCAAACTATATGACTCGCCCTACAAGAACTGATTTATACTTTCTTTTCAGAAACTCACTTATGGCAACACCTATAGAGTGTAGGCTGAAAACAGAAATCAGGCAGCAATTCTTTTAAAGACTACTGGACTATCTTGGCCATAATTAAAAATAAAGATATGCTTAGACACTAATTTAGCCATATTCCAAGTTTCTTCTCCATTGACAGGAAGAGTTTGGCATGGAGGGCTCTAACACATAGGAGAAAGAAAAATTAAAGGCTTACTCAAACCCGACTCCTCAGAAAATTGTAACTATTATCAGTGCTCTAAATTTCATATGGAAATAAGCTATTTAATAAGGTATTGACACATTGTCGTCCATCTTTGATAAATTAAAAATGATCTCTCTCTATGGCACACATGTTCCAGGCAATTTTAAACTGGTACCTGGGCAGAGACATACAGAGCTGCTAAGCTTATTTTGTTCTGTTTCCAACTAATTCCTCACAACTGATATTTGTTCTGTTTTTCAAAAGTTGTGTATCTATATTGTCATTCTGACAACTGGCTTTCAAGCAATAATCTAGATCTGTGTTTGTATAAAGGTTATAGCATATACAGAGCTGCTCATCTCATATGTTCACTATGATGACAATGACTGGCCTGCCTACTGATAGAAGGAAGCTGTTTGAAAAGTATAATTTTTGTAGAAATCGATAATATTTAATAGGAAAAACCTGAGAGGACCCTTTCTTCACTTAAGAGATAGCAGTAAGTCTTCACTGGTGATATAATGATTAAGAATTTTGATTAATATTTAGAGGAAAACAGCCTTTTGATTGTGTTACCACAATCAAGAGACCTATGTCAAAATAATGTTCATCTTATTACTAAGATTCTCTCAAAGGGAAGGAACAGAGGATTATCCTACATTATTTAAAAAAATTGGAAATAAGATTTTCCCTACATTTTCTACTTTTACCCATAGTAGTACAGAGAAAAGCTTGTTTTAAAATATAGTTTAAGTTTTATATTATACTTGAATAAGAGAATACTCAAATGACAGAACAGATAAAATTTACACTTTTATTTTTTAAGTAGTCAATATGAAAGTGTATTTAAGCTTGCCTTTCTGCCATAAAATCCATTATCTCCTCAGGGTTAAATTCTGTCTGCAATCTGAATACACCATTACTGCACTTGGATTTTCATTAACTAGAGAATGTATCAACACACTATTACTACACTGGCACATTAGTACTACACTTGGGTTTCTATTAACTAGAGAAGTGCATCAACTATTTTCTTCTCTCACCCTGGCACCTTACACAGCAAGTCAAAACCAAACCTCAGGCTCAAGTTTTAACCTAATAACCCAAATTCCTAAAGATTGCAAATAACACTCGATTTTTTTTTTTTTTTTTAATATGTGCTTTTTTTTTTTTTTAAAGGCAAGGTACAGGCAGGAATGAAGAGAGGAGAAAGAAACACTTGATCTATTTTATTCAGTTGTGCACCACTGGCTGTTTCCCTGGCTCCCGGTCTTGATCTGGGGACCTTGGGATGTATGTGGATTGCGTTTGGTTTAACCCACTAGGCCACCAGGGCGTGCCAGTAGACACTTACTTAAATTAACAAAAGTTCAGATGGGTCATCAATATTCTACTCACTTTGAAATGTCAGACAAAGAATGTTAGCAAACAAAACATTTAGTAACAACTCAAATAATAAACTTTGTTTTAATACCATCACATTCTCCCCAACCAATTTTTGAAAAGCACAACAAAATAATTCTTAAAACCCCAAATGGCTGTCTATTTTGCTCTGGTCCAATTGGTCACCTTGCTGCTCCTCCAACAAGTTGTGTGTTCGTGTCAGGAACAGCATATGCTGTGTTATTCTGGAACGATTTTCATCTGACTGGTTCTTTCTTACTCATTTCAAGATGAGATGACTCAGAGAAGTCTTCTTCCCTGAGCATGTTATTACTATCTCCTCACCCCCTTCACTGCCACATCACCCACCTTAACACTAATGGCAATTATCTTTTCATATTTCAAACTTATTCATCTTTCATCTGCTTTGTTCACTTGATATAAGCTCTATGGTAGCATAGATCTTGTCTAGATTGTTCAGGGCATAATTTGTAACCATATATTGGTAACGAATATTACCAGTAGCTATTTATAAATAAAAACTGGCAGGATGACAAAATTACTGCTTAAAAAGGCGGGGAAAAAAATTACACTCCACTGTACTGCCCACTGATCATGTATAACCAACTTGCAGGGTGGGGGCAGGAACCTTAGTAACAAGTCATTCCCTGGTTGATTACTTTCACCAAGATACTTCTTATCTATCAGTCATTTCTATCTTTTGTAGATGAAGGGGCAACAAAAACAGAAGGAGGAGGATTTCAGAAGATGTCTGAAAAAGGAAACACACCAGAGTACTTACCCAAGTTAATTACCAATAATCTCAGATGCAAATCTTTTGAATAAAGCAATTATCAAATTGGAGGCAATGAAGCTTTTTTACTGAGACAAAGGACTGAAAACTTAAGGTCAGAAAACAAAATCTGAGATTCACTAGTCAGAGAAGATGGCTGCTTTTCCACATTTTGAAGTTATAAAAAGAAATGTCCAACTGGAGTTGTGGCTGTCTCAACGAAAGTGTCAGCCTACTGGCAAAGTAGCACGTGTGCTCCATCTAGAACCAATCGGCGTCTACCAGAAGTCACATGTTAGGATGAAGGAATATTTATAGCTCTAATATTAAAGAAAACAATTACAAAAGGTGACAAGAAAGGGTATGTAAATAAAAAACAAGATCTTTATTTTAAAACCCAAAACTTCTCTAGAGATTTGAGCAGAAACACTCTACGCCCTGCATGCGTATGCAGTAGGACTGGCACTGTTAGATAACGAAGTCATAAACTCATCCCTGCATAATAAAATCTGACAATACAGATGGACTGTAGAGGATCCAAACTATGATTTTAAGTTGACTCATTAATTGGATTTAGGTTAGAAAGTCATTCATAAAATTCATGACACAATTTTAAAATAAAAGAACATATAGAGGTCCTATTAAAATAATGCAGAAGCAAACACACCAAGCTCTTACACTTAAAATACAGTCGATTCTTGAACCACATGGGTTTGAACCAACCACGTAAGCCCACTTACACAGATATTTTTTTATCCAAAGGTTCTTCATTCACAGATTCATCAACCCGAGATGTGGCTCTGTGAATGTAAAACCTGAAGATAAGGAAAGCTGACTAACTATAAGTTATAGGTGGATTTTTGACTTGGCCATCCTTAACTCCCAGGCCGTTCAAGAGTCACTGGAATCTCTCCCCCCACTCCCCAAATGCAGGACACTGTAAACTAAAATTTCAGTTGTTTCTTTTTAACATTAACTTTGAGGGAAAATATATAAGTAACTGACACTGCAGACTTCTGGTCGTCTCTAGTTCCAGTCCTACCTTTTCTTTAGTCTATGTTACATGTTCTAACCAGAAGTAATCAAATCTGACAGAGCACAGAGGAGAATGGTGTCAGAAAACAAGAGGGGAAAAAAGTATTCCTTGTCTCCAACTCCAGATGAACTGAAAACAAGACCCAGAATTCCGTATTCTCAAAGATCCCCTGTTGCTGACGTTGCCCATGAGAATACTTGAGGTTCCTAAGCAGAACACCTCAGTGTAATAGGGAGAAAGGTGATCCTGTTTTAAAACTGTTTCAACTGTCACTTTATAGTTAACAGATGCCAAGTACTTACGGAAAAAATTAGATATAAAAATTTTTCTAAGATTTAGCATTCGCTCGCAATAAAAACAAAAGACCAAACTTTAATTAATTTTTTTTCAAACAGGAAAACATGTCCAAATCGGTTTCCAGGCAAGAGAAATGTGTTAAAATGATAGCTGCCCCCGTGAATGATCAGGGGTGCTAAGTCACATCCCTGTGCATGTGCTGTGGCAGTCGCCCTTTCCCAGATAACCCCTATACTGTGCCAGGGAGGTTTTCAGTTAAAAATAATAATCAGTTATACAAGCTGTCTTACAGGTTACATACTATGTATTACTTTTTAAAAAGAATTCCAACCTTAAAATAAAGATAAGGGTTAATAAAATTTGACAACTAGAGAGAATGTTTCACAAGCATATCAAAGAGCTGTGTCCAGTAGCTGTATCACTATGGCTTTTGGCGATCTTTTCGACGCTCTCTTGACCAGGTACTCCCCTTCTCTGGTTACTTCTCCCTTGCCTCTTCACCTTTCCAAAGGAACGTCCTCCTCCCCATAGCCCAGTTCTTCGTCTTCTTTCCATAAATGTTTCTCTTAAGCAAGTCTAGTGACTTCTACGGCTTCACCTAAACACCTCTATTCAGGAAAGTTCCAGATCACCTTCCCAAACCCTAACCCTTTCAGTTCTGGATTTCGATTTTCAAGTGCCTCCGGAGATCTCCACAGGGACAGCTGTTAATTCAGAGCCGACAGAGTCCTGGGAATGCCCAGAAATTTTAAGTAAAACGTTGCACGCAGGTGCACATGTGTATTCTTCTAAAGAGAAAGGTCAACATTTTCTTTAGACTCTCAAATGTATATGTGACCCCAAAGGTAATATAAACTCAGACAAGTCACATACTTCTAGCATACCAGACCCTTTAGCAAAACTAACTATTTTTAAAGAGGGGAAAAAAAGTCCAGGTGATTGTCTAGTTAAGAATTTCTTCTCTAGGTATGTTTCTAAGCAGTGGATTCCTGAAGCGAATGCAGTGGTCAGCAAGCTGCAGCTGTGAGCTGATTAGTTTTGTAAATGAAGCTTTACTGGAATATAGCCATGTCCATTCATTTACATACTGTCTAGTTACTTTTGTACTACAAAAAGCTAAGAAGAGTTGAGCTTCAACAAGAGATGGTACTGACATCACTCACATGCCTGAAATATTTACATGCATACCCTATTTTACAGTTCACTGCTTTATTAATGTCCTTAGATGTTACCATTTTAACAAGACCCTCCACCAGCAAAAAGATAATTACTTACTGAAGCTTCAGATGAGTTTACCATTTTTCACAAGAGTATTTTTTAAATTACATTGTTTTTAGAACTAATATTTTTGTGTACAGAGGAGAGTAGAGTAAACATAACTTTTACATGCACTGGGAAAAAAAAACTTAATGTTACTCATGTCATTGTGATGGTCTCTTATCATGGTAGTCGAACTGAACCTGCAATCTCTCTGAGGTGCACCTTTAACAGAAAATTTGACTGAACTCTTATCTAGGTAAGACACACCTATACTGATAAAGAAAAACAAACTAATCTTAAATAATCAAAAGAAAATTTATCTTCTAATTTTATTTGTAAACAATACCTGAAACATGTATCAAGCACACGTAACTATTTTAAACAATGGAGTGTAATTAATTACCTGCCATTGCTGGGTTGCTGGGGAGAGTGTCTGGAATGATCAGAGGGCTCTGACCGCTGGTCAGGAGATCGAGACCGACTGTGGCGGGGAGGCCGGTCATGTGACCGAACAGAATGATCTGAAGCCAGTGACTGAATTTCCGAAATGTCTGTTAAATGAAAGGATGCTATTTAGCTTACTTTGAAGTGATTGCAGTAAAAGTAGTGCAGGTATTACTAATGATAACAGGAATAAGATAATAAATATAATTTCACAGAAAAAGGTTGATTTAAGCATTAACTCCCACCAGCCACTGATCAAAGGCGGTAAGCTGACTATAGGAATATATGCACTCTTGTGATTTTTACATTTTGAAGGTGTCTGACTTGTAGATAACTATCATTTCACTCAAACACATGATATCTCCCTAGCACTTTAAGAAATAGTTCACTCAAAGGGACTCTGACTCCAAACAACCATACTCACCATCCCTCTCAGAGGCATTAGCAGAATGGATGCTGTCAGACAGGTCAGGAACGTTCAAGAGGGTGGCCCGCTCATCTCTCTGAACTACCATTTTTAACTTCCCTTTAGACCTTTCTATCAACGTCTTTGCATCAGTCAACGACATATTTTCTGTCACGGTACCATTTATCTGCAACAGTAAAAAAAGAACTTCAGGTTGAAAATAAAAGATAAACAAAAATACAAATGTTAATTAATCTGCTAAGTACAGGAAAATCTAACTAATCCCTCGGCTTGCTCTAAGCACCAAAATATTTCTTTATACTTTTCCTAAATTATTAAAGTCCTCCTCCTTCCTAAAATAATAAAATCTTTACTACGCTTTTGCTGAAAACCCAAACATGCATCCCCTAGCTCCTCTCCAAAAGTCTGGCATTTTCTACTACTTAAAAATAAAAGCAGCAAACATTTCACTATCTAGACATTTATGAAAACCATCTACTGCATAAGAAGAGATGTATCGATCTATAAAGTAGCTCCTAGTAATAAATGATAAATACTGACATCAATTAATTCCTCGTGATGAATATGCTTAGAAAAAAGGATCAGTGTCAACAAGTAATAATGGGCAATGGCAAACTATCCCGCCCCTCCAACAATGAATTCTAATCTGGGGGGTAAATTGCTTCAAACAGGCGAAGCTTTATGGTCGCGCTACAAGGTGTTTGCTTCGGTTCACTAAAATGTGAATATAACCATACCTTCAATACCACATCGCCTTCTTGAATATTGCCATCTCTTGCTGCCAAACTATCTTGTGAAATTTCCTTTACAAATATATGGCTGGCCAATCGAAGACCATATTCTGAAACGATAAATTTGAACGTCTTTAGTGCAAGATCCTAAGGTACTTAGAAAGTATAAAATTAATTATCACTGCAGATTTTTAAAGTACAATAACAAGATATTATTCATGGACACCCTGCAAAGAAAACGTTTCATCTAATCATCGAAAAGTTTGCAAATTAGTGCATCCTGGTGGTTAGTGATTACATTGGTTGTCTCCAGCTGGGTGGTCACATACATCCCAGGAACCCAGGTGCCCGTTCAGGGGCTGAGGGGAACAACCAAGATGAACAACTAAGTAAAAAAATGCTGCTTCCTCCCTCTTCCTGCCTGCTGCTCGCCTTTGTTCCTGCCTGTACGTTTCCTTTAAGAAAAAAAAAGTTTGCAAGTAAATGTGAAAACAAAGAAAGAGTCTGTGGTTCAAACAGATGACACACCAAATTACAACTTTACAGAGAGAAAACCCTGAAGGGACCATTTCTTTCTGTCATATGGATACACTGGCCTCTTAGAAGGTCAACGAACACAATTTTAAAAAGTAAATTGATTGAAGTCTTGATAAGCTCTGGAAAGGATGACGATGTTATTGATGACTTGTGTTACCAAGCATACACTGCTTCTGTTTCCCCAGTCTTCTCATCCAAAATTATAAACCCGCCGGACACGGCGAGAGACAAGCTCAGGACAGAGGCACAGTCTACTCTGCATGACAGAAACAGCAGCCTACAGCCAGCCAGGCAGACGCGGGCAGGAGTTAAACGTGCCAACCCTTTAAACAACCAAAAGTATCTAAGAGTTAGACAACATTAATTATATCTGTGGGTGAGGCAGAGGTCGGAATTGAGAAGTTACCAGAAGAATCCTGAAAACTGTCCAGGGCTCTGCAAAAGCTGTAGAATTTTTTTAATTGACTACAACTCATAGCATAAGTTCAAGAAGAAAAGGATCGCTCTTGGTTCAGTTAAGAGAGAGAGAGAACTTGGGAGTCTATTGTATTAAAAAGGAAACACAGATATACAGACACACACAAAATAAGATGAGAAACACAAAACTTTTTAATATGGGCTAAGTTAGCAAACCTGCAAGTTTTTAAGTTATATCAGAGTTACAATTTAACTTAAGGCAAATCAAGAGTGCTTACAAATAGGAATAGAATTGGTAAAAAAAGAAAAAGATTTTTTTAGGGGGCCTAGGCAGTCAACCATGTTAGAGATGATCACTGTATCATGGAGGAACACGTATTGATTGAAAGACTGTCCTTATTCAAGACTAAGTTACAAATGAGCAATACACGGATGACTCCAGATTGTCCCTGATGCACTGATTCATTCATCTCAGCATTTCGTCAGGTAAATATTAACCGCATGCCGGGTGCTATGAGTAGAAGAGGGCGGCCAACGAGAGGCAGCCCCTGCACTCTGGCAGCTGAGCAGGCAGCAGGGATAAAGATGCCATCATGGCAACCACAAGTGTGATGAAGATGTCAGACAGGGGCAGTGCAGGGTTCTGGGTCTGGAGGAGAGCGAGAGGAGGCTTCCCTGAAGAAGAAATAGTAGGGGTGGAAGCACAAGCCTGAGGGATAATGGCACCCACACCCAGTGGGTGCATGCGAGTAGGGTGGTGGTGGGAGCAGGGTGGCGGTAGAAACAGGATGGCTAAGAACAAATGTGAAGCAAAGACTTGGCAGGTTAGAGGAAGGCACACGTAGCTGGGACTGAGGAGAACCAAGAGAGAGGCATAAGGGTAAGACAGAAGCAGCCTGCTAGCGCTGTGGAGAACCTGCAGCGCTGATGGAAAGGCCCGGGCTACTTGAGGACACTGAGTCCACTCATGAAGTGGTGGTGCTCACCACAACGAAAACGTGAAGTGACGAGTGTACCAACTTGACTAGTGGCTGTTTCAGAATACATACATGTATTAAACAATCACATTTTACACATTAAATAGGTATGATTTTACACATTTACATAAATGTCACGTGTACCACAACAAAACTGAAGGAAAATAAACAGAAACCATAAAGGTTTGGATGAGGATGGTGGCAGTGGAGAAACGCAGAAGTGCGACAGCTGAGTGGTGCTTGGAAAACTGGGCAGAGAAAAGTAAGGCAGAAAAGGGGTGTCAAGGATAATTAGTGTGCCACCCTGACTCGCCTGAGAAACTGGGTAGACAGGACTGAGTGGAATAAGTCCTAAGAAACAGGAAGAACAAACGAGGGGACTGTGACCCTCATCTGAGGGAAGTGTACGGAGCGCCTTGTGGGGCAGGCCCGAGTCAGCCAGAGCACGCGGTCACCGACCTGGGCTGGCAGAAGTTCTGCCATCCACCAGTGGCTGCGCAGTCAGTGGTGAGACTGCCTGAACAGCCTGTGTGTTATGTGGACAAAAGACTCCAGGACAGACGTCTAGAGAACATCAAAAGGTAGGATGAGAATGAGCCTGAAGAGAGAATACAGAAGAAGGGTGGGAACCCCCAAAGGATGCAGAATTTCAGAAGCCAAAAGATGTAATTTAAAAAAAACAGGGACTGGCTAACTGTGAAATGGTGCTGAAAAGATAAGAGAAAGCCTAATAAGACTTTCTACAGGATTTAGTATGAACAATTTGGGGACCCGGGTGGGACAGACAGCAGAGCAGGATGAGCATCAGTGAATGAAGCAGAAAGAACCGCATGGACTGTCTGGCGGAGAAGTCTGCTGCTGCTGGGGTGCAGGAGCAGTAACTAGGTGGGCTAATTCAGGTAAAGGAGACCAAAGTGAGCCTTCACAGTACTCTCGCCAGGGTACCTTTCTATCACATAATTAGCTGTAAGTGCATCTGTGCACTTGAGAGACAGGAAGCAAGAAGTCATAATCAAATTTGATTAAGGGAGGGGAGGTAGCTGGGCCTCAGATTCAACAACTTTATAGAGAATTATCTATAAGGAGCTCCTGTCCCTCGATCTCGCCAGTCAAAAAGATAATGTGATAAACAAACAAAAACAAGAAACCTCACCAAATGTCTTCTCATGGCTATGCTGCTATTAATCCTGCTAGCGAGCAAGACCCTGGATCTCTACTTGGTGATGGTATGACATGTTAGCATAATTTGTATTTGGCTGTTCTAATCACCACAGAAAATCCAACTCCTGGACAATTTATTTGAAGTACCATCTGCAAGAAGAAACTCATCCAAGAGGAGACAGATGAACCCTGAATCCCGTCCTAACAGGACTAGACCTACAGCAATAAGACAAGAACAAGAGACAACGAAAGCAAAGACATGGCAATTCTACTTCTGACCAAAACTAGTTGCAGTCTGCACGTGAGAAGGGTTGCGAGCTGGTAGAAGACAATACCTTCGTTTTTCCGGGACTTGACCAGTGTGACTTTGGTGGGTTTGGCAGGCTGACTGGAGGCAACAGACCGCCTGTCCGATCGCGGAGACAAGCTCCTCTCCCGACTGGCACTCCTCTCTCTTGTCCAGCTCTTCTCGCTCTTTCTGTTAGCTAGACCCCCACGGCCAGCTCTGGAGTCATGCACGTCCTCCTCATAACTCTCCTCTTCATTCTCAGACATTGGTTCAGGATCGGGACGACTTACCGGTATCTGAACTTTCTTCTTTCTGCGAATGGTCTGCAAACAAGATAATTACAAAATAAGCTGATTAATTCTCACATACGTACTTTCAGTTCCCAAAAGAAAAACCATTTTTCTGATACCAATATCAATTAATTGAATTATGAATGAGTGGTGTAATACACAATTAAAATAAATTGCTAATAATTCATTTTCATAATGGTATTTTTTCTGCTCTCCCAATAAAAAGATCTGGTTAAGAACCAAATCTAGAATTGGTTAGTTCAGAAAGATCTTCTAGGTATAATAATCACAAGCTTAAGGAAAAGTACTGTCACTGGCTGTCACTGCTGTTGCTAACAAAATCATAGCAAACTTTCAAGTCCAACTTGATTGCTTAAATATTTCAGAACCCATCGCTATCAACTTGCTGGACCACTAAGAAATGCATGCATCTCCACAGTAACATTCAATTCCGTACAGGTGGCACCTCACTTGACTGCACTCAGTAGACACTGCATTTTTACAACACCCTCTACCAGCAAAACAATTACAACTCGCTGATGGTTAGTAGCAAATTTTAGCAATAAATAATTTTTTAATTAAGGCATGCACATTGTTTTAGACATAATGCTACTGCACACTTAATGTACTACAGCAGAGTGTAAGTGTAACGTTCACATGCACTGGGAAACCAAAAACTTTGTGTGACTTACTTTTCTGTGATATTTGCTTTATTGCAGTGGTCTGGAACTGAACCTACAATAAGTATCTCCAAGGTGTGCCTGTATCATTGGAACAAATAACTCGGTTCTACTCCATCAATACAACAGCGTTCAGCTTCTGTATCTCTCCAATCTGTAATTTCTGTCTAGGTGTAATTTCTTCTGGCTTTCTTTCCTCAACGACTCTGTAACTGATCTGATTGCCCATCTGCTTATTTCATTCATTTACTGTTCCAGATCTATATATACACATACCTTCTGACTGAGCAGGCTCTCACTGCCCTGGACTACACTTCACCCTCTCACACTGCTATACACGTGACCTCATTAGAGATCTGCAAGATCTTTTTGAGTTATGTATTCTGCTTTCGAAGCCTTCATCTACTGAAATTTTTCCATGTCGCTAGTATACCGATTCCTCCATCTTCTCTTATTCTCTCAGTCCATCAAGTCACTCCTGTTTCACTTGTCTTCCTCCCAGATTTGCAGGAGACACTGTGTGGCGATATTTAAGTGACTTTCTCCTGACCTCGCAATCATCTGCCACGACAAATTCCTGACCTTTCCCTTTGGAAGCCTGCATGTTCACACTTTGCTGACTAGGTTCTGTATATTCCTGCTACTTGCCATAATTCTTGTTCAGCAATAGCTTGTTCAGCAATCTTTTCATCTACCTCTTGTCGCCTCTCCATAGAATTTGCTAACACAGACATTCTAAAACTATTTTCCAAGATCCCAATTACCTGGTCTGATTTCCAGATAAGTATCAGTACCATGTTACATTCCTCCACTCCCACATCTTCTCAGTCTCTCATTTACTCTGTCTTCCTTCCTTCTGGTCTCAAAGACCAAGTTGGTCCTCCCTCTTCCGGTATGAATGAAATCCTTCCACTGAAACTCCTATTCTGGTCCCTTTCCAGGGTCTTTTGCATCAATTATCAACCCCCGCCCCCCCGCCCAAGGTAATTCCCAATTTACCTCAAATATGCCCTCTACCGAACTAATCTGCTGATTAATGTTTTATTCTTCTGTCTTGCTATCCATTTTCAAGTCATCAGTCTTATCTCTTCACTCTGTGGCTAATTTTCTTCAAAGGGCAGCTCTACACTTCATACTACTGCTTCTCATTAATACCAAGAGTGATGAGAGGTGGCCTTTCTCAGGAAATCAAACTGAAGCGAAAGCATGAGAAAGAGCATGAGGTCAGCCAGTGAAAAGAATGGAGAGTAAATGGTATGAACTGAGGAGGTGCCTCCAGTGCCCAGTCACGGCCTGTCCAGTGTGTTTACTGAAAAACACACCTACTGCCGGCATTAGTCTTCCTTCTACTCTATCTCCAACATGCTGGATAGGAAATACCTGTATGAGGACTTAATTCTTTTGTTCCTCCCTATAATAAAAACAAAACAGCCAGTTGACACTCCAGGCTTTCCCTACCACTCCTCTAAAAATGCCATCCTCTGGAATTCTATTCTCAATCTCAAATGAAGTCACCGTGGTTAGGACTGCACACACCTTTCTGTTAGGACTCAAGTTTCTTGAGAAGGTCTTGCCATGTATTTAACTACATAAAACGAGACGTTCATACCCATGGGGACTAAACTTGTTGAAAAATATGCAATCATATTATGATTCTCTTACCTGAATTAACTATTACAAACTCACATAAAGATATTTAGTGGATTTGGCAACGAGAATTTTGAAACAGAGCATTTGGGAGAAAATGCCTACTTCGAGACAGTCTGGCTATAGATTAAAATGTAAAAATAAAACAGAATGAAATAATGCAAGACTAAAATAAAATACAGGATATATGTTTCTTTATCTCTGGGAAGGTAAAGGCTTTGTTAAGCATGACATCAAAGGCAGAGCCAATCCAGTAAGAGTCGGACTCACATGACAACATAAAAATGAAAACATTTCCATGTTGAAACGAAAGCATACAAACAAGCAAACAAAATCACCATAAACAACTTAAACACATTCAGAAGAGCAAATGAGAAAAGCATCTGGCAAAAGGCAAAATCTAGTATGATAATCATCACCAAATAAATGCGAAGAACGCAAACAGGCATAGACGACAAATGGGCAGGACACTTACCACAGATGATCAAACTCACTTTCAATTTAAATGACTTCACTTGAAAGACTATGTTTATCAGTCTGGCAAAGATTAAAAACATAATAAAAAAACAGGACTCTCCATATTCTATTGACTTTCAAAGGGCAGGCTGGCAATCCAAGTATCCAATCATCTATGCCCTCTCACCCTGAGAAGCCACCCTCAGAGATTACTCTTAAAAGGTAACTGAGGATGCAGACAGAAGCATGATGATCTTCAAAGAAACATTCAACTCTTGTGGGAACCATCAGTGAGTGGACTGTGCACAGCAGAAAGCTAGAGCCATGTGATGAGGTTCACAGCGGTCATTTCTGGCAAGGTGCTTTCGCCCATTTGCTTCATACTCCTTTTTTTAGAATACTCATCATTTTAGTAAAAATGATACATGTTCACTGTGCTATAAACAATACGTCTATTTTCACATCTCATTACCTATTGTCAAACAACACTGAGCATATTTACTTTATAGTAGTAGTGTTATAGTTTTGATAGCATTTTACTAAGAAATCAGTATTGAGTCTTAACACTCAAAGGGCTCTTAACTTACAGAAAGCCCATCCTACAAGCAAGCCAGCACACAATCTAAGAACACCATGGAGGCGGAAGACTGGTAACAGGGGAGGAAGAGGAGCTGGTTATTCGGAACTGCAAACAAACAAACCCCATGTACAATAACCTTGAGGTTTCTGATGTTCTCTTTACAGCAGGGGATGAAGCAAGGACATCACACGATGAAAGGTCCTGTTGTAAGACACGAGTTTATTCTGAAAGTCCTATGGCAACAATAAACTTAACCTAAACAATGGCATGATCCAATCTCTTATAATGTAACAACGAACAACAGTTCTTTGCTTCCTGCCTCCCCAACAGTTTCACCCAACAGAGCAAGAAAGACTTGCCCAATGTCCTGTGTTCTGTCTTTCCAGCTGACTTACTCAACAGATCAAGGAAAAGTTGTCCCTGGAGCTGCCCAATCCTTCTCTTTACACATGCTATTTCCAATCCATTATGGGTTTTGGACTTCTCATAAAATCAAATCACTTCTATTGGGAAAGGTCTGGAGTAGAAGAACACAACTTTCTTGGATGAACACTGATGTTGAGTATTTGCCACAGAAAAACAAAAAGAAGCTCAACATTTTAGAGGAAAGAGAGCTAACAAGCTGGAGGCGTGGCTGAAGTTGACCACGTCAGACACAGCAAGAAGAAATGATGGCTGAGGCACTCACCTTGAGATGAGCAGCAACCATTTGAGAAACACCACGGATAACAGTGATGATGTTCAGGGTCAGCAGTAAGACAAGAAAGCTAAAAAACTTATTCAACTTATAAAAAACCAACCACTATAAAAACCTGCCCTGGTGGCCTAATGGGTTAGTCTCCACCAGACTCAAGTCCATATACATCTCAAGGTTCCCAGTTCAAGCCCCTGGGCCAGGGTGGGGAACAACCAAGATGACAACTAAATGACAAAAAGTAAATGAAGTTCTTCCTCTCTTTTCCTGCCTGTCTGCTCACCTACATGTCTTTAAGAAATCAATTTAAAAAACAAAAACAAAACGAGCAATTTGTTTCTGTGACCATGACATTTTCATGCTATTAAGAACTGCTTCAAACTCTACCATTCACTAGTCTTTATAGCAACTACCATTTAAAAGTAACAGTTGTGAAAATATGACTGCAACGCACCTTGTGAAAACATATATACAATAGAAGATTTGGCCCTTGGAAAGGCAAGAACCAAATATAGAGTCTACTGTACTATGAGAACACCCTCATCTCACCAGCAATGACAAGGGTATGGAGGTTTGCCATCTGACTCAGCAGTGAGAGGTTCTAGCAAGTGTGGGGTACACAATCTCAGGGATACTCCCTCTAGCTCTTACCACAGCTCCCAGAAGTCAAAACTCAATGCAGGCCCTGCCTCACCTCAACCCTCTCCTTTCTGATGGGTCCACTATGGTTTCTTGTACCTGCTGGGAAGCAGAAAGGTTCTCAGTGGACAAGGCAGAGCAGCCCAGGGGTGCCCCAGATTCTTGGCCCTGCCTGTACACCTGAGCTGTGACCTCCTAAGGGCCTTAATCAAGGGCTGGAAATGGGGGAGAAGCAAAGTGGTTCCCGAATTCCTTTAGAAATGCAGACAAAATTTTAAATAGAAATCACATTCAATCCATTCTGTGTCATATCTGCAAAGTTTTAACTATGATTTGAGGACAGCCATCAAGAGCTAAACTATTTTATAAAAATTAAAATTCAAAACAAACAAAATTCTACTTCCAGAATAATAGGAAACAGAGGGAAAAGATTCTAGCTATATTCTATATTAAATGCACCTTGAACAACTCTATGAGAATCTTACTACTTTCTCTCTCCTCACACTACATTACAATTGATGACATATGTGTGGAAGGGACAATGTAAAAGTTTCCTATTAAATAAACCCTAAAACAGAAAATAGGGCTATATATTTCAAATAGACTACATACACAAGATTCATTCTAACTTCAGTACCTAAAAGAGAAGACAACATAAATCATAAGGAGTAACCATCTGACCACCATAGCCTTTCTTTTTCAACGGAATAACTGCTGGTATCTGAACTTTGAGAAAATACACACCTGTGACAAAACGCAGGAGCCAGTATGAGTTAAAAAACAACAAAACCCTTTTACTTGTAAACTAACTTTAGAACCACTGACCCAGCCTCCATTTTCATAAAGAGGAGGATCAAATTAAAATAACAGAACTGAGTCTACAATAAAGTTGGTACCTTAACAAAATTAAAGGTAAAAGGTACTTACAATTTTTGCATTTTTCCCGCTTTTCCTTAGTTGCTGAACAGCAAAAGCATGCTCAACGTTATCCATTGAAACTCCATTAACCATTGCAACTCGGTCATTTTCCCTAAAGAAGAAAAGATCACCAAGATAACATGTTAAGAGAAAAATATACAGATATGCTTGTGAAAATATTTTCAATATGGGTACATCTAAAGCATAATCTACTTAAGAACTAATTAATGTGTCTTCACATCAATGATAAAATGTCAAACTACTTTCAGATCTCCACAAGAACATTTTAGCAAGCAACTTACCAAAGGTCATTAATTTTTGTACACCACTAACACAGTATTTTCCCAAAGGACAGAACAGGTATAAAAATACATGAAATGACTTCTCGTAATAAAATTATAGCGTATTAAGTGGAATTAACTCATAGAGCTGGAAAGTTATTCCCTTTTTAAAAAACAAAGTCTTTGACCTTCCAACTTTCTTTTAATCCTTCTGATTATACTTTTTTTGTTAGTACATCTTTTGTCTCTCTTAATCTTGTTAGTTTTCTTACTAATAAAAAAAAAAAAAAAAAAAATCAAAACACGGCCCCCCCACCCCCAGCCCCAAGATTCAGGACAAGCAGATCCTGAAGGCTAAATTCTAGCCAAAACTGGGTAGCAGGTTTTCTTTTCACTATCCTTATTTTTACACTGACCTTCGATTTAAGGGAGTGGACACTAGCTTCCCATGTGAGACAGAGTGATTACAGAGATCACTAGCACAGCACGCCAGCGATGAGGCAGAAGCACTCCTGACAGGTGTTCAGGGGAAGAGACACTTACTGGAGCTGCCCTTCAGCGGGGCCGCCTTTCAGCACGTCTGAAATTACTATTGAAGTCTCTCCACTCTGAAAATGAGGATTATCTCTGCCACCGGATATTGCGATTCCAAATCCAAATCCAGGAGCCTAAAGTAATAATTATAGTAAAATGCTGCTAATAAGAAAATTATTCATGATGTCATACTCTATAATAGAAAAAAGTTAAAATAGAAAAACAAGAATCTTAGTATATCTGTGATCCAAGCACCCATCCACTTGTAGGTTTACACATTAAAATGATATATCCTGATAAGGGAAATGCATTCTCTGATAAACTAAATATTAGATACACAGAATATAAAAAAAAAATGTTGATTACATGATGTTCTTAAACAACTAAAATACATGTTAAGATTCTGATCACTGAAATCCTGAACTTATTTTTGATTATCCGAAGGTTCCTAAAGGGACTGGCAGTGCCCCAG
This sequence comes from Solenodon paradoxus, assembly GCA_004363575.1. Lineage (NCBI taxonomy): Eukaryota > Metazoa > Chordata > Mammalia > Eulipotyphla > Solenodontidae > Solenodon > Solenodon paradoxus. The sequence continues at coordinate 66,641 of RJWH01002945.1, forward strand.
TGTGATCATCACAAACACTGCAATTAATATATAGAATGACAGAATTAATTAGCGTATGCACAGGGCTCCACTTTACATAATAAAATATTAGTAGCTGTGCAAACCTAATATTTTAACTTCTTTCAGTTATGTTAAAATATCTACAGAAGTAGTGCACTACAGTGTCCTATGTTCACTGTATGCAATAGAAAGCATACATTAATCATATCAGATGTTTTAAAATCACTTATATTTTTAATCACAGGAAATTATAATAAATGCTACACTTCTAAATGAGCTGAAAATCTTTACCACAGTGACTAAGGACAGCCCAGTACAGAAAAAAAATCCCAAAGTTACTTTAAAAATTACCCAATCTCAGAAATCCACTCCACTCCCTAGGAAGGATTCAGCGTAGTCTAAAGAAACATCAAATTTTTTTGTAGCGCTTTAAGAATCAATACACCTTCAGAGTGTGTTTTCATGTAACACCGTACTACACTATGCTTGTTCTACAATCCAAACCACCACTGAAGATAAAGGCTGTCCAGCAATGACAGGCGACCACATCCACTATTCATGGGGGAAGTATTCTAACCTTCTCTCCCTCCTCAAAGCCCACTGAAGTGGCAAATGAAAAAGAAAAATTGTTCTTTACAAAGAATAAACACCAGCAATTACACTCCTAAGTATATACCCAAGAGAAATAAAACTTATGTCCATATGAAGATGCATATCCAATTATTCGTAAATGTATTATTTATAATAGCCCCTAAGTGGAAACAATCCAAACGCCCATCAGTTGATGATGGATAAAATGTGGTACGAACAATGGAATATTATTTGCATTAAAAATGAAATATTAATAGTCTATGAAGCCAAAGAGCCTTAAAAACATGGTGAGTGAAAGAAGTCATGAGAACATTAAAAAAAGACAAATCTACAGAGAAAGAAAGTACATTAGTAGCTGTCTATGGCTGGAGGTGGGAAGGAATGAAGAAACTGGAAAGTGACTGGTTATGGGTACAATATCTTTAGGGTAATGGGAATATGATGGTTGTAACAACTCGAGTATACTAAAAACCACTGAGCTGTATACTTTCTTATTTTTTTAAAGGAAAGGTGCCGGCAGGAATAAAGGTGAGGAGTCAGGAACAGAGAGGAGGAAGAACATTTTACTCAGTTTTATTTAGATGTATATCTGGGTTGTTTTCCCCGGCCTGGGATGCAGACCTGGGTCCCTGGGATGTATGTGGACTGCCGTTTAGGTCGTAGGCAGTTGACCAAACCACTATTCCACCAGGGTGTGCCAAGTTACACACTTGAAAGGATAAACTGCATTGGTATACGAATTATACTGCAACAAAGCTACTAGCAATAAAAGGTTAATTTAAAAAATCAAACAACCTAGGAAACATTTGGGTAACCCAAGTCAATGGCAACTGCCTGAATCTGTGTTTCCCTATCGAGTCTCCCCAGGTAACAACAAAGCACTACAAAAATCATACCCTTAATACAGCTTGAAGACAGAGAATATTCAAATATCAAAATAGCTATAAGCATAACTAAAGTTCAAAAATAAAATAAGAAACAATTAGAAATAACTATAAGCACATAATTAAGAAATACATAAGACCACAGAACACATTCAAATAAATTTGAAAACCTAAATGAAACAGATAATTTTCTAGGGATTACAGGTGACTATCAGAAATGAAAAGCTTCAACTCAATTTCTGGAGAAGAAACAGAGAAAGTTATGAGGGAATTATTCCATAAAAAAGTGCCAGGCACAGGAGACTTCATAGAGAATTTTACCAAAGCATCGACCTCTGCATGCCTCAATGAGTTAACAAGTAAATTATTCTAGAGCACTGGAAATGAAGGAAAGCTTCTAAACACTTTTTATGAAGCAACTATAATACTGATCTATGACTTATGGTAAATCAGAACCTCTCTCTAAATATTTAGACTAATCTAACATATATCTATATCACTCTCTCCTCCCACCTCTCTCTGTATGTATCTATGCTAGTCCTAAAAAAAAAAAAAAAAAGAGCAAACAAATGCTAACACCATGCAAATATCCCGTGATAAAAGGGATTTATTCCAGGAATGCAAGCTTGTATATTAGGAAACCCACTGGTAAAATATAGCTTTTCAATAAATCTAGAGAAAAAATTCTCTGATTACTTCCATAAACTCTGAAAAGGGCTTTCACAAAATACAAAATACACTGTTGCTGAGATACACACACAAAAAAGTTTAAAAAAAGTAAATGCGGTAATATACTGTTTTTTTGTTAAAGTACACAAAGAAAATCCAATTTCACATACATACGTAGTTGAAAAAGAGGAGTTATTTTTAGCAAACTTTTCAAGCTAATTGTGGATATTCATATTTGGTGTTATACCAAAATTTGATTAGTAGGTAGTTTAACACATAGCTGTAATATGAAATCTGAAACCATATCAAACTTTTTTATACTTTGATACATGAATATTCATTGGCCTATTTTGAATGCATATTTTGTCCATCATAATTTTATAATAACATGCCTTGGTTATGCTATTAAGAGGGAAAATATTCAGTCACCTCTTTAAGATAACACGTTTCACCATTTTTTTAATTTAAAAGCTAAAAGCATACCAAAAATAACAAATGCTGAAAATATCAGGAACTTTCAGTACAGGAAGGTAGAGATGAGATTATTTTTCCTAAGATTTACTTGCGACTAGAGTTTTGGTTGTGTGGGCCTCGCCCTGCACAGCTGAGGCACGGAGCAGGACATGAGGCCCTCCTGGATCAGAGCTCACTACAGCTCATTTAATCACTGCAGCAAGTGCGGGAGGTCTGTGAGCCCCAACTCTGGCTGCAGGTGAAAATATTTTTAGAAAAATTTAAATGCCTGATGTCTGGACCTCCAAGCCATATCAACTAAGGAAAATTGAAGGAGAGGAGAAGGCAGGCATTTTTTTTTTTTTTTTCCTAGATTGCAAGTGATTCTAATGTGGAGCTAGGGCTGAGACCCACAACCTTAAATGCTTTGCAAAAATATCAGACCGTGGTGAACATCAAAGAATTTCCTTTTCCTCTACCTTCATCATTATCTTATTTGATCTTTTCAACAGATTCCTTACCCCCGACTGAACTATGATTTATCCTCCCTTCATGTTGAAAGGGTTTTCACTCTATAATAGACTGGATCCCGTCATTCTACTGCCCATAATCCAAATTCTTTAGTAAGCAATATCCTGAAACAGAACTCCAACTTGCCTACCCCACCCCAGCCTCTGCTCCAAACACACTTAAAACCACGGATCTCTGCCCAAGTATCTATGGACGATCAAACTCTCTGCTTTCACCTTTCCTCTGCATAGATTGTTAGCACCTCATTAGTCTTGCAAGCTTAGATCATCCTCAGAACCTAGGTTCAATGTCATTTCATTCACAAAACCAGTCCACTTTCCACAGGTAAAGTGGCCCGCAGGGCATGCTTCCACAGCACATGCTCACACTTCAAGACTTCACACATAACACTCTAAGCAGCCTGGATATCAAGACCTAGTGGGGGCATGAGCTGGTGGCTTAGTGGTTAAGCCCGTGACCTCTGGTTGGTACAGTTCACACGTATACCAGGACCAGGGGAACAATCACAAAGCCCAACTAAATAAATGAATACTTCTTCCTCCTCTCTCTTCCCGCCTGCCTACACCTTTCTGTTTAAAAAGAAAAAAGCCCCACTGGGGAGGGATTCACATGTCCATCTATAGTTCAGCTGAGCACAACCCTACAGGGGCAGAGCACAGTGTTCGCCAGCGTCAGTGAGCTAAACAAACAGCTGAGTGATTATTCAGGTTAATTGTTTCAACTCCCCTTGACGGAGAGCTGTCTTTTAAGTTTTTTTGGTTAGCACTAATGAGCTCTATAAACTCCAATTTCAGAGAAAATTGGCAGCCAAGGTAGCAGCATGGACTTGGAATCTTTCTGAATTCCCAAAGGAAAACAAGCAGGGTAACTTCACCAATGTCCTTGAGGTGCAAAACACAAGAGGTAAGAGCAACTCGTTAGGAGACACACATGTTCTCAGCGCAATCCCAAAAGAAAGCTCAGGATGTGTGAAACATGAAGACTTGAGTAGTCACAACACTGACCTGCCAGGCCCTTCCACGTCAGGGCTCTGCCCTGCGGACAAACTGTCAGCAATGGAGTCAAATGCAAGCAGGTCAGGAACAGAGACAAAGGAAAGGCGCAGAGCTAGAAGATCTTCGAAAGCAGCAGTTATAAACATGCATATGCATGCACGCACGCACACACGCACACACACACGAAAACTAAACCAGTTTCTAAAAACTACAACCACGCTAATTTTATGCATAAATGAGCAAAGTATCAGAATCAAATCCCTTACAAAAATACCATAAAAATTAATAGCAGAATATTACCAAAGAAAGTGGAAGCATGCCAGAAAAGAGCTTAGGAAAAGGGGGAAAAATAAAAACTGTTAATGTTACAAAAGAAACTAAAAGGTATTAAGAAAATATCCATGACATGAAAGAATATAAGAATCAGAAAAACTGAGAAATGAGGTTGACAGAATTCGAGTTACTTTTTAAAGAATCATATAGGAGGAACAAAAGACCAATAAATGTAATGCCACGAAAAAGAGAAAGTGAAAAGAAATCTTTTAAAAAAACAAAAAAGAAATGTAGACGTTTTTAAAAGGAGAGAAAATTACAAGAACTAAAGATATGCAAAAGAGGTACAGCATATGGCTAGTTGGAGTCCCTAAAAACTATACCAAAATAAAAAAGGAGAAAAACAGTAAAAACTATAATAAAAAACTGTACTGAGTAGTTGAAACTACTCAAAGGACATATATCACTACAGATCTGAAAATACCAACTCAGAGGGGCTGACACCAAGATTTAATCAAATATAATGACTAGGTTTTAAGGAAGAATAAAAGCTTCGGCATCTCCAGCAAAAAAGGCTCGTAACTTACAAACAAATTAGACTGTCATCACATTTGGACAGCAACATGTTACGCCAGAGATGACCATGGTTAAGATACTCAAGAGAAACAAGAAGTCAAGGATTTCGTACTCGTAAAACTGACCTTTTCGTATAAAAGGGGTACAGATAAAATAGTCAACGTGCAAGAACAGGGGATAGTGTGGTTCATGATCCTGTCACTAAAGAAACTGTAACAGACGATGATTTTCTGTCAATCACAATGACAAGAGATGTGTGCTCTGGTAGAGCAGCAGTTAGGTCAATCACCTCCTAAGGAGCAAGTCACATACTCCTGGTTTCAAGTCCCAGGTCCAGGGGAATATAAGGTACAACCATTTAAACAACTAAATAAAAATAAAGATAAAGATGCTTTCTCCTCCTCTCTCTTCCTGCCTGCCTATGTGCCTTCATTCCTGCCTGTACCTTTCCTTAAAAAAAAAAAAAAGACGAGAAACATGAAAAGACTGGTGATAAGCATTAAATACATATTATAATACAATGATTAATGAGGACTAACAGGTTGAATTACATAATAGCTACATGACTGAAATATAGTAAAACCGTTTTTTAAAATGGAGAAAAGGGATTATGATATATGTGTAAAAAATTTTCCAAGACTTTGTACTGGGTTTATTAAAAAGACGAATGTGGAGTCTTCCAAAGGGTTTTTCAAAAGAAATGAAAAATATTCCATTTTTCCCTCACTTATTTACCACAAAATTTTTGTAGGTGTGTCAAGATAGAGAAAATGTCCAAGATAGTTTTACTTTATTATAGTGGTAGTGAGGAAAATGGTTTATGGCAATAAAATATGACCTCATTTATTGGTATGACTAGACATATATATGGTTATAGCTTTTAGATGGAAGAAAGAGCATCAAAGAATTTCACTTAAACTACACTTTGTCCTTTTAAGATCACAAGCAGCTATGAGCTGCAGCAACGTGTTTCTATCTCTGCTTGGTAGAGAAACTGACCTTCTGAGAAATAAGAGGCCTACAATCTGTTCAGTCATCTGCCCAGTCTTAACCACAGTCGCCATACGCACTGCTGCGCTGTCCTTGGGCCCACTTGCACACTGAGCGGTGGGACTAGGGATTCTGCATCCATAAAGCTGAAATGAATTACTCTCTGACCTTCCACAGACAAGGCTGCCCACTCATGTAGTAATGATTCTTGATTCCCTAAAATAAAATTCCTGAAAGTTATTTCAGCTGTGGATTCCAACGTGTCTGTTTCCTTCAAATATGCCCAGTTCTCTACTTAAAAATTCTAGTTGCTTCTATTTTTTTCTCCCATTTTTCCATGTCAAATTTCTACAGCCAGCTAACTTAATTATAACTTCTCACCAACTAAGCTTTTTCTCTTCTTGACATTCTCCAAAACCTGTCTTGGTCATTTTTTCAACAGTGGATAATAGACTGGATCATCAGGAATCATCTGAGTCAATGTTCCTTTTACAAGTGTCCGTAAGGCCTGAGGTCCTGGGGTCTCTACCACTTGCCAATTATGACCCAATCAGGAGGACTTCTGTGGACTTGAGCTCCCTCATTTAACAAAAAAAGATTAGGGTCTTATCAACTCTAAATACTTCTAAAAGTACCAAGAGATTTAAAAGGCCTGTTCAAAATCAGTAAGCAGCAAACTCAAAGGAGACTGGAAGTCACAAGACCCCTACAGTTTTCTATCTTACCCTGGTAGTTCTTAAAATGTTCTCAAATTGCCTCTACTAGTTTGGATCTTTTTTACCTGTGTCATTAAACAGTCCTGTGGCTACTCAAATTGTGTGTGTACCCTATTTATTTTTATATTGTGCCTCACTCTTCTGGTTCTGATACCCAAATGATAGCTTTTGTTTCAAATTCCTGTCCAACTTTCAAGTTTTTCCATTTAAGACTCTTCAGTTGCCCTTTTCCCAAACTGTCATTTTCTCCACACAACTGACCTCACTATCAATGTTCTAAACTTAAAATTTTTTGTTCCTTCCTTATTTTTTCATTCATTTTATTGCATGTATAGTCATACCATGTAGTTTGCGACAGAATTATGAGTTCTGAAATTCAGAAATTACATTCTATAAACTTTCTATTTAAAATTAAACTGGACATATAAATGGAAAAAACCCCAAAGGACTGGTTCAAGCTCTTGCTCTTTGGGGGCATGTCACTAGAACTTCCAAGACTCAGTTAACTCCATATAGTTTTTAACTCTACTTCACATAAGATTAAGCAAAATGAAGGGTCTGAAGTGTTTAAAATGCAGCCTATAAATACATCAAATAAACAAGGCTCCCTTGGCTTACGTGCTTTCCTGGACCTCAATGCTGAGGTCCTTGTACAGATTACAGCACTTTGCAGTCACTTAACAGACACTAGGGGTTCCTCCCCTGCTCCTGCTTTGTGGAACAGCTTCACTAGATTATGAGGTACATGAAAGAATTCACCCTCTAAGTATGTTTCTACAGATGGTCAGAGTTGGGCAGCCATCACCATACTCAATTTTGCAACATTCTCGTCACCCTAAAAAGTAATCCCTTATCCTTTAGCCACTATTCTTCAATACCCTCATCTCTGAGCTACTTTCATCTAGTCTGACCATTCCACATAAATAAAGCAGAAATATGGTCCTTTGTGACTGGCTTATTTCCCCTTAGCATAACTGTTCCAGATCCCTGAGCAAATGAGAACTGCAGAGTCTGAAACATTCCTCAGACAAAGCTTCAGAGGTGGTGGGGAGGAGATAAGGCAGTTGGAGGAGAGGAGAGCTTATGCGCATAAGGACATCAGATGGAGGACAGGCCCTGGCTTTGCTGACCTGGTGTGGGCTCTGGGGTTTCTTTCATTAGTGGGAGACCGGATCAGCAGCCTCCATGAGCCAGTGGTCAGCAGTTCTGGAGGAGGTCTGTTCTAGCTCCCTCTTGGTGGGTCCAGAAAATACCCAGGGGGCTCAAAATGCAAGTGTCCCTTTCTCTTGTTTTCTATCCACAGGGCTTGCAAACTTTTTGTAACTTCTTATAACTCATGTATAAGTTATTTTTCATGTATAAATTATGTATAAATTATATACATGTATAAATTATTCATGTATAAATTATTTTTCATTATTTTATTATACCTAGGAGTGGAATTGCTGGGTCACAAGAAGTTCTATGTTTAACTTTTTTTTTACGCAAAGATGCGGGAAGGAATAAAGGTGAGTAGGGAAGCAGGCAGGAGGAGAGAAGAGGGAAGCATATTTCATTTAACTGTATGTCTTGGTTGTTCCCCGGCCTCAGGACGTGAACCAGGGCGTGCCCTGTGTTTCACTTTTGAGGAGCTCCCAAACTGTGCCTGCACCACTGGGCCTGCACCAGCCAAGATCCACATCGTTGACAAGCCTTGCTACTCTCTGTCTTCGTGTTTACAGACATTCTAGTGGGGGGGCAGGATATCTCATTGTGGTTGTGACATACATTTTCCTGATGGCCAGTGATATTCAGCATCTTCTCACAGTTTAGTTAGTACTTCTGTGCCTTCTCTGGGAAGTTGTTCATTAAAATCTTTTGTCCATTTTTCAACTAAATTATTAGTTTCTTATTGTCATTATAAGGTTTTCTAAAATAAATGTATTTTGGATACAGGTCTCTTACCATGATTTGTAAGCGTTTTTTCTGTGATTTATCCTCTCATTTTCTTGATAATAACCTTCGAAACACAGAAGTTTTCACTCTGACAAGGCCAACTTTAACTATTTTCTCTTTTGTAGCTTGTGCTTTAAATTAGGCGCACTGACCTAGTTTGTTAGAAAGACTATTCTTTCAGGCACCACACTGTTCTTGGCACCCTGTTCCAAGTTCGTCTCTTATTCAATCACCTCCGCTATGAAATACTTAGTGGCTCAATTTTAGATTATATCCTAACTCGCTTCCTCACTTCAACATATTTTCATCCTTTAGTTCTATACTATGCAAATACTCATTTAATCTTTTACATTCTTTTTTCAGAAAATGAAAGAGATGACCAATTCACTCCTGAGAATTTACTTCATTTTGCAAATACACATACATTTTCGAAGGGAGGCCATCTGAAACGAAAGCATGGGCTTGTCCTGGTGGCACATGACACAGTGGATGTAATTACCATCTTAATCTACAGACCTACGTTTACCAAGACAACAGCCATCAGACACAGGACTACTGAGCACTTAAAATGTGGCAGTGCTGCCTGCAATGTGCTGAGCCTGTAAACTGTACTACATATGGATAAAAGTATATAAATGTTAAAATACTAATCACATGTTAAATGGTAATATTTTACAAATACTGAGTTAAATAAATAAGATCTATTATAACGTTAATTTTACCTGTATTTTAATTTTTGACTTGAAGACTAGAAAAACTAACTGCACACGTGTGGCGTGTTATACTGCTACTGGACAATGCTGCTAATAAACCCTTAAGAGGGACTTAGATGAAGAGGTGGGCTTTTGCGGCAACTGTTTTATTGGACATTACTAAGGACCTAGCACTCTGGGGAAATAAAATGAACCAAAATTTCCAATCCTGAAGAAAATTAAGAGACAGAGTAGACGACTAGCTCTACCTAGTTAGCTTAGGTAGTATTCATGCAGTGAGGACCATGAAGATCAGAATCTCCGAAGCAGGGAATGCTGTCTGTTTGCTCTCGGGTGTGATTCCAGGGACTACAACAGGGGTGGAAACACTGGAGCACCAGAAAGTTACTCAGCCTTGATAACGAATAAAATGTTAATGGTTTCTAGTATTCTCAGATAAAAGTTTGCATTCCTTTGAGAATGCAAACAGAAGAAAATGTTTAAAAAGCTTTATTTAACTCGCAGAATTGTTATTTGAAAAGACAAAAAGTTACAGCACACCCTGGTGGCCTCGTGGGTTAGATCACTGTGGCGTAGTCCACACATATGCCAAGGTTCCCAGTACAAGACCTGGGGCTGATGGAAACCACCAAGATGAAAAACCAAATAAAATCAAGTGCCTCTACTTCCTCTTCCTACCTGCCTGCCTGCTTGCCTTTATTCCTGCCTGCAACTTTCCTTAAAAAAAAAAAAAGATAAAGTTATCTCTGCCATCAGATGTCAAACATAGGTTTGTCCCTATTTGGCAACAGAGTATTTATACTCCAGCATATTAACAAAATAGAGCCTCAAATTCTCTCCTTCACTGACACCACTAGCAAAAGCCCACTGCTTCCTACGATGTCAGCGGCCATGGTCCTCCATTTCAAACTGGAACCTTAAAAAAAAAAAAAATGCCTATTAGGCATTTGCCTCTCTCACAGGTGGAATGTGAACAGACAAAACAAAGGAACAGATGAAACATAACCAACCCTCAAACATCTGCAACAGACCTGAGGTCACCAAAGGGAATGGGGCAGGCGGGGGCACATGGCGGTGGAGCCCACCGGACAATGGGGAAGAACACTTGGTGATTTGGTGGAAGGCAGGGTGTGTTGAAAAATATATAAGAAATGGAGGAACCTATACATAGGAAATTATTTTAATGTGTAGAATAATTATAATAAAAAATCCTTAAAAAATGCCAATTGGGGGAACCATCCCAGCAACCAACTGAACCAGAATATGTGGTAGCTGCGGATAACCCAGTTGATTTCTCTTTACAATAAACCAGGTCTGCAAATGCAGGCAGTGGATACATAAATATAAATAAAGTTTTACTGGCAAGAAGCCAATTCAATGTGTTTACCTTTGTCTCTGGCCACAACACAGTGGTGGAGTGTTGAGAAGCTGTGACAGCAATTTGAGTGCAAGGTTTAAAATAACTACTTCTTATCTGGCTCTTGACAGCGAAAGTTTGCTGACCAGGCACTAAAGCATCTACATTTTATTCTGGACCGACTCAGAATACCAAAGGACAGATGCTTTGCAGCCTCGGAGAAAGAAGTCAATTGAATTATGTTTTGGCATTAAGTCTCTCAGTTTGCACTGACAGGTCTATTTTTAAAACCTTCAAAACCAACTCTTGGAGGGATGGTTGAGGACATACACTCTATCTTTGATGAGGCCCAGGGCAACACAACTCCGAGCTCCTCACATACCAGTTAACATGTTTAAAAACAAAAAAACTTATGAATCAATACTCATCTCAAAGTAGCTTCTGATGACATTTTTCTGGGCTTGGTACTGCTCTCCTGGCAAAAGAAAATCGAAGCTCAAGAAGAGGCCAGCTGCAGAAAAGAACTTCCTAACAATGACTTTATAGATGGAGCTCTCAGACTTGCCTGGAAATTCCACCTACCATGCTGAGTGGGTGTGACACTTTCAACACCTTCAGAAAATCCGATTCTGTTTTCTCGGCATTCAGGATCTTTTCCCACTTTGCCAAAGCTAATGAAATACAGATCTTTAGCAAATACATTCAGTATTTCCTCACATCTGAATTTCTAACAAATCCAGGCAAAATAGAAGGAAAGAAAAACATAACTTAGATACCATTAAATGCCTTATCTTGCTTATTTAAAAATGTAAAAGGCATTAGGAAAAAAATGTAATGTGACAAATAAGAGATTACAGTTATGGTTTTGAATGATCAAGTTTCTATCTTAAAAAAGCTATGAAAAGAAAAGCAATGTCAAACCAATTTAAGAAGAAGAAAAAAGGAAATATTAAGAGCAGAAATTAATAAAATAAAGACCAAAAATTAAAGCCGAATTAAAAATGGGCAAAGAACATGAACAGAGGGTAAGTTCTGTTTGTTTCACCACAATTAAAAAACACAGTAATAAAACCACCCAATTAAAAATGGGCAAATGATCAGAACATATTTTATTAAAGAAGATATATGAATGACAAGCAAAAACAAGATGCTCAGCATCATTAGACTTCAGAAAATTCCACTACACATTTATTAGGATGGCTAAAATTAAGAAAAAAAACACCTCAATAACACTAAGTGTTGGTGATGACAAAAAGCAATTAGAGCTCTTACATATTCCTGATGGGGATGCAAAATGGCACATCTCATACAGTTTAAACACTCATTTACTATCCATAAGATCCATAGCAACTCTATTCCTAAGTACTTAGCCAAGAAAAATGAAAAGTTATATTCTCACAAAAAGCTTTATACTAGACACATGTATTCATAATCACAAAAACTGATACAACCCAAACCTATAAAAACAAGAGAATAAGCAAATCATTCTACTTTCATATAATGGAATATTACTCAGCAATAGAAGGAACTAAGTACTGATTCAAGCAATATCACAAAGAAATCTCAAAGGCATTTGACTGAGTGTCTAAAGAGCCTGTCTCAAAAGGCTTTAATATAGGAATCATATAATGAATTTCTTTTATGAGTCCGCTTACATGATGTTCTGGAAAAAGCTGAAGTACAGGAAAACAAACCAGTCACTGCTAAGTGCTGGGGATAAAAGGACAGGGTTGACTACAAATAGTCACAAGGAAAAGTTACAGGGTGAAGGAATTATTCTCTATTTGACGGTGGAGGTGGTTACATGACTTTATGCATTTATCAAATTCAGAACTGTATACTAAGCATGAATTTTACTATATGTGAATTACACCACTAAAAACAAAGTTGTTAAGAAAAATTTGTGATGAAAGAGTTTCAAATTCACAAATGGACAATTAGACAATGTTAAGGCATGAAGTTATTATGTTTTCTCTGATTTAAATATGCTACCTATGAGGACATTTCAAACAAACCTATCAGCACATTTCAAATAATAAGACAGCCTTATTTTAGTTTTATAAATTGAAAGTTAAAGTCAGTATTGTTTTACCATTTAGAGAAGACACAAAAAAGGTGACTCCATCTTATCTGAAATTACTATTTTTAATAATTTATGCATTATCTATCAATATGTGCAGGCTGAAACATTCATGAGAAAATACAGAGCAGGGTTCAAGAAACATGATTTTCCTTCTTTCCATTTTCCTAACAGTGGCCATAGCTGATAGAAATAGTAAGTGCAAAGTATGTAATATTCTTTAATATCTCTTGCTATATCTTCTCTAAGGAAGGGTAATCAGTAGAACCCACTCTTCTCACAGGAGCAAAAAATTACGGGACACACTTCATGTCAGGCATCAAGAGGAACCTTTGCCCCATGTAAACATGTGAAAACCAATGCTTATAAGGGGGTTGGATCACGTGCCTGTTCTAAGGGAAACAGGAAGAAGTAGGATTCAATTCCTGGCAATGTTGCTGCAGACAAGGCTCTTCCTCTTACAGCCATTTTCCCTGTCCGTATGCAGCTGCTTAAGTAATAGCGTGGGTCTACGTGTTCCAAATCAAGTCGATTTTAAGATTTCATGACCCAGATTTTAGACCCCAAGCCTATAACACATGCTGATATACTCAGAAAGGCTGACAGAGTTATTAACAACTTAGACCAATGCACACTATTTCATCTGATCACTAAAAATTTTTAAGTCACTTAGGTTTTTTTTAATGAAGTATAACGAACATACAACATTTTATTAGTTTCAAGTGTGCAACCTTAATTTCCTACATCAGGAATAAAAACAGCAAATATACAAATAATAACCAAAAGGATGTATGAAAAAGTAATCACGTTCACCTCTACCCTCAAGGAAGAATTTATTGCAACTCTAATTTTAAACAAAGGAATATAGAAAAGTTTTCCTCCTTTCTTCTGGCTTCCTGACATCTGGCTTTTCATTATTGTTTTCAAAAGTGGCCAGCATCCTGAGTTACACACGGTGTTTACTGCAGCAGAACTCACCCTGTGAAGCGTCACCGTGTGTTGTTCCCATATAGCTGTTTCCTCCATTGCTGTGTTCTGACAAAGAAAAAGAAAATGAATCATTTATCTCTGAAGAAAATATCTTTAATAAATGAAAGAGAACACCCAGCAACTAATTTAGCACAATAAAACACCAAACTTCATACTGTTAATATGAGCAATACTCTGAAGGTAGCTGAATAATTATGAAAGGATTTTGTTGGCTTTTGTTTTTGTTGTAAGAGGCAGGAAACTACACACAGGAAGTTCCTTTGTTTTTTACTTGATTTGGACAGATGCCTCTCTATATCCATTTCATGCCAGCTGAAATAAGAATTAGCTTTAATACTGATTTCATATACTTAACATCAGAGAGAACAAAAGTTGGAAAAGTAGTACTTAAAAATATCTACTGACACAAAAAAACATGTGAAAGTATTCCTTACATGATGCGAAGGAAGGAAAAGTCAAATACTTCTGAACTCAGAAATTACGAATATACATGTTACCGGAAAACAGATAAGACATTTGATAGGCTTGGTCGATGGTTGCTTTAATATCTCAGTTAAACATAACTGCTCCACCTAGTTTCAGTTTTACCACAGAATTATTTCCTCAAGCTTTGTTTATAACCCTAATGAAAAAGATTTTTCTAGTACATGTGTGCGGCAGTCCTGCAGGCAAGAAATAAAAGAAAAATAGCTTCAACAACCCTTCCCCCAAGAATCACCATCAAATAGAGTCCACACACGCTCCAGTCCTGCTACCACCCAATCCCAAAACGGTGCAGGCAGGAATGAAGGTGAGTAGGTGGGCAGGCAGGAAGAGAGAGGAGGAAGCAGCGCTTTATTTTACTTGGTTGTTCACACTGGTTGTTCACCCCAGCCCGGGGTACAGAACCCAGGACCCCTCGGGATGTCTGTGGGACTGTTCCCAGAGGGTACTAGACCGCCAGGCTACCAGGGCACTTCCAAAAACTCTTGCTAGAAAAGACATTACTCTCCAAGAGATGATAACTAGTAAAGAATTCAAACTAAAGGTCTTAGAAATTGGGTGAACTACTTTTAGAGGGTTAAAGCAGTCCAAATGTTATGACTTATGGAATTGGGGCTCTCCTCACCCCCAAATATATATACACCACTTTTTAAAAAGTCTTTTTCAGAGTTATCAAAAGGTAGGGTGGAAGGGAACAATGTTGAACATGACATTCTCAGAACATCACTCATTCCCACTGTTCTCAATGCCTCTTTCACAAGTGAGAGCCGTTTTCTATTACAGTTGTCATTATCATCAGAATGTGCCCATCAAGGTGCCAAGGGCCCATTTTTCTTCCACATGGCAACTTCTAATTGAAGATTAAAACCACATTAGAAAATGAATCCTATAAAGAAAGCCTGCTTCCCTAAATTCAAAGGAACTAGATGAACTTTCCTGTCAGATGCCAAGAAGTGAGAGAGAAAGGATCTCTGTTTACTCTCATAGATAAGAGCTGCCAACTGTCCCAGCATTTTGTTTCGATCTTCCAATCAAGTTCAGCAGAACCTGCATCTAATGAGACCTCTACAGGAAACAAAGCTCTCGTCTTTTTCTAAACAAAAATCTGACCAGGAATGATCCTCCTTCAATGCAAAACAGTGATGATATGAGTTAATTTTGCTAAATATTCAGTCCTACTAAAATACACATGATAAAAATATCTGCAATAACTGCCAGTTCGCCCAATCTCAGCTGACTTAATAAAAATGAGAATGCTTCCGTAGCTGTAAGCTCATCTTTTCATGATCTACTTCTTTAACCAGCAGCGATGCTTTCCTGCCGTTTCAACCCCTTTCCATCAATGCAAATTGAAAGCTATCTGCTAATAGCCCAGTATCTTGATACAGATTCTTATGTGAAACACTTTTATCATATGGCTTTAATGACTACATCATTTTCTATTTTATAAAAGAATATTAATCACTGGGGAAATTCAGTCAATATTAGAGGGCAAAAAAAGCATGAAAGTGTGCATACTGCTATTCTAATTTTATCTAAACTTGAGAAGGAAAAGGCTGAAAAGATGCACAAAATGGAAACACCAATCATCTTCAAAGTGAAGATTACGGATGACATTTTTTTATTAGGTATTTTACCTTTTTCCATTTCCAATCGGAATAAACTGACAAAATGCTTTAAACACATTCACCAAACCCAACTTTGAAACTTCAAATATCTATTTTTAACTTTGCCTTTAAGAAGATCAAATAATATTTAGGATTACTGTATATTTTGTTAAAGTTTTCTACTGTTAGAAAAGGTTCTACATATTAAGATCTTAACGTACACACCTCAAGAAGAGTGCAGTAAGAAAGTAATTTAAGTTATGAGGAAAATTATAAAACTAAAACGACTCTTGTCGACATTTCAAACAAATTTACTATGCTTTTATTTTGGAGGGATTAGAGGCACACATCTCAACCAACCTAATGGCTTCCCAGAAAAGGGTTATATAGTTCACTCCTCTGTTAAAGCTAAACATAACCTTGTTATCTTGATTTATGGCAAGGGAGGTTTATGTACAAGGAGGCAATAGAGAATGAAACATCAAAAAGGCTCCTGACCAGCACACTCAATCAATTTTATCCATAATATAAATAAGTTAGTATGCTTGCCAATCCTTATCACTTTCGAAAGCAAGAAAATGTATTTCTACTTTAAGCTACGGACCATGTTGTCTATCTTCTCGAGTCTTATTTCCTTCAGTGGCAAAAGCAGCAAAATCCTACTCATGGTTGGTTGTCTGTGTAACTGCACAATGTATGAGGAGTTTGGAATGAACTGAGGGGTGGCACAGATGGGAAGTACAGAGACTGTGATCATGAAAATAGAGTAAAATGTTGACAGAATCTTAGCTGTGGAGACTCAGGTAACATACTGCAAAATCTCTCAACTTTGCTGTGTTCGAAAATGATCATAATAAAATATTGAGTTTCTTACAGTAAATCATCTGAAAACTGAAGACTAAAATTAATACAAAGTACTAATAAACTTATTAAGCACTATTGTCATGAAGAAAGAGTTCATCAATGACTGAAAATTCTGACATTTTAGAGAAAGGGCAGGGGTGTCCTTTTGAAGAATAAGAAGAAACAAGAGGCCTCGGGATGGAGATATGGAAATGGGGGGTGGAATAGGGATGAGAACTTCATTTTTTCACTGTGAACCCTTTAAAACTATTTTATCAAGTTCATCCCTTACCTATTCAATCAAACATATGATTTTAAAAATTCAACATCCAACTTGCTTGTCACCTTATTAAAAAAAAAAAAAGCAGCAAACATAATTATGTAACTTGTACAAGGATCTTCTGGTAAATCAAGAATCTCATTCCCAAGGCATTTAGGTTGGTGGGAGACCAGGAAAAAGTGTTAGTCTTCTAAGTATAATTCCAGCACTATCATTCCCTAATAACTTTGAAAGATGATGTTAAATAGAAAATGAGCTAGACCAAAAATACTGAGATCACAGTCCAATCCACTATTAAGTCGATAAGTGAATTGAGTTTTCTTCACCTATAAAATTAGGGAACTGAGTGAAATCATCTCAAGTAAAAACAAAGTCTGACAGTTGAAAAGTTCTATTTGACTACAATTCCTATTGTAGTCCAATTGTAGTTCCTACTCCAAATAAGCTACAAGTTCAATTAATTACTAAAGCTCTGCAGACATCGAGAGACTGCATTTCGTGGTCACTGGTTTCAGAGCTCTCGGTACATTTCTAAGTCAGCATCAACTGACTGGAATCACAATTTCTGAAGAAGCAAAAGGCTGCATTTCAGAATCTGCCAAGAGTTTGTTTGGTTTCTTTGTTCTACACTCCAGCTGGCAAAGACACGACTCAGATCACCAACTCTGAAGGGCTTCCTGCCAAAACTTCAGATCCCAATTCTAGGCAGTTTCACTGTCCTTTAGGGCTGATTTCAGATCAAATGGGGAAAGACAGGAGGATATAAGAACTGACAAGACAGGATGAACCTGAAATTTGGAGAAGACCAAATCCAAAATAGAGTAAGTGCTCTTCATATGAAGGCCATTTTAACTCCTTAATATTATCTAAGATACAGTTTGATAAACCGCCATTTAAATTTTACCATCCTTATATGGCTGTAAAAAACTTTTTTTTTTAATGAAAGGTGCAGGCAGGAATGAAGGTATAGGCAGGCAGGAAGAAAGTGGCAGAGAAAGTACTGTTTTTTTGGTTTTCATTGAGTTCACACTAGTGGCTAACCCTGGCCCCGGGTGTTGAACCTGGGATCTTGGGGTGCATGTGGGACTAACTCGCAGGGTGCACTACGCCACAAGGACACCGGGGTGTGCCTAGCTGGCTGTGTTTTAAAAAGACATCCATTCATTTATTCACTCATTCACTCAGCAGACATTTATCAGATACTTGAAATGCTGTGGAGGTCAAAAGGAAGTCCTTCTTCCTCCCTAAGAGAAGGAGGAGCATACACTACAAAATGGTGTTTTTAATAAGTGCCATTGCTTTGAGGCAGGGTCACCAAGGAAGTTAAAGTTAAGGGGGGAAGCAGTGAAAAATGGCTGCTAGATTTCTGAAAACCAAAGACGCTGATACAAAATACACATAGTGCAGTGAATACACCAAAACAAGATATAAAAAGGGACGCTATCACGAAAGAATAAGGTTTTCATCTACTTCTAAAATAACTTAGTTATTATTAAACATGTAGCTAGAGTTGTTTGTTCAGTACTGACCAGTGGGTGATCTGCAGAGTCCATCAGGAATACAAGCAGCAAAATGAGCGGTAACATTGCGGCTTTCTGGATTCTTCCAGTCAGCTGAACACCATCTGAATTTTTCTATCCTCCAAAGTATATTTTTTTTTAGCTTTTTTTTCCATCCAAAATACAAAGCAGGATCACCTATAGGGATGAGGTTGAGTGAACAACTCAACGAAAAGTGCAGCTAGCCTACTTAGTGAATAAAACAGATGATGGGGCTCCGCCCTTGACCTTCAATTACGCATTCAGTTTCAAACTGTGATCGCTGCTGTGCAAATGAAGTACAAAGAATAAGAGCAGCCTATATTGTAAAAAGTTGGGAAAATATACATTTTGGATTGCTCTAAGAGCTATCATATAACCTCTCAACATGGACGTGTTGAAGAGATGGTGTAAAAAAAAAAAAAATCAATCTAAAAACAAATGAGCTCGGGTTTACCAAACTTCACAAAGCAAGGTAAGAATTCACTGAACGTAGGAATTAAAATAATGATCAGAATAAGAGCACAGCCAAGGTAGGATAGCATCTTAACAGAAAGTAAGTTAAGGTAGCACTTGACGCACCACTATGTTAAACACCAGTTACATTTTCAAATACTTTATTGTGTCTACCCCTGGATGACAATTTAGGACACAAATGATGAGATGACTGATTAGAAATTATTAAGAGTTGAAGGAAAGACACAGCAGATCTGGAGTTCTCTAGTTGATCAAAGCTGGAGTTTTGCTTAAAATATTAGTTCACAAATAAACTGTTATAATTTGCTGCTGACCTAATATCAAAGTGAAATAACAGCTTATATGAGTTACCATTAAAAAATAAATTAGTTACCATTACAGTAAGCCCCCACCCCAATCTCTGGGGAATTCATTCCAAGACCCCCACTGCCTGAGTGTGTGGCTAGCGCTAAACACTATATAGACTGTTTTTTTTCTATACGTACACATCTATGATAAAGTTCAACTTAAAATTCAGCACAGCAAGAGATCAACAATAATGAAAGAGAATAATTAAGAATATGCTGTAATGTTCGTGAATACAGTCTCAAAATCTCTTACTGTACATACTGCCTAGCTGACCACAGGTAAGAGGCATAGTGGGTAAATGAGGACTGCAGCACATGCACACTAAAAAAATCTGAAATTCTCATCAGGAATAGTTAGACACTCAAGAAAACTTGAATCTACAGCACATTCCAATTATCAAAAATAAATCTGAATTTAAACTGACATTCTGTAATGGTTTAAGGGTAGATAAAAGGCCTTCCAAATTCTGAGTGTTATCTTTTTGTATACCATGATATCTTTCACGTATTAAAAAAAAAAACCCAAACCATTAAAACCACCAAAGAAGGGGGAAGAGTGGAAATGCAGATCCAAGAGAGAATAGAAACATAACAAATGAATCTAATTGCATTATGAATCAATACTGTGACCACTGAAAAAGGCAGGAAATAAAACAATCTAACTGGAAAACAGTACTTTGATTGCATGCTGTAAGGCTTAAAGACAGAAAGAACTAAACAGAAATTCTGTAGCCTAGTTAAAATAAATTTTTCTTCTGGGGACATAGCAAAAATTGAAACTTTTGCATCTATACATCGTAGATTATGAAAGCTATGTTTCTAATGGAGAAAAAAGTTATCGTAAGAGCCAGACTGAAATGAACTCTATAATAGATTAGAATCTGAGGCTTAAGCATAAACCCATGGCAGATAGACAGATAAGAGACATTATTTAAAAAGAAAGTCATGCAGCTATGCATGGCTAATAGGTGTATTTCCTAATTATTTGCTGAATACAAAAAAAAATCCAACAGTAATGAACACAGTGAACACAGAGATATTAATTTCTAAATACTATTCTCTCATAAATTCCTTGGATGAGTGGTTGGTTCCTAGACTGGGACAGGGAGGGTACAAGATGAACCAAAACTATTTCATTTATCACCAGAAACTAACAGACTGCTCAAAAACACATGGTAAGTTTGTCAAAAGAACACAGTAAACATCATAAAGGAGCTAATGGTCAAAGCTGGAATAACTTGAGCAATAACAACAAAAGGATAGTATTAGATTTTAACTCATAAAATAAAATAGATATGCATGAATCCAAAGTGAAGTAAATAAATAAGTGGGAAAGGATGGTTCTTTCTTATACAGTGGAATTTCAATTAACAGACATGGAAGAAAAAAAGGTAACAGAATTAGCATCAGGCAAATTCCACAAACTGCTACAGATAAGATGCAAGGATACATTCTAAAATTAGTGAGTGAAAGTTTGAATATGAGTGGGTGAAAGTAACAAGATTAGAACAGCCTTAAATTACCTCTTCCAAAGTATGTTATAAAAAATGTAGTAACTTAACAGAAAGCAAATATCACTTTATTTGTATCAACATAAGGGACCCCTTGAAATGATGTTCCAAGGATAATTTAGAGTATTCTTGCTAAAAATGCATTATCTCCTTTCAATGATGAGAAAACATCAAAAACATCAGAGAAACAAAATTAAAAGGCATTTTACAAAATAATCCATGAATTCTCTTCAAAAGCTCAAAGGTCAGGAAAGACAAGAGGGAAGACTGTGGATCTGTTACAGATTCAAAGAAAACTAACAACTAAATGCCATGTGTAATCCTGAAACAAAGGACTAAGTAGCAAAAATCAAATTGTCTGCAGCTTAATTATTATTATCAGTGCTAATTTCTTATCCTTGATAACTGTAAAACGTAAGGGTTGTGGGATATAAGAAAATCCTAATATTTTTGCAGTTTTTCTCTAAGCCTAATAACGTTAATTCAAAACAAAAAGGGTTTAAAATATTTTTCGGTTTCCAAATACTTACATGAAAAACCATGGTCTATCGCACAACAAAGCACTCAATGAAAAGCAAACCAAATTTGTAGACTCAAGGGTGGTTTCTATAAAATCAGCCTCCTTACTTCACCTTCAATCCTAAAACTATTTTAAATCATGAAATGTCTAAGGTAAAAAGATGACAAGCTATGTTTCAGCTACATACTGTACCAGAAACTCCCCCAGGTTCTAAGACCAGGCATCTTTTAAGGCTGAAAATCTTAACCACTACTATGGGAGTTGTAAAGGATCAAGTTTCAGTAAGTACAAAGTAAGTACACCAGTTTTGATACAAAATAGGTATTAAAACTTACGGTTTTTCACACCTGATAAAGAAACAATAGCATTTATTTTCACGTAAAACACATTTTTAAAGTAACCCTTTGATATCTATCTGGCCAACACAGTATTCATAGCCAGAATACAGAGGAATATGCTCCTATCAATAAAGAAAGCCTAACGGAAAGGAAAAAAAATAAATAAACTAAGGACTTAATGGAATCATTTCGCAAAATGGTGAAAAACTGGGAAAGTACTTAACTTCATTAATCAACCAAGGGCTACATATTTAAAACATAATGAAATGCTACTACACACCCACAAAAGAGCTCATGTGAAAAAGAAAATATGGAGTGTGAACAATATAATCAGAACTCACTACCAAGTGAGAGTGTAAATTAGTATAACTGCTTTATTACTGATCACTCAACAGGACTTGGATATAAATATTAAAAGAATGCTCACAAAAGCACCTTTCTTAATAGCCCAAAACTAGAAACAATTTAAATACCCATCAACAATAAAATGGAAAACTATGCAGCAAGCAGTCACTCAATGAAATATATAGCCATGAAACGAATAAACTACAAACAAGTATAAATGAATCTCACGGTATGGGATAAAAAAAAAAAAAACAGAAATAAGAACACACATTGCTTCCATTTGAATTTAATAACGGGCAAATCTAAAAACAGAAACAAAACTAAAATACTACAGAAGGAAAACTGCTGGGGGGAACCGTCTTATCAGCTAAGGCCTCTCTTAAGACATACTATGAGGTCTCTCTAATTAAAACTGTGGTACTAGTGCATGACCAGACACATAGACCATTGCAATAGGATAGAAATTCTAGAACTGGATCTCAAAACAAATGGAAAATTAATACATGAGAAAAGTAACATCTAAATCACTGGGGCAAAGTTGTATTTTTTAATAAATGGTGCTAAACAACTAAGCAGTCATTTGGAAAAATCACAAAATTAGATCTACATCTCACTGTGCTCAAGAATAAACTATGTATTAGGGATCTAAATGCAGAAAATAAAAACCATACAAGTACCAGAAAAAAAAATCAAGAGAATTCCTAGTTAATGTTGGTGTAAGAAAAGGCGTTCTAATCATAACTCAAAGTTCTAAGGAAATAAGAGTACATAATAAAAAAAAAATCTGCATTACCAACAAACAAAAACCAAAAAACCATAAACAATGTCTGAAGACAACCAACAATGCGGAAGAAAATACAAGTTACATCACAGAAGGCATCAACATACCTACTATGTAAAGACATCAAATACTGCAGAGAAAAGGATGAAAAATTCAAAACAAAAATGGGAACCAGACATTTTATAAAAAGATAGAAAGTGGTCATCAAACATTTGAAAAATTGTTCACTCACTCATAATTAAGAGAAATGAAAATTTAAATAATATCAACATGTCATTTCTTACCTATCAAACTGGCAAAAATTTAAAAACCATGACAGTACAGTCTGCTGAGAAGACTGTGAGGATACATTCACTCAAATATTTCTAGTGGGATACAAAGCAGTACTGCCTTTCTTGAGGGAAATTTGGCAATATCTGACAGAACTAAACTGCTACTTACCCTTGATCCAGAGTCTACTTCTAGTAAATCTAATCTGAAGCTAGCCTGCAACAATGTTAATTTGTATATGCAGAAGGCTAGTCATTTAGCAATGTCTGTAGCGGAAAATACTGGCAACAATTTACTGTACAAGGGAGAGTACATGAATAAATGATGGTACATTTGCCCATGGAATATGATGCAGCTATAAAAAAGGAAGACCTTTAAGAACTGATAATGGAGTAATTTCAAGGACATTTAAGTGAATAAAGCAACGTGCAAGAACATATACGGTAGCTACCCTCATGTTAAGAGAGGACTCTACGATTATAAACTTATATCTGTTTACTCGTGCATAAGAAATACAGACAGGATAAAATAAGAAAAGTAATAGTAACCTGGGTAAGTGGGAAAAGGGTAAAAAGAAGAAAACAGGTCCGGGGTAGTAGGAATGAGAAAGGAAGGACACTTTTGAGCGCATATAGTCTGTATAGCTTGGAGTTACAGTAATATTTCATATTCGAACATAATAAATCAAATAATTAAATCAAAATGGAATCAAGTGAATACCATAGCTGAAGAGAATAAGGAAGAAAAAAGTCCTAAGTAACTGTAGAAGACAATATTTGACTGGACACTTTTAAGGCTAAAGATAAAAAGAATCATGCAGAAAAATAGTGTACTCTAGTTACGTCAATTTATTACTGACAGCTGTGAGTAAGATAGGTAACAATCCTCTGGGCAAACTTTATGGATGAATTTCAAAATCACAGCTAAAGAAATAAGTGAATAAGTGATTTCTCACTGTTAAAAGAAGCTACCAAAAAAAGGGAATGGCCAGAAGGAAACATATTGAATTGTAATGAAATATACACATAAATTCATCAGTTTTGGTATATGTACAGATAACCAGATATCAATACATAGGTGCTTGTCCAGCTCTAATCACAGAAAGGGCCTAGAAGCTACATCATTCCTGTACTAGTGAGCACACTGAGCACATAGATGTTGGTTTCTGAATTCCACTCTCCAATGAAGTTGGGGCTCCTTGGATGACAGACAGATTCCAAGGCTGGGGCAGGGAAAATATACAACATGAATCTGGAACACTTGTACCAAAAAATAACCAAGTATTCAAACAGAAGCATTTTCAAAGGCTATATGTGAAACAATGAGCAACAAAATAATAATATCAATCTATGGGATAAATATCTGTGAATATATACTTACATAAATAAATGAGAAAAGACAACAGGATTTCCAATTAATAAAGATGTAGTAAAGATGGAAAAAAAAAAAACTATTAGATGAAAAACATGGTAATCATTATCAGCATGATCAACCAATATCATCAGCAAAAGTTTGAGGAGAAACAATGTTGAAGTACTTGCCCAAGATATTTATCCATTACAAGAGAAAAACATTACGTACTTCATCAAGTGATCAAGGTTAATACAATTAACACCACCAATAAAAAGACATCATATACTCTCCTGACATGAGGCTTTAAGAAAGACACCCCACTACATCTGGGGAATTCTTATCAAATGCCATAAAATCTCAGTCCAATCATGAGATATGAAACAATCCAAAGCTGAAATGTTCTATAAAAATAATAATTGACCACTGTTCATGACCAGGTGCTGAAAGACAAGGAAAATCTGAGAAACTAGATGAATTGTTAAACTGATACTTTGGATATATGCAAAAAATAAAATATTTAAATTTATTTCAGGGTATTTAACTCTTTGATATTGCCAATAAAAAATTTAAATTAAATATGTGGCTTCTATGATATTTCTATTAGGAAGAACTGTTCTAGCTCTAATCACCAATTTACTGGAAATACAGAGGGAAGAAAAACATTGTAACCGCTATTTACTAATATATGAGACAAAATTGGCCATAAACTGATGACTGTACTGGGTGATGGCAATGCGAAGAAGATTCATTCATTATACTTTGCATCTACTTTTAAATGAATTTGAAAATTTTCGACTTCAAAAAAGGGGGAGGCAGCCTGCATAGACAGATGATGAAGGTGGCCAGGGGGACGCGCAGGGGGAGGAAAAGAGGGAACAAGTGATTCTAAGGGAAACGGACTCCTTTCCGGTGGTGGGTGTGGTACAAATACCCATAGACTGAGAAATGAGTTTAATATCTTAAAATGGGTATGATTTTGTAAACAAAAGAAAAAATAAAATTATTAGTATTTTTTTTTAAAGGGTAACCTGGGCATGCCTTGGTGGCCTAGTGGTCTAATATACCCTGGGAGCAGTACCACACACATACCAAGGTCCCAGGTTCAAGACCCAGGGCCAACGGAAACGTGAACTAAATAAAAAATAAAGTGCTTCGCCCTCCTCTCTGCCTGCCTGCTTACTTGTTTCACCCATCTGCACCTTTCCTTTTTTAAAAAAGCAAAAGCAAAAACCTAAAGAAGTTAAAAAAAAAAAAAAAAAAAAAAAAAAAAAAAAAAAAAAAAAAAAAAAAAAAAAAAAAAAAAAAAAAAAAAAAAGGAACTTGAGGACTAGAAATTAAACACTGATCTAGAAAGACCCAAACCAAGAAAGCTGCTACCAAGATGCCAGACCATTAAGGAAATCTTGCATCAGCTGCGCTACTCCATCAACTGCCTCCCCCTTTAGAAAAGAAAAAAGATGTATTAGACCCTCCTGGGAGTTTCTAGGCTGAATTTAAACTGTCCTAATATCTGTAAGTAAATAACAGGGTAAAACAGCCAACTCTAGTCTTGGAGGACATCAGTTATTAACCACAACCAACAGCATGTAAGTGCTAGAGAGAGCAAGGATAGGGAAGCTTAAACTAGAATCCTGACCTAATTTCTGAGCTCAGGACAAGGTTCCTGAGGATACTAAAGGTATGAGGGACAGAAGGGGTGCTAAGTGAATGAGGCATGGAGGTGGGAAAGTTTTCCAAGTAGAGAAAAAAGCATGTGTAAGAGCCCTAGGGTGAGTGGGCAACTCTCTCGTTTATTCAAATAATACTGGAGGTTTTATTTTATGCCAGACACAGCGTTCGCTCTGCGAATAATGGCACAATAATATGATCTTTGTTTTCATGGAGCTATGGGTCTAGTGGGAGAACAAAATGATCAAAGAATTCATGACTAAATATATAACCACAGACTTAAGTCAGTACTACAGAGGAAATGAAAACAGTGCCATAAGAGGAACTCAAAGAGGAACCCAGCAGGAAGAGCAGTACCTGTTAGAAACTAAAAGAGCAGCATGCTTGAGAGCGGAGAACAAGGGGAAGGGGGGCAAAATAACTAAGCAGCAGTTTTTGGCAATGTTATGACATTTAGCCTTTTACTTTCAAAGGCAGTAAGAAGCCTACAAGTGTTAGGTTGAGCGTGTGTGCGTGCATACAAAGTTGGGGGTGGGGGAGACTAATCGAAGAGGATTTTAAAAAGCTCATTTTACGAAGAGAGATTGTGAGGAAAAAAGGGGGTCTGATACACCAGGATTGCAGAATGGAGATTACAACTGTGTGTATATATGTGTGTGATGGGTAGATGAGGGATGTTAAGTGGCAGAAAGCACAGATGGAAGAAACAGAAAGATGTAAGATGTGCAGGAGGTAAAATCTGAACAAAATTTGTCAATCAGTCACCATTCCAGATGGCTATGCCAATAGACCCCAGCTGGACTAGACTGAGAACTGTCTTGTCTCTGGTTCCATAACGTACCATACTAGAGACTGCATCTCTTAATAACTACTATCATTAAGTTTTCCAAACGTTATCTCAGGAGCTCAAGGACTTTCTCTGAAACCACAACAGCACATTGCTGGGCTGCAACTCTAACCTACAAAACTGACCTTTGCGCCCAGCATCAAATAAACATAAACTAATGTTTGTACACAAGTGTGCCATGCAGAATATCTGAATTCTGATGTCTCTCCTCTGACATTAAGATGGGTGTCACATGTTTTTAAAGCTGCAGCTAACATTAAAAACCTATAAATGACACAGCTAACATAACAGCTGACTGTGTGCAAGGCACTATATAAGTGTACAGCTACCCCAGGATGAAGAGTGTTATCATCATCTGCATTTTACAGATGAAAACAGCGATTCAGACTCCAGAGCCTTTGCCCACATCACGGTAAAATGACCAAGACTTGGGGTTAATGCAATGATAACTTTTTTGTCCTTGTTTCACTTGACCCCCGCTCTGCACCACCACACAGATCATACACAAATTAAGAACTTCTACTCCTCAAACCACTAAAAGATTCATCAGGGTGAAAAACGTATCTATAACAACATAAAAAACTGGTTTCAGTCAAAAACTATGAAGCCAATCAGTAAGAAGACAATCCCAAAGAAAAATAGACAGAAGACTTGAACTGCTCATAAACATGAAAAGAAAGTTGCTCAACCTCGCCCAGTCAGAGAAACACAAATTAAACCTCCAGCTGAGCCAGGAGCAACAACCCACCAGAAGGGCTAAAATTAAAGTGTCTGCTAACACCAAGTACAGGGGAAAATGCAGAGCCACAGAAACTCTCACTTTGGTGATGCAGAGTGTAAACCGGAGCAGATGCTTGAGAAGACATCTGGGAATGACCCCGCAACAATTCCATTCCTAAATACCTACCTTTGAGAAATACAAACGCATGTTCACTGAGACACACACACTAATGTTCACAGAAAGGTTCTTTTTTTTTCTTAAGGAAAGGTGCAGACAGGAATGAAGGTGAGTGAGTAGGTAGGCAGGCAGGCAGAGATGAGGAGAAGCACTTTATTTTTTAAATTTTGTTGTTCACACTGGTTGTCTTCCCACCCATATATCTGGGATCCAACCCCACCAGGTATGTGGCTGCACGCCTTCGGAGGCAACTGACCCAACCACTACTCTACCTGGGCGCGCCAGACCATTAGTCAGAAGCATTATTCTTAATAGCCAACATGAGGAAATATCTCAAATATCTATGAAGAGTAGCATGAACAAACTGTCTTATCTCCACACAAAAGCTACAGCCATGACGATCAATGAACGTGTGTGCAACAACAGAGGAGCCTTTACAAGAGTGGCTGCCTTTGAGAGGAAGAGGGAGGGGAAGGTCACATGTGGATCTTATGTCGGGACAGACACTACCTTAGGAGGGTAGTGTAATAAGGAAGACACGGGGAAAACTTCCGAGGAGCCGGCAATATTCTGTCTTGTACCCCGGATATTGTTTACATGTGTGTTAACTTCAGAGTAATTCATTAATGTACAGTGCTTTATGTAGTTTTATGAAAGGTGTTATATTTCACAATAAAACGGTATAAAAAATTAAATCAGCTGGCAGCATTTAAGTGAAGGCGATTTGCATAAAAATCCGGCTATACAACCCATTCAAGATCTGGCCTGCCTTCCTCTGTGACAACCATCAGCTGGAGCACGGGCTGACTGCACCCTCTTCAGTTTTCACAATTCACACTACTTGTCTGGCCTAAGACTCACCTAACCCCCAGCCATATCATCTCCCTGCACCCCTTCAGAACACACAAATGTATAAGCATGTACGTGTATGAGTTACAAAGCATATAAGCAAGCAAGTGTGCGATAAGCCAAAGCGAATTTAACCTTGGATTCCGCACCTATAAAGAGTTGTCAAAATTAAACCAGATATTACACATAAAACACTAAGCTTAATACTTGCTACAGAATCTGCACTCAACATTATTAGGGGACTATTATATATTACTGACATACAGTTCTCATATTTACAACTAGAATCTACTTGCTGTGGGTACTGTCTTCTGATTTTATTCAATACAGTATAAAAATATACATTAGTGTGTGTTTAATGAAATTCTCCAACTCTTACTGCTGTTTAAAAAAAGGTAAATCTTATATTGTCCTTTACATGCTGTGAGAAAGATTTTTTACATTTATACTTCAAAAAGTAAACTTGTTTTTACCGA
The DNA here is from genome assembly GCA_004363575.1 of Solenodon paradoxus. Lineage (NCBI taxonomy): Eukaryota > Metazoa > Chordata > Mammalia > Eulipotyphla > Solenodontidae > Solenodon > Solenodon paradoxus. Next base: position 95,825 of record RJWH01002945.1, read on the forward strand.
AGGCATACAGTTCTGACGGTGGCTTTTACTGATCAAATCGGAAGTAAGTTAATGGACACCTAATAAAACACTTTAAGATGATGGATTTTAAGACGTTAGTCACAAAATACCTTCAGAATTGAAGCTTGACCTTTCAAGATAAACATCCAAATATAAGAAGCAGCTACCTTTCACCTCGATGTTAGTACACCACTGACTAGGTGATAGTCTCACTAATTCCTGTCCCTCCAACAGGTCAATTTTTACAAAACACCAGGAAGTCTAATTCTGACTTTTCCCCCCATTCACAACCTGGCAGCAACCTTCCTGCAATGGGATGCTATGAATTCCACACATGCTCACAAAGAAAACTAACACGCACAGTTACTCACACCCACCAGCTCACAAACACAGTGCTGGACACAACACTAACACCTGGTGTATTATCCACTTTCCATGCCAGCATGTTCAAGGAGCGTTTGTAATATATAAGTAAACTCCAATTACTGTATAATTCTTAACCTTTTTCTCCTACTGAGTTACTTTTACCAAACACGAACAAACAACATTTACATGGATTTATTCAGATTCAATTTCAAACATTAAAAAAAAATTACAAAGAAAAATGCAGAGATGTTACAGCAAGTCCAGGCTACTACATCCCCAACCAAAAATGCACCCCAGCATGCTGCTGCAACATGATCCTAAGTGTGATGATATTTATTTTTTAACAGTAAATGATGCAAATTCTTTGGATCTTAATAATGACTCACATACTTTACATCTGATTATTACAATGCAGAGCAGTTGGAAATTATAAGCTTCTAGAAGACCAGGATGCAAAATAAAAAGTGATTAATGTTTGTTGAGCTAAGAAAAAGTCATTATCGATATCCTCCTGGATTTTAAAATTATGTACTGAATTAAGAGAAGTAACAATACACCAAGTTTAATTCAGTATCCAAAGTTGTACTAACCCCAAAGACTACTACTGACAAATTCAGGAGTGAAAATTTCTAAGATAGAAAAACTAAGAAAAAAAAAGCTTTTTTCTCCTAGAGAATATATACTATTTTAGAAAGCCAAACAAACAAAAAATTAATTTAATTAAACTAGGCATATGCCACTCTAATAGTTCTTAGTATCCATACAGTTATATTAGCTCCCATCTTCACCTCCCTCTGAGCACCATCAACTAGTTAATTCATCAGTCAACTCACTTCCCAAAATATTCTACCAAATAAAGGCGTTATAGGTTGTCCCAATATATAACTGAAATGTACTAACTAGACAAAGTAATCAAAACATGTTTGGATCTATCCCAAAGTTAAAAGTCACTGAGAGTCAGTATTTAATACTACAGACAGATATCAGGGCTTTGTTATTAAATCTCAAATGGTGTTATGATGGTACAAATTTTGCCCATTTTGATTTTCTCATGTTCTAAAGCAGTGCTTTGCTATAATCAATCATCCAGAGCCCATTTATTTTCATCCATTTTGAAGTTATAAAATGAAATTCTCTAACCAGGTACTCATCACACTTCTCATATTAAGAATTTATCTGTTTAAGAAGGAATGGAAATAAAGCACCTGGCTAACCCATAAAGGAGCAACCTGAAGCCTCTCTTCTCTTAATAAATAAATAAGCACTCTAGGTCAGAGATAGCAAAAGGCCTATTTTTACTACTGGCTTACACTGTTTGTTCTGAGATGCTATGCCAATTTTAGATTAAATGTAAAACTTGGTAAAAACTACTCTAGCTCTTCCTACCAGATTAAAAGTTATTAAATTAGGACTGTCTTTCAACATTAGTGATGCAAAGCAAGCTCCAAATGTTTCAGAAATAAAACAAGTATCTTTTCATCCTATTTAACATTCAATCAAACATTCAGCAGCCATAAAAATAACTGCTCACTCCACTATCCTGCCTTCAGTCAGTACAATCCTCACCAGTACTCCAGACTGAGTGTGGCAGGCGTACTCGGCTTGGAACGAGCTGTGACTGAGCATTTGGGGATAGGTGGCGCTACCCTGAATTTACCCAGGGACTTTCAGGTGACTCGAATTGCTATCTAGGCTCCGTCAAGAAAAAGAATTTTACCTTCAAGCTTTTCACCAAAATTATTGTTTTTAAAAACATTTGTGCTTAGGACCATATGATCTTACTCAAGTTTTATTCTTAGAACTGGGCGAGTTTACATTAGGCCTCTTTAAATAGCAAAAAGATTAAAGAGCACAGCAGAAGTCAGAAGGAACCAGTGCATTGTTTCTAGAACTGGGGAAACAAGAATGAAACAACTGTAATCCTTTTCCTTCAAACCAAACAGGAAACAGCACGTCTATATGCAGCACACACCTCAGGGCCACTATGGGTTTCTTGGTGTGGATGGTGATTACCACTCGCTGACAGCCATCACCCGGCAGTGTCAGTGGTTCGTAAATAGGAAATAAAAGTTTGCAAGCTCCTAACTTGAAAATATCAGTATTTTTAAAAACAAGAAAAGAAAAAGGGGTCATTCTGAAAAGGGTAGTGCAATTTGAGCTACAACCTGGGAGAAACAGCACTGTATACTCTGAAAAGTAACTGTCTCCAGGGGCTGTCCTAAAACAAACTTAAGAGTTGTAAATGTAGTCAAGGTTATGGGTCAAGTACATAAATTACAGTTTTAACGAAGATTGTCTAAAGTGTCAAAGAGAATAATATAAAAAGGTAAAAATCTTCTCCTTAAATACTATAAAAATATTTTAGTGAAAAATAAGCTCTGCGCAAACACAGCAGTTCCAGAAAAATATTACTACAGTGAAGCTCATTAAAAGTGGACAAATACGGTCAAGTGAATTCTCATAAAACTGTGAGTTTTCAGTTTACCTTAAAATAATTTTTAAGGAAAAATTATAGCAGGAATGAAACATTTTATTTTTATTAGTTCACACTGGTTGTTCCCCCCAGACCTGGATGTGAACCTGTGGTCTTGGGAAGTATGTGAACTGTGCTCCTTTGGAGGTGGCTAACCTAATTACTACTCCACCAGGGATGACACTTTAAAGCTTACCTTTCAAACAACATATGCGTATATGCCTAAAGCACACGTATCTATCAGTAAGTACCTAGTTAAAACTACATGGTAACACCCACTCAGAATACAATTCCTATCTATAGAGATTGATTTTATTAGTTCTGTTCACTGATTTTCTAGTTTCATATTCAAGTGTTCACATATTAAGTCCACTTGCCTTTTCAATAAATTAATTCATGAATTGTGTGACTACTTTTCATATGAAGCTAATTACAAATTTCAAGACAACCAGAGAAAAATACTGTCTGTGAGAAAATGGGAACACTTAAAGCAGCAAAATCTAATAAGCATACATAACAGTACAATCATACAGATAAGTACCTTCCAACTCAGATGTACTTTCAAAGTAGCCTACATTTCTAATATTTTTATTTATTTTATTTCTTCCTTCTTCAAACATTTTATTTTTTGCCTATGGCTAGAAGCAGAAAACAAGAATAAAAAAAAAAGACAACACTTCAGCAGTGTTTACTCTAATAATCCAACCTTCCTCCAATGATCTACAATGTTATTTTTTATCTATTCCTAATTTTCCCTCTTGCTGGCAAAATAAATCTAGGCAAATTAGATGCTTCAAATTTCCTCATCCATATAGTGAGGGTAACAGTGCTCACTTTATAAGGCTACTCTAAGAACTAAATCAGTTAATTTATGTTAAGCACTTGGAACAAAACCTAATATACATTAAGTGTTGATTGTAATCAATCTAGAAGCTCATACAGACATATATGTTTCTGGATTCACTGCACTGTCTATTCCAGGGTCTGGCAGACTTTTAAATTACTTTGAAGTTAGTAACACATAAGGTTTCCACTTCTTTCCCCCAAAAGTAGTTTACCCTTATCAGATAAACTTTCTCATCAATATGTCCAGTCTTCTATAATACCATTCTGGAATTCTATTTGGAATTGTATTACACGTATACATCAACTTGATGAAAATTGCTATATACAATAGTGACTATCTATCTAGAGGAAAATACAGATTCACCTCACTTATTCAGATCTTACTTAGTCCTTTAAAATTCAAGAAATTTGCCATACTGTTATATTTATTTCTGGATATGAGAAAAATTTAATGGTCTATACAGAAATTTAAATGCACATGTCCTCTGACCTAGAAATTCCTTTAAAATTTTTACATACAGTAATACAAATGAAGATATAAAAATATAAGGGGTACTTTTTATACCAGTAAAATCCTGGGAAAAAACTTAAATGGCTACCAAAAAGCAATGATGATCTGCAGCATATTCATGGGATGGGAAGCTATTCAACATCTACAATGACAATATCAAAAGCGTTGGTTTAGATAAAGTTCTACAGAATATTATAGTAAAAACAAAAAGCAAGCAGCAAAAGTAATGTTTTCATTCTTTTTCCCCTTTAAACTGAGGAGTGGGGTTAAACAAAAAGTATCCATATATAAGTACTGAATATAGAATCTGGCTTTTAGGAAACATTTTAATCACCTTAAAAAAATCAAGTTACTTATGGAAACAGTGTGTTGAATGATTCATTTCACCTTTATTTTTATGATCTGCCTTGCTTTACAAAAGATTTTGTGGTGGCCCCATAATACAGTATTAAAAAAACAAGCTCTCATCTCATATTTTCCACATAAGTTTTTAAGAACGCAAGCGTCCCTCCAAGCAACATTTAAGTAGTGATGCTTTTTCAACGTGCCATAAACTCTCACCACCACCATTCTGGAGAAAAAGTATTAGGACTCCTCCTAAATCGTCTTACTACAGCAATCCGTTGAAAAGTTTCTTCTCTCCACACTTAAATTCTTTGTAAAGTGAGTTGTCTTGGATATCAAGTGCCAGGGATCACACTTCAGAAACAAAGTAACATTCTATATAATATGAAAAGAAAGCCTTTCCTCTTAGGAAAGATAGCCCCAGAAAAGACAATAGAAGCTTACTTTTAAATTAAGGCAAAACTTTTTCTTTTATTCTAAATCGGATCAAGTTTTATCTTTATTCATCAAGAGACTTGTTCCCAGATGCCATGAATAAGCATTTCAAACAAAATAAAACAAACACACAAACCACTATCTACTTACGCACTTTCTGAATTGAGTTTTAAAGGAGTGAATTTTTATTCGTCACATTTCTATAAAAAGTCCTGTAATTATTTTTAAAAGTAAGTACTACTTTTTGACTTAAAGGTAAAATGAACGAGATAATGACTTTACAGTTTAGCTTTTTCATGTAATAAACAAGTTGGTTTCAAAGCACCAAGAACATGGCATAATACTTCAAAGCACATGGGGAAAAAAGTGCTACTTTTTGCTGAACTCCCAGATTTTTGCTAATTTCTATTGCGTTCATCTTCTGTCCATGTATAGAGGTATCTTTCACTGCTGCTAAAAGTTTAATTCAAGTTAAAACTATTAAAAAGAGTTAAGGCGCTCGTTTCATCAATGCTACCTTAAATAATAGAGCGTGGAAAAAAAAAAAAAAAAAAAAGAGGCAAGCACACACAGCTGCCGAGCACTCACAGCTGAGTGTCGGCGTCCCCGGTCTTATCGCCGGCGAGCACATACCACAGGCAGTGACATCAGATCGAAACTACACGGTTTCGCCGGGACCAACAACTCCTCCGAAGCGAGCAGCTCACCGCGGCAGGAGTGACACCCCAAAGCCCGAGCTCCGAGCCGCGCGCTCCCCGTGCGGGACCTGTTGCGCGCGCCCGCCCGCCCCCGCGCTGCACCTGCCCGGACGGCCGCCGCCCGCCCGCGCGGCCCGCGCCCGCGCCCCGGCCCCGCCACCGCCCCCGGTCGCCGCGGGGAGGCGGGCGGGCCCGGGAGGCCGCGGCAGGCGGCGCGGGGCCGGCCCTGCGGCGCGGAGGCGCTCACCTTGGCGGCCGCCGCTCTGGCGGACATCTTGTCTCTGCAGCGCCGCGCGAGGCTCCTCGGACCCGAAACTGCGCGCTACCGGCCCGCCGGCTCCTCAGGCCACAGCCCGGATCAACATCTCCCGGGAGCGAGCGCGGCGGGGCGGGGGCGGCCGGAGAGGCCCGGCCCACGGGGAGGGGACTCAACTCGGACAAAAGTCCGGGAAGCGCCGCCCGCCCCGCCCGGGTCCTCTCCGCGGGGCGCGCCCGGCCGGCGCCTCCCTCCGGGCGGCCACCACTCGGCCTCCCGAGGCTTGCAGCCCGGCCACGTCGGCCCCGCCTGCTCCCCGGCACCCGGCGGCGTTGGGGGCCTGCGGCCGTCTCCGCAGCCCGCCCGGTGGCTCCGCGGAAGCCGGCGCCCCGCACGTAACTTCCCGGGAACGAACCGCCGGCACGGGAAGCGGTGTCGGCGGGCTGAGCCGGCGCCGGCAACTGCGGGCAGCCACGCAAACCTGCCGGCCCGACCCGGCCCACTGAGCATGCCCGGCCTGACGAGGGCGGGGCCACCATGGGGAGGGGCCAGTGTCTGGGGCGGGGTCTCCGAGGGGCGGGGCGGCGTCCGGGACCCCGTTTCCTCCCGGGCGCGACCCCAGGCGCGGAAGGAAGAATCCGGTTACCAAGTCGGTCGATGCCAGAGCTTCCGCTGGAGCGCGAGCCTTCCTGTTTGCTTGTCGGGGGTCCAGAATAAGTCGTCCCCGAGCGAAAGTCCCCTGTACCAAAGCTTCCCGACTTCTAACGGTCACTGTCCGCTTGCTCCCCGGCAGCCTCCCGGGAAAGGATGGCCGAGCCAGCAGCCTGACTGGCATTTTCTTAACTTTAAATGTCACCCCATGCCCTGGCCTCGCTGCCTCACTGAAGGCAGCGCATCCCCAGGGCTCCTAATAGGATCAGGCCGACTGTCCTGTGACGGGTGGGGATCACGGAAACTCCCCGGGAGCAGTCCGAGAGGGCCCCGGACACTCATGGTGTATTGGCTCTTCCACGTTAGGCCTCAGGATATATGCAGAGTCCTTCCCCTACCCCCGCTCTCGATGGGCGTCTCAGAAGAATGTTTTGGTATCAAAATAGCTGACATTCTTAGGGGTGTGAGAAGGAATCAGACCACCTTGCATCTCTAAACGCAGACACTCCAGCTCACAATAAGCACAAAAGGTATAAAGATAAAAAGTCCACCTCGTCCAGGTTCATCGACCACTGCACACGCCTCCCACAATGCAGTCTTGAGAAACACCCAGGGATTTGTAAGAGACCATTCCCAGCCTCGTTTACCCCACACTTTGTAAATGTCAAAAATTCTTAGTAATATTAAATGACACCCACTTAAAAGTATTTCGTATAGTGCTACAATAGGTACATGGGAATGGAAAAGAGCATAAATACCAGGTTTTGCATGATGCTTCTCTGTTTGGAATTCCACTTCATGAAAAGAGCAAATGCTAATCAGGAATATCTGTGTATCATACATAGATGTTAATATCTCAAAGTAAAATACCATGTTATGTAACTCTAAGCTATCTGAACTGCAGAAAAGCATTATGCAAATCAGACCTGTATTCTTATTTTCTCCAAGCATAAAAATGGTTAAAGTCACCGTTAATGATGTCATGATGTATGTGATTTTCCTTGTCCTGGAGTATTCTTTTGAAAATTGTGATTAAAATTTCCTTATGAGCAAAAAACAAACTCGAGATCTTTAAAAGGTGGTTCTAGAAGAACTTTCACATTCTCTTTATTACACTTATTTAAAAGGATGTGCACATCAACATTACCTATTAGAACTAGGTATAGTATCTCTAATTGCACTTAAACCTAGACACATTATTGGCAGATACGCTGGAACCTTTCCTTTTTTTCTCATTTGTCACTTTTACATCATCTCTTATATAACTTAAATGCTAAATTACAATGTTTCCAAGAGCTAATATGTCTGATTACAGTCTTATGTTATTCTGTGCCATGATTTACAAACAATGAAATCAAGCAAAATTATTTCATTTGAGAGTACTATGCTTTAAAAATCACAATAAAAATATTCATAATATATGTTCAAATTTTTTCAATGGTATTTACACTACCTAAATTAACTGCATAACATATGCTTTAGGAATCTCTTTTTCTCCAAAGAAACAAGAGAAAGGCATTGTCATTTGTAAAAATAAAGGTCAAACACTTGTCAAGAATTAAATTCACACCTCCCGTTCTATACTTTATTTGGGGGGTGGTGCTTTGACAAGCATAAAAGCATGATCTCAGATAATTGTGCTTTAACAATTATGAGTTTGTCCACTGCAAACCAAAGAAATCTTTAAATGACACCACATATGAACATGGTTATAAATCCTGCAGAGAGATTAGATGGAAAGAAATAAAAGCAAACTGGAGACTCCTTTTAGAGTTGCAATAAAGTTTAACCAAGAATCTCTTTCGATTGCAAGGATTTATCTGGTTTCTAATCATCTAATGCAAAATGAACAGGAAACTAAAAAACCACAACTCTTACAAAGACAACTTCCTGTGGGGTTTTTGGTGTCTGCGGCTCAGAATGTAAAAAAAACAAAACAAAAAAACTGCAAAATCTTTCTAAGTCTTATTAGAACCCTTTATTAAAACGGCCTTGGTGAAATGAACTATTATATCCACAACTATTTTTTATATATGTATATTGTTTCTATTGCCAAAAAATACCATCAGAAAAGCATAGTTAAGTTCTTTTTGATATGAGCTGCGAGTTTAGGCATAAAATGCAAAGAGGAAGTATGTCACTGCAGACAAACATGAGACAGTCTAGATAATATCACATCAGACATCATATACAAAATACAAGAACTAGGAAAGCTTTATCAAAGCACTGTAATCCCAACCACATCCCTATACTGTATCTTCAAAAATTCTATAAATTGCTTCATAATCTTGCTCTGCAGATAAAGTCATATATTATATAACATTAAATAAGGAAGAGTTTTTTAAGTCTCATGAAGTTTCTAGATTTCACAGACTAATAAAATTTCAGAGAGAGAGAAAGGAAGAAAGAAGGGGGAGGGAGGGCGGGAGGAAGAAAGAAAGCAAAATGAAAGAAGAAAGGAAAGAAAGAACCCCTGTAAGTGTACACTATAGGATTATCGACTTACTTTTGCAAAATGAAGTCATTTAATAACAGACATTATGAATTATACATTTAAAGGTAAGTAAATTTAGTATCATGTACATTTTACATTAAAAATGTTACTATCACCAACATTTCCTTTTTTAAAAAAAGACAAACACTAAAAGAAAGTCATTTTTTTATTCCAATTCAGAATAAAGAACAGTCCTTCCCAAGAAGAGCTCCTCTTCCTAAGAGTAGAGCGAGGCGGAACTTTCCCTTTTTCCAGTCCCCACTATCACACAAGCAGGCTGACTGCAGGTTTCACGATCCCACGAAGACATGGCTCTGACCCCACTGGGCAGGCAAGACAGCTTCTTGCCTGAGCAGGAGGCCTGCTCCTCCTCTTAGTTTCCCACCTTTCACGCCCTCCCAGTGAGGCCTCAAAGACCCCCTGGGTCTCTTCCTGCCAAACACAGGCTGCGTTTACCTTTTTCTTCTTTCCCTCCCCTGGGCTGAGTCCCACCTTCTCCCCTGGGCTGAGTCCCACCTTGGGGGAGCTTGTGTGTTCTCTTTGCTCATCCTCTTCATCCTTTTTCAGTTAAAGCTTTCAGTCTCTCCAAATTCAAGGCTCCTCCAGTGTCTCCCTCTTAAAAATGAAAATCCTTATTTATGCCTTTTTGTGCACGTGTGCAAGTTTTTCTCTAGGAGAGAGATCTAAAAAAGAATTTGGGGGGTTGAAGGATAAGCTTATTTAAAATACTTTTAACTGATACTATCAACTTACCCTAAGAAATCAGGCTCAATTTATTCTGTTTTCCCAACCACATGTAAAGCCCGTACTTTACATATTATTCACTTATACTGTTGGCCATCAAGTAGACAGAAAGGGTATATCACATGCCTGTTTATGTCATTTACCCATTTTGTTCTGTTCTGTGATTTTTTTTATCAATATGTTGATGTTATTTATGTACCCTTTTGTATGGAAGGTACACTAAGTCTTTTTAGTCTCCAGCCCTATGGGTATTAAATAAAAATTAATTTTAAAGTTTAGCTTTTCAAAGCAATCAAATAGCACTGAGATTCTGTAGAACCCTTCATTCACCCAGCTCCTCTGTTGACATCTACATAACCAATAGATATGTTAAAAACTAAAAAATTTACATTGTTATGCCACAATTAACTGAACTCCATCAGGTTCTACCAATTTTAACTCTTTAGGTTCTCTGATAGTCTCTCAACTTTACCAACTCTTCCTCCTTTCCAAATCTCATCAAAACTATTTTGGACATGTTAATTTTGAGTCTCTAGACAGTTCCCACGTGTCAAGTTTGTGAACAGTGATGATGAAGAAGGCAGAGGATGAATCACTTGGTGACAGGACAACCTTGGAGTTTCACAGTTCTTATTATGATCAAGAAACTTTTTTTCTCAAGCTTGTCTTTGTCAAAGAACTGCTGTTAGATATTTCTGAGCCGCCAACAGTAAAGGGAGATAAGAAGTCTATCTTGAGTTTAGATTCCATCTCCCCCAGATGAAAGGGGAGACTAACCTCTTTGGATAAAAAGATATCGTCCTTAAAAAAAGCTCCAGGGTCTCCCAAAGCATGATGTTTGAATATTTTTACAATGTATGTGTGTGTAATATGTTATAAACCTTTATGATCAGAGACTTTTAAACAAATAAATAATTATAGGAAAGTGAGTAGAACACCATTAAAATACATTTTGAAAGGTATAAATATATTTTATATTTAAAATAATTTTAAAAGGAGTGAAAACATATATTGGTTTGTATTTATAAAAAGAAACATTGGAAGGAAAACTAAGGATAACCAAAAGTAGTTACCTTCAAAGAAGAGAAAGGACAACAATGAGACTTCTCAAGATAGACTCTGAAACAGAGTTTTGACTTTGGAAAAAGAAAAATGTTTAGCCACTCCCTGGTGGCACAGTGGTTAAGCCTGCTGCTTCTGGTTGAGTGTAGTCTGCATATGTCTCCGGACCCGGATTTGCGCCCTGGGCCAGTGTGGGGGGTGGGGAGAGCAAACAAGATGAATCAAAAATGAAAATGTTTAAAAAGTTTTAAAAAATGTTTTACATATCTAAAAAATAAATGAAATCAAGAAGAAAAAAGAAATCTGTAAAACCTGACAACAAACTGAAGCAAGAAAATTTAAATTAGATTGGTTATCCAGCCATTGAGAAAAGAGAATTATTTCCGAAGACTCTTACATAAAGTGCTCTAACTGTATATTCTTGGTTTAATATATTCTAAGGAAAACAACACTCCAAGGAAATCTTAAATTTCATTCAACAATCTGCTAGTAATTACTTTGAAACTGTTAGATGTGTGTGCTCATTAACATATAATGGTTATATCTTCATTAGTGTATTAATACCTAGAGATCAATTATTATATATGAGTATTAAATTTATATATATTAGTATAAATTATATATAACATGGCATTATGTTACATATATAAAAAGTTTGGAAATTACCCATAAACATAACAATTTCAAAGTCATGCTAATGTTACATGCGTCGATACATACCAATGATGCTAAAGTTTCTACATTAGTATATAACACTTAATATATTCGTGTATGTTCGCCTTGTTAGAAACCAGATTTTAAGTGAAGAGAGAAATAAGTATAAAATCAAGGACATTAAATAAAAATTTTGTATTTTAATTACTCATTTTAACAATATTTTAAGAAAACATATGTATGTATGTATGCATGTACACATATAGATGTGTGTATATATATATATATATATATATATACTTCCTAGCTCTTGCCATTGAAAAGGACCAAAAATTAATGCAAACGCAACAGTATGAGCATATCCAGTGACAATATTGAAATCTTCAGCTAGGAATGATTGATTACAGGCTGGAGTAAGAAATATAAAGTACAACCAGGGGATATTTTATTCCAGAAAGCAAAGAAGTTTTCAAAGAATAACAGATCAAAGGGATATCAAGGTCAACAGCTGGCCAAAGATGAAACAATTTGACCACCAAAAAAAAAAAAATTCAATTGATTGAATCACACTATCTAAAACCCATGAATTCATAGCAATAAAAAAGAGTAAGGAGAGTGTCCTCAAACAATTACTTACTGAATAGCCCTGGAGATAACTTGGGCATCAACTCCTAATTCTATAAGCTGTCAATAAATTATGTTTTGTATGAACGGCTGTCAATTAACCAGAAAGACTATGTTTTGTATGAACTGTCTTAGAGAAACAAGTAGCTCTAATGGATGAGGGAAGCTCCTTGTAAGAGAACCACAGCTAATAAACCTGGAAGGAAGGATAGAATTAGGAAGCCCTCATGCAATGATGATTGCGCAAGCACTTAGGCCTCCCCTGTGGTGCAAGTGGAAATACACAGTACTGTGTAGTGGATGCCTGTCCCCAAAAGGGAAACCAAATGAGATTTGGCCAATATGGTCAATTTCATGGGCAGAAATACAGGAAATGGATGGAGGTGCAAGTTAAATGACTCCTCAAGTTAGTAAACTGATGCATACCAAACGTGGGAATTTCTATATTGGAAAATGGACACAGTTTTCAAACCAAGTCAACAGATTAAAAAAAAAAAGCAAAGGACAGTCATCTGGGATCGCTATAGACTCTCTAAATTGTTTGCTTTACAAGTCTTACCTACAAAGAAATTTTTCAGACAACGGGGGAAACTTGATTATGGACTGAGTGTCAGGGGAGACCAAGACGTGATCATTATATGTGGCTATGCAAGGAAGGCATCACTTTTTAGGTGCGGCATATTGAAACATATAGAAATGGCACCCTGTTTGGACCTTGTAAAAAAAAAAAAAAACTTCGGTCAAGTGAATATAGCAAAATATTGAAAACTCATGAATTCATATGTGGACATGTGGGAAATCTGGTGCAGATATTCTTTCCACTTTAGGGTGTCTGAAATTTCTTATCACGAAAATCAGTAAGAAAATTAAAAACAAACATTCTTGTGTTGGTAGATGCAAGCAACTGTCAGAAAGTCTTTCCATCCCTGTTCGGATGCCCTGATGTGAGATACTACTATAGCTCTTTTCATTAAAAGGTGGAGTCTCTTCCCACCCCTTGAATCTGGGCAGCAGTGTAACCTGCTTTAAAGGGCAAACACACAAACAGGTTTTAAAAGCATATTGGCATTGGGTCTTGCTCTCTTGGGCTGCTGAGGACCCTAAGATCACCATGGGAAGAAGCCTAGAATGACATGCTGGAGGGGTTGCATAAAAATGAAATGAGAACCCCTGGCTCACAGCCTGCCAATCTCCAGACATATGAAAGAGAATTCTAGAACATTCCGTCCAAGCCAAGCCACAATCTGACCACATCTGCAGGAGTGAGCCCAGGCAAGTCTAGCAAAAGGATCATTCAGTGGATCTGAATCTAAACTGCCAGCCCACAGAATCCTAATTGCCTTTTAAGATGTTTAAGTATTCGGGGGATTTGTTACACAGCAATGACCGAGAGGTAAGGCTAAACCTATAGGGATGCAACATGCAAAAGAAGCGCTTCTCAGTACTGCGGGTACTGGATATCTACCTGAGAGGGTATGTGAATGAGAATCCCATGGTATATGTGGCTATTGATTTAAAGGCAATGGCCGACTACTCCTTTTGTAGGCAGGAGAGCTACAAAACCAAGGGGCTACTCCACTGATAGAGGCAGGTAAGGCAGATGAGCTATGCAGAACTTTTCACTTTTTTTGCAAGGACTAACCTGGTCCAGCTCTGGCTCTGATCAGTTATGACCAGACACCACAGAACCACTGGCATTGCTGGCATGGCCAGGTCTTTCTCCCCAGTCACAATTCTGCAACCCAAGCAGCTGGTTCATAGAGAACATACATCTGTGAGAATGTGGAAACCCTCCCTCCCCAAGGAGCCATAGCTGGGGTCACCCTGGCACTGGTGAAGACCTCGGAGGACCTTCTTAACAGGGCTCCAGTCACACTACACAATGGAAGATCCAATCATGTGTCCCTTTACTACAGATGTTTACTTGCAAACGCTGGATCCAGGTGCAAGGATTAACTGGAATGTTTACAGTGTCACAGAAAAAACTGCAGAAGTCGCTGAGGTGTCTATGGATGTTTAAGTCAAAGTATCTTTTACTACGAGAAAAAAAATTCAAGGATTTTAAATACGACTAATCGATTTCAATGAATCATGAAACCTTAACATAATCCTCCCAAGAATTATGTTGTTCATCTTAATATCATTAAGCAAAATACTGCAATTATAACAGAAAACCTCAACATATTTAAATATTTCTCCAGAATACTAGCTATTTACTTGACAATATTTTAAAGGCAATACTTTAATTTCTGATGAATACAACTATTTTTCAGTACATTCACATTATTGTTTCACACAGATGCCACTCACACTTCCATGCTCATTTCGCCAACCTCTTCATTTATATTCTTAAAGGTGCAGTACAATTGCTCACAGTACTTGTTTACAGCACAAATCTTAGGTGTAAAGGACCATATTTGATACTATTTTAAATCAGCGAACTATTATTTAAATATTGCAAATGCTTTCTTGGACCACAAGTGTGGGGTGAGTATTATTCAACCAGTTTTAATGACACAAAAATCATTAAATAGGTTATCTGGAAGAATGAACTTGCAAAGCTAAGAAAAATGGGTGACAGTTCTACTATCTGTGAAATTAAACTTGAGAGGGACAAAGGAAGAATTGCATTTGAAGAATGAAGAACTGAGTGGTGGTGAACTTCATGTATCATATACAGATGCGGATTTCCTGTGATGTACAACTTGAAGGAGGGAGAGCAGTAGAAACTGGGCACCCGACCCAGCTCACTTGGGAAGCACTTTGGATCTCTTACTGACAGACTTGTTTCTCACAAGAGCTGAGGAAAAGCCATTAGGTTCATTATCATCCTACATAATACGAAAATAAATGTTCTCGTCAGTTAACAAAGTGGACACACATGGTGAAATCATCAGAAAGAACATGATAGAAATCAGGTGGAAAAGTCTTCTGGGACTCAAGTTATCTGCACAACAGTGGGGGTGACATGGGGAGATGGACGTGTCAGTGGCTGGATGAATCCTGAGACCCTTCCTCGCTGTACCTTGCAATGACCTATAGAGTCTATAGCTGAAGACCTTTTCCATCTCTGAGACTGAGACCAGTGGGGGATGAAGTCAGTGGTAGGTCTTACAAGTTTTAGAAAAACAGAATAATATTATAAAACAATGCTTTGTAAAAAGATCTCATTTTTAATGTGTTTACGTTGTAATGGGATGAATATTTCCCTAAGGGAGTGCATATTACATGAAAATGAAAAGTTTGATAAAATCTGGGCAAGTTCAAAAAAACCCCACACAAATCCAGCTACGCTTCCATCTGTGCATGACTGCATGTTTTGAAAGGGTGTGGTTTCCTGACTCTGCGTTGTTTGGAAACAATCTGACAAAGCCAAATTCATTTCTCTGATATCCTCAACACAGCAAGGAACTGGTGCCTAAAATAGCATAAAATATGATGTTCTATACATGGAGCCAATGTAAGTGAACGAAGAAAGGTGAAAATGTGATGGGAAGACTCCTATCTGGAGTTGCTGCCCAGGTCTTTGATGATAGGAGAACCCAGTTCACATGGAGTGTGGACATCTGGATAAGGACTTGCACTTAAGGCTCCTATAACAACTACTGGCTTTGCTTTCTCCAGGACACTTACTAAAATAATCAGAGTTGTGCCCACCAAGTTAGAGACCTCCGCCCACCACCTTTTAAGTAATAAGTGCTGCCCACCCACATTTCTCCTGCTCACTGTGACCTGAGACAGAGAATGCTCACCCCTCCCTCTGCTCCTCCGACTCTTCCCACGCCTGCCTCCAGGATTTCATTTTTTTAATTTAAGTTCATTTGATTGAAGGAACATTGCATCGTAACATGATACAGGTCTAAGTTGTACACCACAGGAAATTTGCATCTGTATATAATACATGAAATTCACCACCATTCAGTTGTTCTTCTCTATACCATTGATCTTCTCCCCTCAATTTTACCCCCCACCAAAAAAAATGCTTTGGTTTTTCCATTTTTCTAAACACTTTTATCAGCAGTGTCTTTTTTTTTTTTTTTTTTTTTTTTTTGAGAGAGAGAGGAAGAAAGGAGCATTTTATTCAGCTAGTTGTTTATTTTGCTGCCCCACCTCACCTTCCTTATAAACCTGGGTCCCTGGGCTTTATATGGTCCACACCCCAGTCATCTTAGCCTCCTGAGCCACCAGGGCCTGCCTCTGGGATTTGAAAGTACAGAACTTTCTTGACTTACGATGATCTTATGTCCTGATAAACCCATCATAAGTTGAAAATGTTCCCAAGTGGAAAATGCATTGAACACACCTTAGCTGCTGAACACTGGCGCTTCGCCTAGCTCATCGTAAACATGCTCAGGACACTTACAATAGCCCACATTTGGGCAAAGTCATTCCGAACAAGGCCTACTTTATAGCAAAGTGTTGGTCAGCTCATGTCAGGTGTTGAAAGCAGAACTGAAGTGAAACAGGGGTGTGTGGGTCCCACATTAACAGGCATAGCCGAAAGCACCCTGGGCCTGGAGACTGAAGCAAAATGAATTGCTGGATGATGGGGGTGCTGCAGGGGCGAACTGTCCATCTCTCTCTTTGCTGAGGCTAGAAAATAGTCAGGAGACCGGAGAAGATCAGGTGTTCACCTTTGCGGGCAACCGGCCCCACATCACGGGAGTGTCTTAGGGCATATCGTTAACCCGGGAAATTCAAAATTCAAGATAAGGTTTCTGCTGAATGCATATAGCCTTTGCAGCACTGAGAAGTCAAAGAACTGTAAGTGGAGGACTACCTGTAATAAATCTGTGACTTGACTTCGCTGTGTGCGTGCACTGAAAGCAGGCCACCCTTCAGCCTACTCCGTTTGCACTTGCCCGAAGTGAGCACACAGATGCCAGCGGAGCTACTTGCAGGATACCGCAAGGGTGGGCTGGGCCACCTTCACAGGCCAGAATTTTCGCCTTCTTAATCCACCCGCTCTGCTTCTCCACAGATAGACTCGCGGAAGCTTCCTAACCCGCCTTCTCTTCGCTCATGCTTTCGAGCCAGTCTGCACAGCCAGCTACACTGGAAAACTGAGCAACACTCAACAGAATTCCACTCATTTACTCATCTGCTTGCTTTTCATCTATTCAACAAATATTTATCTATATCTTACTAGGTATCAGAAACAATTTCTTTTAAAATATTTCCCGGGTGTATTGTTTTTTAACTCTCCCTTGTGTGGTATAATGCCTTGATCAGATTACTCAAGAACACATTTCAATCGTGGTACTAAAAGCAGAATGCTCTCTTAGTCAAGGAAAAGCCTCCATGGTCATCCCTTTCTGTGACATAATATTTATTATTTATTGCATTAATAGATGACAAGAGGACTGAGGCCACCGGCAGAGAAAAGGGTGGGAGCAAGTGGTGGGTGCAATGGGCGTGGGGGAGGACCTTGGGTCATTTGGTGGTGGGTGAGGTGCTCTGTCATACATTTGATGCACAATGAAGCTGCACATATGGGCTTATATTATTCTGTAAATCAAAGCGATCTCAATAAATATATTATGACAAAGCCAAATCAAAGGGGCCCCTCAGCCTCCCACAAAAACCACAACAATAATAGAACTAATTAATAGTTGCAAACAGTAATTAATAGTAGGACTAATGAGACGAAGTATGAGAAAAATGTAACAATATTCTAAGAAGTTTCTTTTTATCCTTGGTACAGTAACTAAATTTTTTTTTAACTCTTCATCGCAGTGCCCCCTGGTGGTCTAGTGGATGAGGCCACTGGATGCAGTCCACATACATCCAAAGGACCCAAGTTTGAGACCCAGGGCCAGGGGAACCAAGATGAAAATTAAATAAAAATAAAATGCTTCTTTTTCCTCTCTCTTCCTGACTGCCTCATCTTCATTCCTGCCTGTACCTTTCCTTTAAAAAAAAAAAAAAACTTTGTTAGAAATTAAATTTTGTAGGCTTTATGTTGTATATTTTTCAGAGACATAAATACAAGACTTTTTTAAAGAGGCGCACCCTGGTAGAGCAGTGGTTTAGTCAACTGCCTCCAGCCAAAGCCCATTCCACGTATATCCCAGGGACTTGGGTTCTTATCCTGGCTGGGGAGATCAGCCACGATGTAAAACTAAACAAAATTAAACAAAGTGCTTCTTCCTGCTCTGTCCTCCTGCCTGCTGACTCACTTTCATTTCTACCTGTACCTTTCCTTAAAAAAAACTAACACACACACACACACAAACTTTTTTAAAGAACATAAATACAACATGGCTAATTAAATGGGTATTAAGATATCCCCTATATCTAAGGACAAAGCAATAATGTTCTGTTTTATTTTGCTCCATGAAACAGGAGCTATTTTTACTCTTTCTGTTTCCTTTTCCAACAATACTTCTCTGATCTGCTGGCAGCTGCCAGACATCCTTCTTTTCTGGATGTGGTGGCAAAACTGAACACAGTCGTGTGTAAAATTCACTTTGATTTGTAGCTCTGCTTTTTTGAAGCCCACATGACACTGATCCCTGGTGTAAGTCCCATGGGATGACAGTAAGTTAAATATTCTCACCACAAAAGCATTTGTGCCTGGGATACTGGCAATTATATTTACTTGCTAGCAAGAGCAGATTTTTAGACATGTGGGAATTCATTCTAGTTCTTAAAAAAATATCCATCCTTTTATATCTACAGGCTGGTCTGTTGATCTGGTTGTTTGAATCTATAAACACCATATAGGCAATTCATATCTAAAAGATTCATTATTTTATAAAACTTTACCTTTTAGAGTAAGCACAGTTTCAGAAGAGGGTGCAAAGAAATGTACAGGAAAGCCTCATTATCCCTCCACCCAGCTCCCCAGGGTTATAATCTCACACACTGTAGCACAGACTTGACAATGAGAAACTGACCCAAACCGAGTCCTATGGCAAACCCATGTTTAGTTTTGAAAGGAATGCCAAACTATTTCCTAAGGTGGCTGCACCACTTGACATTCCTACCAGCAACTGATCCAGGTTCTCTGCATCCTTGCCAGCTTTTGGTATTAGCTGTTTCATTTTTGCCCTTCTGAGAGGCATGTAATGGTATCTCATTGTGCCTTCAATGTGCATTTCTCAACAATGCTGCACAGCTTTTCGTGTGTTTATTTGCCCCCTGTACGTCTTCTTTGGTGAAATGCCTATGTCTTTTGTTCATTGTAATAGAACTATTTGTGATTTCACTATTGAGTTTTGAGAGTTCTTCATGTATTCCAAATGTGTGTTTGTAGAGACTTTGCTGAATATGTGGTTTGCAAATATTTTCCCAGTTCATAGCTTATCTTTTCATCCTTTCAACAGTCTCTTTCCCAGAACAAATGTTAATTTTGATGAATTCTAACTAACCCATTTTTCTTCTTAGGGATCATCAAGTTTATGAGCTTATAAGCCAGTTCTACGTCCTGCAGATTTTCTAGTATGTTCATTTCTCAAAGTTGTATAGCTTTATATTTGTTTGTCTCTCATTTTTAAACAACCTCAATGAATGTTATAAATTAAATCTCTTCTTTTTAGGGAACATAGTTTTAACACAAAGACATCACTGGAACCTGGGAGATCAAAGTTTTAGTCTAGCTGACAAAATACTCTTTAACTTGGTTGCCCTTTTCTGATAACTTTTTTTTAATGTGACAAATGAGTCATTTTATCACCATATAGGTTTTTGCTACAATCTAAACATAACATCAAGCTACTCAGAGGTAGTTGCTTCAACCATTTTACTAGGCTTCTTAGGGCCTCTTTAATGATCACTGAACAGAGGAAACAGCATATGAATGTTTGCTTTACTGAAATGCTTTACTCTTGCTCTCGATGTATTTCCATGTTAGAGAGGGACGTTCCTTTTGTCCCACACATCTGTGCTCGGTCAACATTCAAACATCGTTTTACCGCTGTGATAACATTGATAGTCATCCTGCAACAAATGTGTCCGGGAGGTGATGTCGTTGCATTTTTATAAGTTCACACTTCTCATGAAGTGCTTTTGTATATTTTGAGGAAGATGTCATGCAAGCTTGCATGACAAAAGCCTCAAATCCATAGGCAAACAATCATCTGCTGCTATATGTGAGGCCTAGAGGATGCTTAGTAGTAAGATAGATGACTTCTGTTTCTTTGGTAAGATATGTATAGACTGCATGCAATTCCCCAAATTTATATTTGCACTCTCTCCTGGATGTACAGATAAAGTTAAACAAACTATCAATATTATCTTCGTGCTTTTTTTGGGCTAAAATTCATGAAAGTCTTCTCAGAAATCAAGGAGATGATCTGAAACTTCATTTTTCGACTCCAAACACCAATGAGCTAGGGAGGAGGTTTGATGCATCTCGTACAAAGCAGGTTGGCAGGTAAGACCAGACACGATCAGCTCTACCCCAAAAGGGGCAAATACATCTGGTATTAAGATCTCTTCTCATTTGTTAGTTATTCATTCGATGACCTACGTGGAAGAGCCATCCTACACCAGCCCCTGTGCGAACTCCCTGATTGTGTTCCTTCTAGAAGATTAACAAGAGAATCTTGAAAGAGCAGGTAAATGGGCCCGATGCTCCCTCTTGCACCTCCTCCTCCATGCCCTCATTTCATTCGTAGTTCAGAAACTGAACTGCATGTAGTATCCTCGATGCCCCTTGTCCCAGAAAGGAGGAGGCAGGAGACTGGAGAGACAGACTCTGAGCTGGGAAGGCTGTGTCCTGCCTGCTCCCAGATTCCTCCAGATGTTTGTTTACACTCTGAAGCCCCAGGGGAACTAAGGCCTTCCTCTCCACCACTCCTTCACCCCTCCCGAATTGATGTCACTCACTCTCCTAGGTGTTTGGGATACAAAAAGGGATGAAAATGTTTCTGTCCTCAAAGAACCCACACCACAGTTCAAGAGGAGACAAAAGAAGAACTAAGCAACAGAGTTGGAACTAAGAACCCAGCCAGGGGACAAAAGAAACCGAAAAGAGACAAGAAGCTTAACTAGAAGGCGGGTTTCAAGAAGGGGGCCCTAGGGCATCTGGTTAAAGTGTAAATATGAACTAGAAAACTATGAACCTCCGTGTGCCCTGGTGGCTCCGGTGTTAAGTCAGCAGCTGGGACACAGACCCTGAAAAGCCCAGGGGCCAGGGTTCTCAAGGTGGGGCCGGGGTGGGGAACAACTGAAATGAAATGAATTTATAAAGTGCTTCCTCCTCCTCTGCCACCCTTCCATAAAAATGCTTCTTTCTGTTTTCCCTTTCTCTCTTAAATAAAGAGTTGTGTCCTGATGGTCTAGCAGTTTCGTTCACCGGATGCAGTCACATATACCCCAAGGTTCCTGGTTTAAGCTCTGGAACCAGAGAAATCAGCCAAGATAAGGGGCTTCTTTCTCCTTTCTTTTCTTGCCTGCCTGCCTACTAGCCTTCATTCCTGCCTGTACCTCTCCTTAAAAAAAAAAAGTTTTACTGTGGGGGGCGGGGAGGGAAGTGGGTAGAGGCAGGGAAATGAAGCGGGAGGGAGGGAAGGAAGGTGGACAGGAGGAAAGAAGGGAGGGAGGGAGCCAGAAGCCTGAGAATAAAGAGTCCCTGGACTTCAGAATCCTTGAACGAAGTTTGAAAGGCACCAGTTTGAGTTTACTCTTCCCACAGAACCACCAGAACCCACAAGGCGGGGAGTGAAGCCGCATAAGGTGACAAGGGGAAGCACATCTGACACTGCCTGGGAGCCGGGAAGGTCCCAGGACCCTCAATGTGAAGATCCGTACTGAGCCCAGGCGGGAGCTGATCTGCTTCCACAAAGCTTCCCAAGCAGAAGGGCAAGGGGAAATATTTCAGCAAAGATATTTAACGCGCTGGAAATAATTTGCACTTGTATGCAAACAGCCTGCTGATTAAAAATGATTCTTAAGCACTCATTAAAGCAGAGGCCCACCTGTCTCAACCTATACTTTGCAACATTTAGTTACCATTTAACTGGAGTTAGTCTAAGCAAAATATAACACGTCTACATTTCTTTAAGCTACAATTTTACTTTTTGACTAATTCCAACTTTTCTCTGAGCTCAATTAGTCTGACTTCGAGATGTTTTGTCTCATGAAAGCTGCAAGGTCCTAGGCTGCCTCTCCATTTGCTGGTCAGACGTAGCAGGATTAATAGACTCTCAAGATTTTCAAAAGGACAAAACGGCAGCCCTTTTTTTCCTCCCTCCTTCCCTCTCTTCCTCCCTCAGTCCCTCCCTCCCTTTCATTTTAAGGAAAGATGCAGGAAGGAAGGAGAGGATGGAATAAATCTGTATTTATTCTATTTAGTTTTCATCTTGGTTGTTCTGCGTCCTCCTCTCCACCCCCACAGTCCACCAAGCCCCAAGACTGGAGCCTGGGTCCTTGGGATGTATATGGGCTATATCGGGGGGAAGGAGGGGACTTTAACAGCTTCACCACCAGGGTGTGCCAGCCCTTGTCTTCCCTTACTAATTTTAAATGACTGCAAGCCGTGGGAAAGTATTACAAATGACCAAAATACTATTTTTACAGTAAGACCTCACTGAACTTCATCCACAGGTTTTTGAAAATGCAACTTAAAGCAAAACAACATGTAACAAAACCAATTTGACCACAGGTTAACTGACAAATCAAGAGTTAAGTTCCTATGGCTTATTTCTGGTCATGAAAACATCACCAAACTTCCACATAAAACCCCAAAACACTCCTAGTACCAAACAATTATTTGTATTCATTCATTTTCCACTCCAGTTATTCCAGGTCAAGGTCTTGGGTGGCCTCCAGGTCAAGGTCTTGGGTGGCCGAACAGAGCACATGCCATCAACTCAGGACACCAAGCACGATTCAGCCATGGATGGGACACCCTTCCACTGTAGGGGACACAGACACACACACACACACACACACACACACACATACATTCACTCTGACTGGGACATGAGGCACATCAATGAACTGCACATGCATATATTTGGGAAATGGAAGGAAATCAGAGCATTGGAAAGAAACCCAAGCAGACATGCGGAGAAGGAGCATACCCCACAGACTGTGGTACCAGCTCATCAACATCATGAAAAACAAGCTTGGACAAAATGATGTTATGGAGAACCTGCCATACACCCTCTTTGACCTTAAGTTGGATTTGATTGAGAATCAAATTCAAGTCAGTGGCCCGTGTGTTCTGCTGGGCTGCATGCCCTGCACAGAAGAAAGCTGGGCGGGCGCCATCGCCGGGACCCCTAGTGCCCAGAGATGCATGAAGAGTTTCCAGCGGAATTGGGACAGAGCCAAGCCTTCTGATCTTCTGGTAAACTTTTAACTGGGAAACCCAAGTTAGTTACTTTATTTTGTAAGAGTAATGAAAATCTGAGCGAGTGATAACACCAGCTATAAACGGCAAATGAAGTGCATCATTAGAGGTGCAAATGTCTGAGGAAGACAAGAGGAGGCTCCCTTTACAGGGGCTGTCCACAAAACCAAGAAGAGTATCTTTTCCTAAGTTACATGCTTCTTCTCTACTGTGAGAAGCACAGTTCACTTTTTGTTTTTGCAGGAAACAGTTGCAATTTTTATTCAGACAATTATTCATCTACACAGCAAAAGCCACGGTCAATAACAAAACAGGAAGGACATGTTTCAGAAACATCCAGACCATTTCAGTAGAATACAGCAGGCTAAAAATCTACAAGGAATTAATGGCTTCTGCTCATTCCCAGATCGTCTCAAGAAATTCTTCCTTATATTTGCCTTTCTCATTTCCAGCGTGTCGGTTTGGCTGTGAGCTCAAGAATTTTTTTCTGATTTCTGTGCAGTTTTAGCTGGGTGGTACTCAGCTTGCTGGAGTCCATGCCCACAGGGACAGGTGTCCCGTTAGCCTTCTCAAGCCGCATCCGCTCGACATAGATGGCATATTTCGTCCTGTATATCTGGACGACCCTGACAATTTGCTGACCTCTGGGCATCCTCGCACCACCTGGACATTGCCGTCCTTGTGGATGGGTAGGGCGTGGACACTGTATGTCTGCCGCAGCTCCCTGGAAAGCAGGGGCGACATGATTCTCCTACACACGTGCGCGGGGACATTGCAGGTCTGAGGTCACGAAGGGGAAGAACTTCAGGATGCTCATCTGCCTGGCACCGGGCTGGCCCTGAACTTTGGAGATGCTGAGTTAATCTGCAGTTTCAGACAAGCAGCGTGGCGTCACAGTCCTGCCTTTGCCGGATACCTGTGCAGGAAAACTGCCCACCTCTGCACCTCAGTTCTCTTAGCAATAAAAACGAGGACCTTTACAATGCTGGCTCTGGGAGGATAGGTGAGATGATGTAAGAGAGAGCCAGGGCTCAATAAATCATTCCTCATTCTTTTACTGAATTATTCTGTGCTTCCTTTTCCACTTGGACCTGCTATTCGCTATTTACTCGTGTTTTTGTCTTTCTGTCCATGTAGAGTCAGACGCGTGAAGCAGTCATTCTGAAGATGACAACAGTTGTTTTGAGACCAGATTCCAAGGTTGAGTATCTTTGGTGTTCCATATGCTGAGGACTCAGCAGCTAAGGACAGACAAGACGTCTTCTCCTCACAGCTTCCATGGGAGTGAAGAAAGACAGAAGCAAATAAAACGTACAAGAAAAATATGCAAAATGTTAGACAGTAATCAGGGCAGGAAGAACAGCCGAGCGAAGAAGGAGGGCAGGGAATGTGCAGGGAAGGCAACGGACCCTTCAGGCTGTGCAGTCGGGAAGGTCTCATGATGAACAGAGGGTGTGAGCACAGGTGGGGCAGAAGGGTCAGCAACAGCCAGGTGTTCGAGGTGTGAGGGGATGTGGTGTGTCTGAGGGACAGGCAGGGGGCCAGTGCAGGTGTACTGGAGCAGATGCACAGTGACCGGAGCAAATGGTGGGGTGCAGGCCATGGGGGTACCTCAGAGGCCTTTTCCTGAGTAATGGAAGACTTATCGGAATAGCCAGGGGGGGATGACAATAGAGCAACTGTCTTATCAGAAACACTGCTGCTGCACAGACAATGACATGGGAGAGCAGAGAGGTCATCAGGAGGACCTTGGATGAGGTCGTGGTGGCCTGGGTCAGACAGCATGGGTGGCGGTGCTCTGTGGGGACTGCAGACATAGTCCGAGGAAGAGCCAGCAGGATGCGCTGACCAACTGGATGCAGGGGCCAGAGAAAGAGCGGAGTCGGGTTAGTGCGAAGAGTCACTGCGAGGATGTAACTACCATCAAATAAGCTCATACGGACTGGATGAAGCAGGTTGGGGAGACAAACATCTAGTTTTGCTTTTGTTTTTAAGCTTTTTAAAATTTTTTTACTATTTTATTGCAGTACCTTGATTTTACAAATTGAAATAAATTCACACGTGCATTTCCCCATTCCTCAGATATATGCCCGCACACCCGGCCCTCCGCCACATCACCAAGTGTTCTTCACCACTGTCCCCTGGGCTCTGCCACCACTCCCGGCTCTGTCCAACCCCTGCAAGCTGTCCTATTCCCTATTGGTGGTAACCTCAGGGAACATCTAGTTTTGAACATGAAATATGGGAGACAGATTTTCTACATCTACGTAGAAATGCTGACTAAGCACTTGGAGATCTGACTCTGGACTTGGGAAGAAGTTCAGGCTGGATGCATTGGTAATCATCCATTTAAGTTGCTACTTGGAGCCTTGAGGTGGAGGAGCTCACAAAGCAACTGGCATAAATGCAGCACGGAGATCCAGGACCAAGCTTTGGGACACACGGATGTTAGAAGTCAGGCAGAAGCAGCGAAGGCAGCTACATGAGTGGTCAGGAAGAGTCTTAGAAGCAGGGAGAAGGAGACATCTGAAGGAGAAGGGACTGATAAACTGTGTGAAATGCCATTGCTAGTTAACAAAATGAGAACAGAGACCGCAGCAAAACATGGAAATTCCAAAATTCTCCCACCAAAAGTATGTTAAATCAGTTTTTAAGGTTTTAATAAAATATTACAATTAAACATGAGTTTGCACATGCATTTATTTTCACACCTGAGTCTCACTAAGATGACATTAAAGAAAGGTAAAAACATACCAGGACAAAGAGACCACACTGCTCAGGAAGTGTCTCCTTCCTCTCCCAAGACCCTTTTCCCTAAACTCTAAACAGATCTTGGCACGTATTCAAAGATGGATTTTCCAGCTAGGTCTAATGAATCTTCCCAGGAGTTCTAGAAGAATGGGGGCCGGAAAGACAGTAAAGGAAACAATGAAGCCTTCCGGGACTGCAGCAGAGTCATGCGATTATAATCGAGATGGGGACAAGAATAAACACGGAAAAAAAGTGCAACCAAAGGCACGCCCTGGTGGGGCAGCGGTTGGGCCCAGACCTCGTCCTCGTACATCCCAAGGACCTGGGTTCGTGTCCTGGAGACAGGGTGGGGTGTGCAGCAACCAAGACGAACAAGGAAAAATGAAGCTCTTCTTCCTGCCTGCCCATCTCTGGTCACCTTCAGTCCTGCCTGCACCATTCCTTTAAAAAACAAGAACAAAATGCAACAAAAATAGAGACAAAGCATCATATTTAAATGGTTTAAAAGCTTTGAAAAAGAAAGTATTAGTAACCCAAGAGGGTTTCATTATTATAAGGCAGCAGAGGATGTCAGCTCAGTCCTCATCTCCACACCCTCTCAGCTCCACGCATCTATGGGCGCACACTGGACTTTTCCATCACCCTGAATTGCCTCCTACCCCAAGTCTGCACTCAAACACGACAATCTAAGATGCTAAATTCCTAATTTTGCATCATCTTCTTGTCATCTCCCCAAGTCTTCCAATACACTCTTTGCACTGAACTCAACGATCTCTAACAGGTATCGGACTACATCTTCGGCCATATTCCTTCAAAACTGAAGATCCATACCCTTAACATGGCCTCCAGGCCCTGCAGGCTGGATCTTCCCCACAGTTTTCTCTGATGCCTCCTTCCCATTTGCTATTCTCCTTCACAGGCCTGGGTGTCCCCTGCTCCTTCCCACTCCAGACCCTTTGCAAGCGCCATTCCCTTTGTCTGCTCCTCCCCTCAGGGTCTAACAGGTTACATCACACTCAGAAGGCTTTCTGTCATTGTAATTTGCCAATTACATCAATAAAAGGAACAGAAAAAAAACTCAGTAAGGTCTCAAGTTAATAACCTAACTTCCTACCTCAAAAAACTACGGGAAAACAAAACACCAAAACCAGTCCAAAACAAACCAAAGGAAGTAATAAGGATAAATAAAGAAATAAGTAAAATTGAAAAAGAAGAGAGGAAAACAAAACAAATAACCAAAGGCTCGTTTTTAGAATGAATGAAAGGATCGTTCTTAGCTTAGGGATAGCTACAGATCTCACAGTCATCAATAAGATAACAAAGGGGACATGAACAACGTTATACTCAGACATTTGATAAGTGAGAAGGATCAACATCTCATAACCCACCAACTACCAACACTTAAGCAAGATGGAAATATGTAATTCATTTGCATGCTATCGCCATTTAAAAGTTTTGAATATTCAGATCTAAAAAGCTTCTGAAAGATACATTTCCAAAGCCAAAAGGATTCACTGGTGAAATCTACCAAAGATTTAAAGAAGAATTAACACCAATCAAAAATCCTGAGAGATATCTATAGACAGACAGGATGATTTTTACATATGTATGGAAAGGCAAAGGAATTAGAAGAGCTAAGTTAATTTCAGGGAAACTATGAGAGGAATCAGTCTATAAGATTTCAAGACTTATTTCATAGCTATAGTAATCAAGATCATGTGGTATCAGCAAAGATCAGTGGAATCCCACAATGAGACCCATACAAATGAAACCAACTCACTCTGACAAAGATGCATAGGCAATTCAACAGAGGAAGGACAGCCTATTGGACAGTGAGGGAGTCATTGGATATCCATCAGCAAAAGCATAGGCACAGGCAGCTAAAGAATAGGCTGTGAAAACCACAGACCCGGGTTCAAGACCAGAAGTTGGGAGGGGATGTATGAACTTGGACTTAAGCCTCAAACCTCATATAGAAATTAATTCAAAGTGGACAAAACACTTAAAACAATAAAACTTTTAGAGGGAAAAAAAGAAAATCCTCAGGATCTATGAGGTAGAAAAAAAATCTCTTAGACTCGACACCAAAGGACAATCCACACAAGGAATACTGATAAGCTGGAAATAATGAAAATGATAACAGCTTGATGTTGAGAATGAAAAGAAAAGCTAGAGACTGGAAGACAATTATCTGCAAACCACAGATCTGACAAAAGATTAGTACATAAAATGAACCCTTAACAGCAAAAAACAGACCAAGTAAAAAAAGTGGGCAAGCGACAGATAACTGCATGGAAGAAGTTACCAGATGACTAACAAGACATGAAAAGATGTTCGACATCATTAGCCCTCAGAGAAATTCAAATTAAAACCACAAAGGGATCTTAATGATACCTATCGGTTACATACATATTTGCAGACAACATGAAAATGCCAGAGAGGATATTGAAAAACTGAAGCACTCACGGAGTGCCGATGGAAACGTGATATCTAAAACCAGTTTGGCAGTTTCTCATAAAACTAATCATGCAGCCACCATAACCCCGCCATTAAACTCTTGGATATTGATTCCAGAGAAATGAAAATGTATATTCACACATAAACCTATATATGAATGTTCATAGCAGCTTTATTTATAATATCTGAAAAAGTAGCTCACATGTTCTTCAACAGCTGAGCTAAACCAACTGCGGTCTATCCACATCAGAGAATTCTCTTCAGTAATTAAAAGGAATGAATGGCTGATATACAGAACAAGTTGGATGAATCTCTGAGAAACTATGTTGAGTGAAATAAGCATACCTCAAAGGTTTATTTTGTACTGGATGGTTGAGTCCATTTACAGCATTTTGAAATAAAATTTTAGAAATAGAGACTATATTAGTCCACGTCAGGGGTTAAGAATGTGCAAGGGGAAGGGAGAAGGGTTATAAAAAGTCAACACAATAGAGTCTTGTTCTGTTGGAAACGTTCAGTATCTTGACTGTAGTAGCAGATGCATGAACCTACGGAAGTGATAAAATAGTATCGAAACAGAACTTAAAGCAGAACACTGGAGAAACCTGAATAAAACCAGTGGGCTGTTATCAATGTCAATATTCTGGCTGTGACATACTGTACTCCTAACTAAACGTTACCACTAAGGAAACTGAACAAAGTATACAAGGCATTTCTCTGTATTGACTCTTAAAATTACATGTGAAACTACAATCATCTTAATAAAATTTTTAAGAAAAAATATACAGGTGGTATCAAGAGAAATACAGACTTCATCCTGAGATTTTTCTCCCCATAAGCTTTATATTTAACACAATGGCCGGCTATAAAAATTGAGTAAGAGGAACTGATGTCCTGTGGTTACTTATCAACATATCAAAACCAAAATAAATCCAAGTGCATTGCAAAAAAAAAAAAAAAAAAAAAAATCAAAGCTCTGCAGGATCATGAAAGCAATCTCCTTATATTAAAATCCAACCCTCCAGAAATGAATGCCCTTTGTCGGCTCACCCAGTGCTATTCTGCATTACATACTAATGTGAGACTTCTGTCCACCAGAAAGACACACAGCATCACAGCAACATCTTCAAGTCAAGCTGATGGTCACCACGCCTTCACCACCTTAGTCACACAGACGTCACACAGAAGAAATCACTATGTCACAGTGCTTTCTGCTTGTAATACAAAAGGGACAAAACCATTCTCTTTTCATGTTATTGTGAAAGGAAATCACATAATTGCCTGGAAAACAAATTCTACATCCATACACAAAATGCATTATTTTATAGACCATACAGAAAATAGAGAAGTACAAGTATGTATCAATATCAAAAACCAAAAACAGGAGAGACAGTCTACGTACTGGTAAGTCAGGACGGCTTCTGCAAAAATGGGTTGGTGGTCTCTAATAAGATATGCCCCCATCCTAATCCCTACATCCTGTGAATGTGACCTTATTTGGGAAAAAATCAGTACAGACTTGATTCTGAAATAAAGACACAATTCTAGATTATCCAAGTGGGCTCTAAGCGCAGTGACAAGTGTCCTTAAGAGAATGAGGCAGAGAGGGAAGAGAGAAGATGTGAAGGAGGCCAGTAAAGGAGAGGAGAGACCACTTGCCAGGGAGCACCCAGGAAGGGTGGGGAGAGCCGCCAAAGACAAAGAGGCAAGGACTAGCTTATCCCTCATCTCCTGGTGGGCACAGAACCACCAACTCCCGGAGTTCTAGCCACCAAAACTGTGATATGTTACTGTAGCTACGGGAAATGATTACATTCCTTTCACTGGAGGGAACAATTCTCACACACCGCTATTCAAAGCAACAAAGTGTGAAACTCACTATCTTTTCTGTTCAGGGTAAAATAATCTCAAAACTATGCAAATATTTTAGGACTCTGTAACTATCCAGGATCTAGCTGATGCAGTCAAAAGACCGCCAAACTAGCTCTGAAACTAAAACAAAAAGAAAAAAATCAAACAGAAAGTTATTCTTGAGGTTTAGAAACCGTTTTTCACTCTGTTCAAAGGGAAACAATACCATGCCCCCCCCCAAAAAACTTCCTTAATTAATAATCATTCTGCAAAGAATGAACACAAAATTGATTAATGAGTTAATTTGATATCTTTACTATAGATATGAAAAACATACAAAGTGTGATAGGTAGGCACTCCCTGGTGGCTCGGGTGTTAACTGGTGCCTGGGGTGTGGACCTGGGGTGGGGGTGAGGGGCAACTGAAACAAATCAACACCTAAATTAAAGTGCTTCCTCTCCTCTTCTTCCCCCCTTCAGATGTTTCTTCTTGTCTCTTTAAAAAATTCTAAAAATAAAAATATAACAGATAAACTGCATTCCCACAAGCATGAAATATGAAAGTTAGTATTAAGGGATAACTTTAACCAGTTATGCATATACTTCTATGAAGAAAATTTATTATTTTTAAAATTATTACTTATTAATATTTTTATTCAAGAATGCCCAAGTACTGAATGCAAGACTAACTACAATAAAATACAAGTTAGTCTGATTGGATATTGACAGCCTTGACACAGTGCAAACAATTCTCAATTATATTTTTTGAAGGAACTTAAATGATTACACAGTATAAATGGTGTAAAAAAATCTAGTGAGGCAGGAAAGATCCATTAAGTAAACTAATGGGTAAGACAATGAAAGATCTGCTAGGTATTAAAGCATGCTATAAAAGTGCAATGATTAAAACATCATCAGAAGAAGCTAAATGAAACAGATCGCAAAGAAATGCACCATATACAGAAGAATCAATACATGGTAAAGTCAGAAATAGGTGTTGGGTGGTGTGGGAAATTTTTCCATCCCTCTGAGATTCTTCAGGGCTGGATAAGCAAATTAGCCTCAGACAGCAGTAGAAGGAGAAAAGTCCATATTTATTAACATAGGTATGGAGAATTTACATAGCTGTAGGTTTTAAGGTAACTGGGTCAGACTAAAGATTATATCCTATGCTAAGGAATAAGATAGAGGGTCGGGACATCGATGAGAGAGGAGTGGGGTTCATATGACAAGGAGGGGTGACTTTCTCAATCATCTCCATGTCAGAGTGTCTACAGGAGACCCATTTTGAAGAACCCTGAGGTGATCTATTTTGAGTCCCTTCATAGGAAAGGGAATATCACATAAACTTTATAAGGACAATAGACTGACAACTGGGTGGGGTGGGGGTAGGGAAACGATCAGGTCTTTGAATCACATTATATATGAAAATAAGATACAAATTAACCAAAGACATAAATGTCAAAAGTTAAATAACAAGAAGTGCTCTTGGTGGAGGTCAATCACTCTGAGGAGTCAGGCCATACATCCCTGGGTTCGAGTCCCAGGCCCAGGAAACCAACCACTGAAACGAAAAATAAAGTGCTCCGCCTACCTACTATGCAGGTGCCCTGCACCTTTCCTTAAAAAACAAAATGAGAGAGACAGAGACAGAGAGAGAGAGACACACAGAGAGAGACAGAGAGAGAGAGACAGAGAGAGAGAGAGACAGAGAGAGACAGAGAGACAGAGAAAGGAGAGAGAGAGACGAAAACTGGCCAGATTTGGAGGCAATGGTGGGGAGGAAAAGAGCAATGGAATAAGCCAAAAAAGAAAAAGATTGCTGAATTTTACTATGTTGAATTGTTTATACTTAAAAAAAAAGGCAATTGAGCTGGAAAAAATATTTGCAATAAGATACAGAGTGGATTACTATCCTCAATATCCAATAAGCTCACTCAAAGTAAAAGGGACAAGAGAAAGCAGAAAATGGAAAAAAGACATTGGCAAACAATATAAAAAATGCGCAAATAAATAAATATTATTAATACAACTTAAAGCAGGCAAAGGATTTAAAGAGACATTTCTCAAAGACGATACTCAAATGACCAACAAGCCCACAAAAAGAAACTCAACCTCATTAGTCATTAGGGAAACGCAAGTCAAAGCCATGATGAGCTACCCGTTACACCCGCTAGGATGCCTATAATTAAAAAGATCAGCAAAAGCAAGTGTGGGAAGAAAGCAGAGGAACTGGAACGCTCAGATACTGCTGGTGGGAATGTAAGATGGTTCAGCTGCTTTGGAGAAAGTTTGGCAGTTCCTCAAAATGGTAAATGCAGAGTAACGAGTAATTCTACACCCAAGAGAACTGGAAACACCCCCCCTACAGAAACTTGTAAACAAACATTTATGACAGCATTATTGCACGACAGACTAGAAATGACCCTAATGTTCACCAAGTGATGAATGAACAAAATGAGTATATGCGTATCATAACTGTCTAACCATGAAAAGGAACAAAACACCGAGACATTGACAACATGAATGAAGCTTGAAAACAACATGTTAAGTGAAAGAAGCCACAAATAAAGGCCAGGTATTGCCATTAGTCCATGTACACGAAGTGTTCAGAATAGACAAATTCATGGAGACAGGAGGTTGGTGGCATCTAGACTCAGGGGAGAAAAATGGGAATGACTGTTAATGGGGATGAGGTTCTTTGGGGGAAAGATGGAACATTCTGGAATTATATAATTATATAATTTTTTTTTCCTTTCTTTCTTTCTTTTTTTTTAAGAAAGGAAGGAAGGGAGAGAAGACAGAAGCATCTTTATTTACTTTGGTTCTTCATCCCAGACCCAGGCCATGAACCCAGATTCTTGGGCTTTATATGGTTTTTACACCAGTGTCCCAGTCTGCCTAAGCCACATGGGTGTGCCCTGTGTTCTTACTTGTACATGTCAATAAATAGATTTTGACTGGATTAAAGATTTAAAAATGAAAAGTGAAGACATGAAGCTACTACAAGGAAATATAGAAGAATATTTCTAGAATCTTGAACTGGGGAAGGCTATTCTAAGTATGACATAAATTAATTACATAAGGAAACCAGACCTCAGGATATAAATATTACAAACTTTGACAACATAAGAGAATTCCTGAATGAATATTGCTGAAATTTTTTTAAAATGAAGTTTCCAGTGTGCCATGGTAGAGTAGCAGCAGTTGGGTCAACTGCCTCCAAAGGAGCGCCAGCAACATACTCCTGGATTTGAGTCCTGGGTTGGGGTGGGAGAGGTGGAGGCAAGACAACTAGTGTGAACAATTAAATTAAATGAAGTAAAATGCTTTTTCCTCCTTTCTCTTCCTGCCTGTCTGCCTGTTCACCTTCATTCCTGACTGCACCTTTCCTTTAAAAAACAAAAGAAAGTTTACTTAAAAAAATAATAGTAAATGGGAGTAATAACAGAGGCACAGATTAGTAGAATAGAACTGAATCACCAGAAACTGACCCACTCACATACAGTCAATCTATGACGAAGGAGCCAAAAGCATTTAATGGAAAAATTAAAATCTCTTCAACAAAATGATATTGGGAAAACTAGACAGCCACATGCAAAAGAATGAAGCTATATCACTCTCTAATACCATTCACGAAAATTAACTCAAAATGGATTAGAGACTTGGATATAAGACCAGAAATCATAAAGCTCTTAGAAGACAACATAGGAAAGACTTTCCAAGTCCTTGGGGACTCAATTCCACCATCAAGGAAAATAAAAAGAAAAATAAATAACTGGGATTACAACAAACTAAGGAGCTTCTTCACAACAAAAGAAAACATCATCAAAACCAAAAGGAAACCTACTAACTGGGAGAGGATATTTGCATTTGATATTTCTAATAAAGGTTTAATATCTAAAATATACAAAGAACTCATAAAATTCACCAACAGAATAACAGGCAATCCAATAAAAAAATGGAGGAGGACTTAGAGAGACACTTTTTCTGAAGAGGACATACAGATGGCCAACAGGCACATGAAATTATGCTTCTACTCACTGGCCATTAGGGGAATGCAAATTAAAACAACAATAAGATATCACCTTATACCTGGAAGACTGGCTATTATCCAGAAGTCTGGAAACAACAAATGCTGGCAAGGATGTGGAGAAAAGGGAACACTTTTGCACTGTTGGTGGGAGTGTAAATTGGTATAACCCCAATAGAGAACAGTTTGGAGACTCCTCAAAAAACTGAAGATGGAAGTCCCATATGATCTTGTCATTCCACTTTTGAGCATCTACCCAAAAAGATACAAAAGCACACATCCACAGAGATATATGCACCCCCATGTTTATTGCAGCCCTATTAACAATAGCTAAGAACTGGAAAAAACCTAAGTGCCTAGTATAAGATGAATGGATAAAGAAGATGTGGTCCATATACACAATGGAATACTACAAAGCCCTGAGAAAAGATGAACTCCTGTAATTTGAATCAACATGGATGGAACTAGAAGGGATTATACTAAGTGAAACAAGTCAAAAGAAGAAAGACACCAGATGACCTCACTCATAGATGGAATGTGAACAGACAAAACAAAGGAACAGACGAAACATAACCAACCCTGAAACATTGGCAACAGAACTGAAGTCACCAAAAGGGAATGGGGAGGGCGGGGGAAAATGGTAGCGAAGCCCGTGGGACAATGGGGAAGAACACTTGGAGATTTGTTGGAGGGCATGGTGTGTTGAAATATAGCTAAGAAATGGGGACTCTATATGTAAGAAATTATTTTAATGTGTAGAATAATTACTACAATAAAAAAATAAATAGTAAATGAAATTTTCATTTACATATCTAAATAATTGGTGTAGTAGATGCCTACTGAGTGTCCCCCAACTCCTTTCTGCCTTCTACATCGTATAGATTTACCCTTGGTCTTGGTCACGTTTTTCTGCCCCATGGACAAGAACAGCAGAGGTGGCCTTTCTGCAGCAAAGGAAAAGAATAAAGACACATGTACAGAGTGCAGACATAAATGAGGGAGAACTGGGGATTGATGCCGTTCAAGTCCTCTGTTCGAGCTTTTTCTGAGACCAAGATGCATTTCTGCCTTTGGGGACTGGCAGAAACTCTACTAGCCCTAAGCTAAGTTTTATTACAAAGAAAGATGTCTACATGAATACATTTTATTATAATTAAATATATTTCCATTCTTTGACTCAGTAAATCTTTTTTTTTAATGCTGTTCGGAATCTTAAATATACAAATAACTACAGGCAAAATAATAACCAATGATTACCTATTGAGTCCCTACTATAAGCCAGGTACTGTTTCAAGCAATGTAGATACAGTTTCCTAAGAGAAATGGGTCACTGAAGCATCATTTATAATAGCAGAAACCACTCAGGTTCCTGTCCAATAACCAGGGATTGCCGGTAGACCATTGTTTTCATCATCACTTACATTGATGTTTCTTAATAATTAAAATGTTGCTTGCAATAACCATGAAAAGGATGCTACTTTGTTACGTAAAAAAACTCTAGCATATTAAGATGCATCTTAAATCACAGCCACATAAAAAGGTTTTAAACCTAGAAATAGAACAAAAGATGGAAGGCTCTGAAGGTCGATAGCGCCTATCTTTGAGTGGTGAGATTATGTGGTCTTCTGCTGTCCAAACTTTCCAAACTGTCCATAATGAGCAAGCTTACTTTGGGGAATAAAATCAAACTGAGGGAAATAAGAACTTGAAGAAAGCCAGGAATCAAGGCAGCAGGGGGTGTACCATCTGATTGAAAGAATCTTCAAGCTCTTACCCCAAACACCCCACAGAAACTCTAAGCCAATGGGATCATTCTTCCTACCCCATGAATAAAGGAAGCCCAAGGAAGAAGGCAGACATTGACAGCCAGTGTGGACATGCCTACCGCCCAGTCCTTGATGCCCAAGTTGCTTTAAAACTGGCTTCTCTGGAAGTGACATGGGGACACGGTGGTGGAGGAATGATCAGGGCTCCACTCCCTCTGCCTCTCAGCCTAGTCCTCTAACTCAGAGCTACAAAAAGCTCCTCCTTTCTTCCTCTGCCGCCTCCTCCACCTTATAAAAGTCCTAGTTAGGAAATTATTAGAAACTCATTGAGGTGCCTCAGGAATTACAAATTTATATTCGGAATAGCCCCTTACAGTCACGTGATGCTCATGGTATCGATGAGGAAAATTCTCCTAAGGCAAGAAAAATTCTTCAGCAGCCATTACTTTCAATCTCGAATCAGAGTTTATGGAAAGCTACCATTTGCTGCTGGCGTTTCTCTGCCTTTGAGGAGTAGGAGCTGGTAAAGGGAAGGTCTGAGAGCTGGGGCAGTGTCTCCCACTGTCTAAGGGGCGCTCACAGTGCCAATGCCTTTTCACATGGAGAGTCTAGTTTCACAAAGTATAAGCCGGGGAAGAGGACAGGCAGCACAGGCTGTGTTTAATAAAAGTGTGAGCTGATGGATTTAAATGCTAAGTTCAACTTTTTAAGGTGTTGGACTGTTTACTGCTGGTGACCTCCAATGCCCGGTGACCTCCAATGCCCAGTAACCCCAAATGACCACGGTTTTATGTGCAAATATCCAATATATAATGATAGTTTCTGTTCTAAGAGACTTTTGAAGCTGAGAGGAGTTTAGAAGAGTCCTTTATTGCACAAATAAGGAAAAAAGGAAGAAGAGGTTAAACGACTCATGCAAGGTCAAGGTGGGAAAGGCAAGACCAAAAACCAGTATCTTGGACTTGTGTTTAGGCCGTATTTTAACAGTGTGGGGTTTGGGTCCTAGCAGACATGGGCTGGAGCGCTGAGATGCTGGTTTCTCATTGATAAGAGGGAGCCAGAGCCACTTCTCATTTGAGGTTATTTGGAGGTTTAGAAATGGCATAGCTCAGAGCCATGTGCTGATCATGAAGAACACTGTCCTAAAGGCATTCATTTACCCAAACGTAATTTCTGTTGTTACTGATTTTTCATTTAAGATAGCTCAGTTCATGTCTCCCCCATCAGTCACCAGTGTTATGTGTCCTGTCATAAAGCCATCTTTTCAGAGGAGCATTTCATATTCAGACCTCACCACTTTGTTCAATTTGGTGGCAAACCTCATTATACACTGTATATGTTATTTATTGTATCATTATAAAATAAAAGGTTGTTGAACTTAAACATTTTAAGTCCATCAGCTCACACTTCTATTAAACACAACCAGCACTGCTTTGGCCTCTTTCTCCAGCTTGTACCTTTGTGCAACTAGACTTTCAAGTCATTTTAACAAATCTAACGTGATAAAAATGTAATATCAGAGGAAAAAAACCCACTGCACTCATCTTATAGGTAAAACAGCATCAGGAAATTACAAAATGCTATAGCCATAAAACACAGGATCATTTTATGTTCCCTTATCATTTAAAGACACTAAATGCCCATATAGGCGGAAAATTCTTCTGGTCAGGACATAAGAAAACGGATAAGATTTGTCTATTCTTACTATTGTAAATTACACAAGAATATACGCTGAAGTTTTAGGCAGTGTCTCTTCCCAAATGCTGCCTCATTTCCAAGATGATGATGATTAGAAAGTATTCTGTTAACAATGGCTTTATTTGATTTGACTGGTTTTTTAGAAAAAGAAAGGCAGGCAGGAATGCAGGCTGGCAGGCAGTAGGCAAGAAGGGAGAAGAAGCAGTATTTTTATTTATTTAGTTGTGTCTCATTTTGGTTGTGTCTCCACACCCCACCTCGGGTCCCAAGTAGTAAACCTGGGTCCTTGGGCTGCATGTGGACTGTGCCCCAGGCACAGGCTTAACACCTGAACCACCACAGCAGACCTGGTTCTATTTTTTTGCATTTTTATCTTCAAACTATCAATGTTCATGTCTCTGTTCTTTTACTCCAGGTCTCTCTACTACCTTTCCTTTTTTAACATGTCAGGTAGAAACAAATATACACAAATAATAGTCCACCTGTTTCCTTAAGAACTGCTTGATGGATTTGAAAGTGTGCAAAAGCAGCTTTAAAGACGAAGAGGGTCACTAGAGACTGGGACAGCCCGGGAGAGTTTATACAGTGATACAACATGACGGCCAATACAAATTCAAATGGTTTCACAGTCAACATGATTTTCCCATTTTCATCCTTAAGTTTTAGGTTTTGTTTACACCTAGAGTGGAAAATCTGGAAGAAAAAAAGTCTGCCTAGCTGGAGTGACTATGAGCTGGACTGCTCAGTTTTGAAGACAGAAGGGAAAAAAGCATTTTTCTGAAGCCCTACTTAATACCAGCTCTACCAGCTTATCCAAAAGGATCACCAGATTGCTAAGATCATGATGGCATTTCCAGGTCTGTTTGTCTGCATTAGAAAGGAAACTGTTTGTGCTGCACGTTTCTCCTGGTTGGTCATTAAATACATCTTATGGCTGATGTTTGCTTTTACTTCGTGGAATGATTATGTGTCTTAACTAGAAAATA
This sequence comes from Solenodon paradoxus, assembly GCA_004363575.1. Taxonomy (NCBI): domain Eukaryota; kingdom Metazoa; phylum Chordata; class Mammalia; order Eulipotyphla; family Solenodontidae; genus Solenodon; species Solenodon paradoxus. The sequence continues at coordinate 134,827 of RJWH01002945.1, forward strand.
TCTTAGGGAGAAAAACATTAATTGCAGGCCTTCTCCAAAGGTATTTTGGCCACCCGCCGAACAAAACTGCAGGAATATGTGCTTCTAGGCCCCCGTCTCCTCCTGCTGCCCCCACAGCATTGTCTCAGACCCACGGTGAAGGTGACTGGGATCGTCTATCTGCCATCTGCATCCAAGTCCTTGCTCTAGGACCAGCCGGGACCAGACCACGTCCCACACTCTGCCTCCAGGACGGGGTGCTCCTCCCCTTCCCGGGGGTCCTGCGCACAGGCTGGTGTTGCATGGTTTTCCTTCCTCCCTGGATTTCCCTGGGTCCAGCATGGAATGGAATCACAGGAGGCCTGTTTTCCAGTTCTCCCTCAGTGCACCCAGAGGCGCCCCCAGAGATCTGCACGGCCATACTCGGATATCTAGAAAACATTTGACACTTGTTCCAGAATAACACAAAGGTGTACTTTTAGTCGGAAGTCTTGGTTGATAAAATCATACAAGAATGCGGCAGGGGGTAACCCAGAGGCTTCCGACCCTGCGGAATCTGCACGTAACAGGGCAGTAGAAGCAACCTGTGTATCCTGGAAAAGCTCTCAAAGGGATTAAAAAAAGCACGACAGCTTTATCCAGATATAATTGACCTACCATGAAATCTACCCTTTTAAAGCAGACAATTCAGTCGGTTTTAGTAAACACTTAGCCTCATCGATCAATTCTTGGAAACTGACTTGAAGTGAAAGGAAGTGTAATTAAACCAATTACTTCATAGCTTAATTGATATAACAAGAGTTAAGGTCTTATGACACATTTCTGGTCACAAAATATCACCAAACTTGTTTTTTTTTTTTTTCGTTTTTTTTAAAGGAAAGGTGCAGGCAGGAATGAAGGCAAGCAGGTAGGTGGGCAAGAAAAAGAGGAGGAAGAAGCATGTTATCTTATTTAGTTGTTTATCTTGGTCTTTCCCCTGGTCCTGGGTCTTGAACCTGTGATCTTAGGATGTAGTGGATTATGTCCACAATGTACTACACCATTAGGCCATGAGGGCAAGCCCAAACTTTTAAATAAAGACCCAAAATACTTCAAATATTCAACAATCATGTGTATTCACTTGTTCATTCATTCATTCATTCATTCATTCATCAAACCCATTATTCTGGTTCAGGGTCAGGGGTGATCACAAGGACACGAGGACATGAGGTCGGCCCCAAGCCTGGACAGGATGCCCTTCTACTGCACACTCGCACCCACCAGGACAGTTGAGGCCCCCCCAAAGAACTTCATATGCACATCTTTGGGAGGTGGGAGAAAACCAAGTATCCAGGGAAAACCCACCCAGACTTGGGGAGAATATGCAAACCCCAAAGAGTGGCCCAAGCTGGGATCTTCTTTTCTAACATTACAACAAAAGGACATTATTCAAGGACCTACTGAATTCACAAAGTCATGCCACCATCACCATTATTTCATCCCAGAACATTTTCAGGGACCCAAAGAGAACCTCGTACCAATTAGTAGTCACTTGTCATTGTCCCCTGCTCCCCAACCTCTTCATCCCTGTCAACCATTAATCTACTTTCTGTATCTATGAATCTGCTTATTCTGAACATTTTATATCAAAGGAATAAAACCATTAGGATCAGCTCTCCAATTTCTGAAAGAAAAACACCACTAGGATTTCGTCAGGGACCACACTGATCTCAACTCCCTTGGGTGGCACTGGGCCTAACAAGGTCAAGCCTTCAATCCACGAACTTGAATGTTTTTCCATTTATTTGTGTTCTATACTATTTAGGGTACAAATTCTCTACATAGTTTTAAAAATGTATCACTAGGTCTTTCCTAACATTGATTCTATTTTAGGTGATACAATTAATTTTGCGTATTACATTTGCATATTACAAACAGAAATATCATTGGTTTTTCTCTACCTACCTCATACTCAATGACATTGTTAAACCTACTAGTTCTAGTAATTATTTTGTAGATTCATTTATCTTTTCTTCATAGATAATTATGTGGCTTCTGAATATAGTTTTACCTCTTTCCTTCCAAAAATCATTTAAAATTAAAAAAACAGAATGATACAATATGTGGCCCATTGCCACTAGCTTCTTTCAGTTAGCATGATGTTTTCAAGATTCATTCATGTTGCAGAAGGTTACCAGTACTTTGTACCTTTTTATGGCTGAACAATATTCTGCTGTAACTTGTTTATCCATTCGTCATCTGAGGGGGATTGACGCTGCTTCTCCTTTGGGGTTAGGAAATAATGCTGCTGTGGACACTTATGTACAAGTGTCTGTGTGACATACTTTCAATTTTCTAGGGTATTTACTCCCAGGAATGGGATGAAATGGCTGGGTTGCAGGATAACTCTATGCTCAACATTTTTAGGAACTGAAAACTGTTTTCCACAGAAGCTGCACCATCTTACACCCCCTTCATAAGTGAAAGTTCCAATTTCTTCACTTTCAAACACACTTAATTAACACACTTATTATTGCTCATCTTGATTATAGCCATCAAATGAGTAGGAAGTGGTATTTCATTGTGGTTTTGATTTGCACTTCCCTGATGACTAATGATGCTAAACATCTATTCAGATGCTTATTGGCCATTTAAATATCTTCTCTGGGGAACTATGGATTCAAGTCCTTGGTCATTTTAAGAGTTCTTCTAAGAGTTGTAAGAGTTCTTTATATATTCAGGACACAAGATCCTTATCAGATACATGAAAATTGCAAGTAATTTTCACATTTTCTGACTTATCTTTCACTTTATTAATGGTACCCTTTGAAACACAGATGTTTATAATCTTGATGAGATACAAGCTCTATTTTTTCTTCTGTTGCCTTTGTTTTAGTGTCATATCTAGGAAACCATTGCGTATTCTGAGGTCATGAAGATTTACTACTCTGTTTTCTTCTAAGGGTTTTACAGTTTTCTCTCTCACATTTAGGTCTATAATCCATTAGAGTGAATTTCTGCATATGAGGGGTTAAACAGGGGTCTAATTTCATTTCTTAGCACATCGGTATCTATTTTCCCAGCACCCTTCACTGAACTGCAAGTAAATTTGGTACACACCACTAATTAGGAACCACTAAATTTCCTTTGCAACAATTTGGCTGGAACTGGATGGGATCATGTTAAGAGAAAAAAGTCAGAATGAAAAGAGAAATACAGGATGGTTTCACTCCAATACAGAAAACGAAATGAAACAAATAAACAGACCCCAGCAAAAACTCATAGGACACAAGATGATGGCTGCCAGGGGAGTGGGAGTGGGGAGGGAAGGAAAGAGGGAACACAGTGGTGGTGACTGACTCTGATGGAGGGTGTGGTAGGTGATACCCACAGACTGAGAACGGAGTTCAATATCTTAAAATGAGTATGGCTTTGCAAACAAAAGAATCTAAAAATGTTATATTAAAAAAAAAAAAAAAAAAAAAACAACCTAGATTCTAGTCAAACACCTCAAACTTGTTCCTTTATAGATATTTTAGGCCCAGATAGATTAAGGTAAAATTACTCTGGCCAAGATCTGGTAGAAGAGCAGTTAAGTCTACCCCCTCTGCCCAGGTGCCATCCACATACATCCCAAGTTCCCAGGTTTGTGTCCGGGGTCAAGATGAACAACTAAAGTAAAAAGAAATAAAATGTTTCTTCCTCCTCTCTCTTCCCACCCACTTGCCTATTCCCCTTCATTCCTGCCTGCACCTTTCCTTAAAAAATAAATAAAATTTTTAAAAAAATCTGCATTTGGAATAAAGAAAGTTACAGAAAAGGAGGAAGCATGGCTCCTAACTTTTAGAGTATCTTGTCCAGTGAGAGAAGCAAACTTACAAGGTAGGATGTTCAGGGCTAGAGCAGAAATGTACAAAGTAGGATGGGATCACAATGGAGAAACTAATGACGTAACTGGTGATTTAAATAAACTAAGATCCTCCACCAGGGAGGGCCATTCCAGGCAGAACACAATTCACCAACGGAAGCCTTTAACCAGGGTCACAGTCACAGTGCCGCCAGGTTGTCAGCTGGGGCACAATGATGGGGCAGAACAGGAGACAAAGCCAGACCACGAAGTGACTTTATACCCAAGACAAGGCCAAGTCTGCCCTTCAGGGTAAGCAAAGGGAAGTCACCCCAGAATTTTAGCAGGGAAGTGACTCCACTAGACGTGAACTTTAGAAAATCAGCAGCTGGCAATAGGGATGACCGATGACAGGAGGTGAGGGCTGGAGGAAAGGTGGGGAGAATCTTGTAACAGCTCACAATTCTCAGATGCAGTGGCAGATGCATGTGTTTAAAACATCTTGGATTTAAATACCTGACGGGGAGAAGGGGAAGGCAAGTTTTTTCCAGGGTGCCACACCCCCACATCCTTCTGGAGGCTGCACAGCACCCCTTTGTGCTACCAGCCTGGTTTGTGACCTGTGCTTAAGCTAAGGTGGTGACAACAGAGAACACAGACTCCCAGGACAATGAGAAAGGAGCTGACACTGGCTCTCTGACAGTGAAAGTACACAGAGCCAAGTTAATCTCTGGACTTGAATGTCCTGACCCACACCGTACCTCCCAAATGATGACACAGCTTTTGCTGAACCTGCGAGTCCGAACAGCTTGCCATGCGACCTCCCTGCCTCTCGCGGCAATAATAACACATGCCTTCTCTCAAAGTCTTGTCCACTGGGCTTCTTTCCTGCTGAAGCTTTCAAACAAAAAGCTTTGGAAAGCTGGCCTTCTTCTTGGGGAGGCAAAGTTTCTTTTAAAACACAGCCTTCAACTTTTCCAACTTTTCTTCAAGAGAAAAGGGAGCTACTCAACAATTAATTTACTTGTACTTACCCTGAACTGATAACTCTCGGAAGAGCTCCACCTCTCAAGGTGACAAAGAAGCGCCCTCATTCGGATATAATTCTTTTGTTTTCTTCTGGACTTTGTCCACCCAAGTCCATTGTTTAGAGTGTAAGTTCCTTGAGGGAAGGCCTCTCATTAATTTTATAATCTGAGAGTTACAACCAAGGTTCCTGGTCCAGAAAATGTGGATATTATTAAGAATGGTACAGGTTTCCCATGTTCAAGATCTTTATTTATACATCATTAACAGCTTCAATTATCTGCAAGCTCCTAGGTCAGGTTTAATTTCAAAAAGCTGTTTCAAAGAAGAGTAAGGCAGAGAAAGAAATCGGACACCTGAGGGTTTTCAGATCTTTTTGTGGTACTGGTGTTCTGTTTATGAGTTTCTGTCCTCTGATCGCCAGTTCCATAATTCTTTTCTTTAAAGGAAAGGTGCAGGCAGGAATAAAGGTAAGTAGGCAAGTAGGCAGGAAGAGAGAGGAGGAAGAAGCATTTTAATTTTAACTTCACTTAGTTGTACATCTTGGTTGTCCATCCCCCGACCCCACACCAGGATGCGAACCTGGGTCCTTGAGATGTATATGGACTATGCTCAGCCAGAGGCAGTGAACCTAACTGCTACTCCACCAGTACATGCCTGCATTTCTTATCAATTAGCTATGTAAAACGATTTCTCTCCTACAGATGTTCTATACTTGGCATCTTTTTTTCATTGTCTAATTGGTTACAGAGTGGTAAACATTCATATGCTTTCTGAGAAACGATGACAAATAATAAATGATAAACATTTGCTATTCCTTTCCACTTTTTCCCTCTACAAACACCTATATTTTGTTGGTCAATCTCTTCTTTACAATGAAAACATAAATTGTACAATAAAGAGCAAACATTTAGCTAAGTTTAGAAAAATCTTTTTTCTTTTTTTTTCCTTTTCCAAGGAGGCCCTTTCAACTCTGCGATTTGAAGTTTTGGGAACTCATGAAAGCTCCTGTGAGTTTCATCATTTGCTTGAGTTGGAATCCACAAGAGAATTTTAACAGGGTAAGCAATATGTAACAAGACCAGGAAACTATTCAAGGACAAGATTAGATGACTGTTTTTCTTGGTTTTAGCAACACAAATCAACACTGGTCTGCTGATAGGATAAGAATGACTGGGAAGTTACTGAGAACAGCAAATGCCAAGAAGATATTAACAGAGCCCTGATTTCAAGCCTTAGTACATGGGGAATGAAGCTGGTGATTCTTATTAAAGTCCATGATCACTCTGCAGTTTAAATCACCCCCATTTTGCTGAAAATCCTACTTTACTGGATCCAGCTCTACCTCAAAATAAGTTTTCCCCAACAATGGGTTGCGACTTCCCTCAACTTCACAATGAACTCAGTACCTTTTGGAATAAGATTGCATTCAGAGGAGGGGCATTTTCTAGCTGTAAAAATTATTTTAATAAGTACTTTCCAAGAAATGAATGAGTTAATGTGCATAATATGTGAAACACTGGAAAATTCCTCACCACCCAGAGAAATACTAATATGTATAGGACCCTTGGCAGCAAGGAGAGTTAAGAATCTACACACATCCAGCAGAGTCTGGGCAAGACCTGCGCTAGACAGCATCACCAAGACCAGACAGTAAATGCACCTGGCACTCGAGAGAGAGCCTTAAGATCTGCTGGAGAAACAACTTCTAGAAAGAGGAGTGAATGTAGAAAAGAAGGCAGGGAGTAAATGAGACAAAGGGGAAAGCTAATGAAATAGAGAAAAGTAGTGCTGAAGAGAAACAAGCATCCTGCCTTGTTCTGATCAATTCCAATCCCTGATGGGAACATAAGACATCTACTAAGAGAAGTTCTCCCTCTTGCTGGGAAATGAGACAAATCAACTTGCAAATAAACTGCAAATGCATCCTTTCATCATGGGCACTTGGAAGAAAGGGCACATAGAACTGACATAAACGTTGATGTAAATACAGCTTTAAGCACTTTTTCTTTCAGTGATCTGACACCTCCTTTTCAAAAATAGCAGTGGATTAATTCTCTGTTAAATCTTCTCTCTGAAATGTGCGCTTATGTCTGGCATGACTTTATCCCCGTGTCACCTAGTCCTGCCCCCCACATTCCTGTTCTTTCTGGCAACACCCACCTAAATTTCAACACATTTTCCCTCACAAATTTAGCATTAGCTTAAGTCATTAACTATATTTAGAGCTTGCTTTCACCTTTACTGAAATTTAAAGGCGAGTTGCAATATGGGGTGTGTTCTATTGGTGAAGACAAAGCACCCGTTTTTCATCAGCATGTTTAAATACCGATGTAACCGTGCCTAACAGTTGCGTTTGTGTTAGAACATGGCTTCACCCATGCAGCGTAGGTGAGCCGCGCCACCCGGGTCAGAAAGCGGACAAGGAGGCCTTCTTCATTTGATTATGTCAACTCCCCACACTGTCATGTGGAATTTGTGTGGGGTCTTATTTACCATATTCCAAAAGCTGGCCTGCGGGCGTCTTTTATGCAGGGGGAAAAAAATGGGCGGCTTTTCTTAAAGTCCAATGTCACATCAGAAAACAGCAGCCTGGGATGTCTGGAGAGCTTTCCAGAGTTTCTGATCCTCTGAAACATCTAATGCGCCTTTCGCAACAGCAAACGGATGAAGAGGTGAGGTATGGTTCATGAACGTAAAGGAGACTTTCGGTTGGAACACAACTGTCAGAACCTTCTCAGGGGCTTTGGCCAGTGGTCACCCTAACCTGGGACAGCTGGGAGACAGCAGGACACAAGTAATTGCCCAAGGGCCTGCAGAGGTGCCACCGTCAGGGGTCCCGAGCCTCCAGCGACAAGGGAGCGCTCAACTTGCGTCTGAAAGCAGGGCTGCTCAGGTCTTGTTTTATTCTTGAAGTTACAGGATGCTCCAAGGTATCCAGCTTTCTCTTGTCTTCCTGCAAAAACCCTGGAACTGGACTTAGGACACTAATTTAGAACACATAAGAGACATTATGTTCCATCTGCAATAAAAAATGTGGGAAGCGCAATCTCTGACACAGGAAACTTCAAACCATCACAGTTGAGCAATGCCCTGAATTCACATACTGTTTGTTTGTAGTTGATATTAGATCTTAGTTGTTTGTAAAAACAAATGGCAACTTGTGAGCAAAGAATCAACTGAAAAAGAAAAAAGAAGGGTCTACCTGATAAGTGTAGCAAAAGGAAACAAGGGCAAAAGCATAGACCTGTTTGTTCACACATCAAGCAGGCGAGAAGGTAATCTGCCTTCCTTGCCCCCCAAACAACCTGCTGGGGTCAGAGGGAAAGCAGCTCTCTCCCTTTCCACTACGTGGGCGTCTGAGCACACTTTCCACTCTGTTTCCATAGGCTTCTTGGGTGTGTGAATTCTCTTGAAAATTGTCTCAGTGTGTAAGAAATTTTTGTTTTAAAAACACTTTTAAAAATATTTAAAAATCAGCAGAGGGCTGGAGCAAGAGGTAACTCCCTCTGCCATTTTCCTGACCCTGCAAAGAACTATTCAGTTATGTGGATGCTGATTTGGTCTGGTGGGTGTGCAAAGGCTTAGGATAAAATGCAGAAATTGTTCCTGAGAGGCTCCTTTTCTCTTTGTTGGTGGTGTGGCTTTGGACCAAACCTACATGGGAGTCCTAACACTGCCCCTGTGTGTGCGGCTCTGTCGTGACGGCTCTGGTTCCCCTCTCAGTCCCCAGACAAGCACAGCATTCAGACAAGCACAGCACGCGCAGCCGACACTGACGGGAAGAAAGAAAGGGAAGGAAAGGATTCATCAGGAGAATGAAACGGCTCATGATGTCTGGCACTGGCAGACACCAAGGCCCACTATTTGTTGAGAAAATGAACCCTCTAAGCAAAAGAGCTCAAACATAAGTTTTTTTTCAAACATTCTTTGACAATCTGGTGCTGGGAACCAAAAAAGATTTTGCTGCCATCAAGAAACTCTGCAAAACTTTGCAAGGTTTTTGCTACAGGAGAAAAATCTGAAAAAGAATGATGAGTGAAACTAGCCCTAGCAGATAACAAAACATATTAGGAAGCTTCAGGATGAAAACAGTATAGAAATAAATCAAACCAACCAATGAGTCACAATAAATTATTAAACTTACACTAGGGGGTTTAATTTACTCTAAAATTACACAATTTTATACAAACACATACAGACACTATGCCCTTTTGTTTTTTTTTTTGTTTTTTTTTTGCCTATGCCTGGAAGATCTGAAGCCAGATTCCTCTCATTCCTCACAAAACATCAATTTCTGATGAATGAAAGTTTCTAAATGAAGAAATGAAGCCAGCAGAGAAGGTGTGAGTGAATAGTGAATAACCTCAAAGATGGGAAGTCTTGTTTATAGGCAAGACAGAGCCCTCAAAATCCAACAAAAAACAGGAAAAACATTTGCAACACAGATGCAAAGGGCTAACTTCCTTAATTTAGAAAGTGCTCAGATAAATAATAAAAACTAAACCCACAGAAGAGTGGGGAATTCATACAGAAAATTCACAGGAAAAACACAAAGCTCAAAAAACAAAGAAAACTTCAAAGGTGCTTAGCGGTACACATATTTCAAGAGGTAACATCACACAAGACATTCTGGTTTGTACCCAAGTCAGTGACGAAATTCTGGGAGGGCCTGGGATAACACAAAGACACTGTGGAAGGGAGTATGTATTAGATGCAACATTTCTGGGGAATTTGGCAGTGATTATGAACATTGAGAAAACAGGTATCTCAGCAATCCCTGGACCACAAGGAATTTCTCCTGTAAATATACTCCCTCAATCGAAGCTCCACTGAGGTCAAGGGTACGGACCTCCAGGCTGTCATTCACACAGTTACCACCAAGCCCTTGATACCCATCTAGTCAACCTCATGATTAGGACCTCACTCCACAAGTGTGTCCCCTCACTGGGTTCCAGCAACTTGAGAGAAAACAGTGCCCCTCAATCTTTCTCCTATAATATTCACAGAGCCCAGGGCACGCGTGCAGATTAACGCTTGTAGAATGAATTAGAAATGAATGAATGAGCATGCAAATTAGACCCATTTGCTCACTGGAAATAGGAGTAAGCAAATGAGAGATGAATTGAAACCTGGTTGAAAGGTTAGAAAAAAAAAAAAGAAATACATATGAGAGAATCGTTCTCTCATAAATGTAATGAGTCTTGGGTGTAAAATCTATTTTTTTATTGAGTCTGGAAAATTATCGTACCACACCCAGAGCAACATGAGTTGACAGTAAGGAATGTGACAAATTTAGGGAGCAGGTTGGGTTAGATCTAATGAAACCAAAGACTTAAGCTTGGGAGACTAGCCTGTTAAATAACTGTGTTCCTGTAAACAGGCAGCTAGATTTATTCTGCCCCTGGGAAAGTTTCTGGAATGAACACAGAAAATGCTTCTGTTGATTAGCCCTTGTAACTGGGAGCTGCATGTTGACCTAAAAGCCTGGCTTCCAGATTTTACATAATGTACCCTTATCAATTCCTGTCAGGGAAGCAGTCCCTCTCAGGGAGGCGTGGAAGAACCAGAATTCTGCTCCTGCAGACACCCTGTGCGCCTGGAGCCTGCTGCAAACAGCTGATCTTCGACACCTGCTTGAGGACTAGAGGGAATATTTTTTTTAATTGTCGGCAAATACAAAGAGAAGGCTCTGGGAGTACGGGGACATTAATACAGGGAACAACTTTACTGACTGATCTGCGCAGACAAAGAGAGGAAGCTGAGGCCAGCACGTGAGATAGCCTGCCCAGGTCATGGGGGATTCTCAGCCAGCCTAAGGGTCGGGCTTCCCTCTGGCTGCATTCTCCAGCCACCTGCCTGCCTAGGAGGGAGGAGGCCTTTCCAAGAGCCTGCTCTGAATACCCCGCAGTGTTTTTGCTGCACAAAGGAAAGAAAAGCCACCCCTCTAAAGAAGACACTGAACACCCATTTAGAACTGGTAACAGAAGCCTCTGCCTGCAGCTCAAGGCTCACTTAACCAACTATTGGGTTAATTCCCAGACCATTCTAAACGAGCAGGGCATGCAGGAAATGAGGTCAGAGAGAGACACCTCGAATGCTGCGAGAGGAACAGCAGAAGGCTCGAGTACGTGCACAGAACACAGTCAGATGTGGAAATGTGTACAGCTGGTTTTCTGGCTGCTGTGGCTTATCTCCAGAGATGACTCCATACACACCTCAACCACGCCCCAGGGAGCCCCCTCAACCTGAATGCTGACATGGAGCTGTGTGACTGGTGAGCCCTGGCTGTAAGAAGCCCTGAGGCCTCCTCTGGGCCTCCTGGAAGCTTGCTGTGAAGAAGCAGCTGTCCTGAGAGGCCTTGTGAGGAACAGCACTAGTCCTGTGGTGATGGCTGAAGGAGGGAGGGAGAGTCAGGCCCCTGCCTGCCTGCTTCGAGCCCCCCCACCTCCCAATACACCAACATGCATGTGAGGGCCATCCTGGACGCAAGTCCAGTCCGAACCCCATCTGCTGACAATTCCTTGGGAGACCCCCCAGAGAGAAATGCCAACTCACTGAACCCAGAGAGAGTAAAAAAGACACCTTTTAGTTCTGGGTGCTTTCTTATTCATCAACAGAGAACGGAAACCTTAGTTAAACAAACACACTATGAAAAACAATTAAACTGGCGTGCCCTGGTGGCTCGGGTATTAAGTCCATGCCTGGGGCACAGTTCACATGCAACCCAAGGATCTAGGTTCAAGGTCCGGGACCAGAGGTTGTGTAGAAGACCTTTTCCTTGACCCCAATGCAAAAGTTAGTCTGCCAGGAATGTTATCGTACTACGGAGGCAGTACATCCTGTTCTACGGACACAGCAGCTACGTACTGTTATCGTGAACAAGGATGTAAGCATCGCCTCCCTACTCTGCAGCTGTACATAACTGACAGGAGTTGCCAGTAAAAACCATACATAGCCAAGGAGATTAATCATTTCCTCGGGGTATAAAAGGAGCACCCCTAAACCCCCCATTGCTCAGCTTTGGGTAACAATACCCCTGGGCCAGCACCGGTGTAATAAAGTGCTTTTCTCTACTTTGAGTGCCAGCTGTCGGTCTTCTCGCTGTCTGGAGGCTCTGCCGTAACATTTGGTGCGTTAGCTGGGAAGACTGTCAGCCGTGCTGGCCCTTTGTTGCCACCACTGACGGGGACCAACGGTGAGTCCTTCTGCCTGAACCCAAGGTGGGGATGGCGCCACCAAGTAATTTCTGATTCTCAGTCTATATCAGGCCCAATGGGATTGGATTCCTTTTGTACCCCAGCGGATTCAGTAGAGAAAAGGCTTTCAGGACCAGATGTCTGACTGGGACCCAGTCGGGAGTTCAGGCCCACCATTCACAGCAGAAGAAGGGCTTGATCACCCCTTAGATGACATTGTTGCCTCGGAGAACAGGGACTTTCCTGGGTGGAAATTAAACTTGGACTGACTGGTGTGTGAATGTGAGAATGAATGTTTGTGCTCCATGGCGAAGGCTTGGGTGTCTGTCTGAGTCCCGACCTGTGCTTCCATGGTGACCTCATATGGCTTAAGGTGCTGTCAGCACTTGGGGAGCTGAAGAAATTCGGTTCCTCCCTGCAGTGTTAATTCGGTTCAGGGGTTTATACTGATGCACCCCCAAAAGCTAAGATGCATCTAAATCCCTGAGAGGGAGCAGCCAGAAGGATGAAGTGAAAGTTTCCCTGTTTGTCTTGTGTGTCCGTTCATTGGGAGCGACCTATTGTCCACAATCATGGGAAGCAGTCCTTCTAAAGGACTGCTTTTAGAATGTATGTTGAAAAACTTTAAGAAGGGATTTACAAGCATAAAATTGACCCCTTGGAACTTATGCTAATTATGTGAAATAGCATGGCCAGTCCTTGGGGTAGAATGGCTATTAGAGGGATCTTAGATCTCCCCACAGTGAGGGCTATTTACAAAAGTTGTGACAGGAGACCCAGGCCACCCTGATCAGTTTCCATATATAGACCAGTGGTTAGAAATTGCCCGAGTTAAGCCTCCGTGGGTTTGGCTCTGCATTAGTGGTCAAGGACAGTGTCAGGTTTTAGTCAACCAGGAAAGGAAACAGATGCCTCAGAAGAAACAGAGGCCACCAGTCTTCCAGGGAGATACAGGAAGGTTCCACTGCAGAACTTGCCACCTCCATATGCTCCTCAGGATGTTCCCAATGCTCCACCAGACCCAGACACACCACTGCCCTCAGTCTCACCACCCTAAAGCCCAGAGCCTCAGCCAGACTCTCCAGAACCAGTCAGCAGATGCCTGAGATCAGCCGATCAAGGGCCCAAGCCACCAGCAGCCATGCAGTTGGCCTTCTGTGAGGCCAGGGGTCCTCAATGGCTGGCCCCGATGGGACCCTACAAGAGGGGGGTTCAGTCTTTTATTATCAGCTTTTCACTGCGACTGATCTCCTGAATTGAAAGCACCACACCCCAGCTTACTCTGAAAAGCCCCAGGCCATGATCGATCTCCTGGAATCGATCTTTCAGACCCAGAGGCCAACATGGGTTGACTGCCGCCAACTCCTTCTCACTCTTTTCAACACTGAGGAGCAAATGAGAATTATGACAGAGGTTAGGAAGTGGCTTCAGAGTCAGGCCCCGGGAGGCACTGTAAACACAGAAAATTGGGTAAAAAAACCCTTCGAGATGATGTTCCCCCATGGGACCCTAACACTGAGGAAGTGAGAAATCAGCTGGAGAGATATCATTATGTTTTCCTCCAGGGAGTCTGAGCAGGAGCTAAGAAGCCCACTAACATGGCTAAGACCTCAGAGGTTCTCTGGAAACCAGAGGAAAGCCCAGTGGGCAGCCCAATGGACAGCCCAGTGGACAGCCCAGTGGACATTTATGAGAGATTTTGCGAGGCTTTTAGGGTCTATACCCCTTTGATCCCAAGGCCCCAGAGAATAAAAGAATGTTTAACGTAGCCTTTGTTGGCCAGCCTCAGCCCGATGTAAGAAGGAAACTTCAGAAACTAGAGCGCTTTGCAGACAAGAACGCCACCGAGCTTCTCGAGACGGCAAATAAGGTCTTTATTAATCAGGAGGAAGGAGGCAGATGAATGGCTAAGGAAGAAAGTAAACCTCCTAGCAGCTGCCTTAGGACACCCCGCTCCTGCCATGGAAAAGGGAGGTTAAAGACAGGGGCCAGAGGACTAGGGAGGAGGCTCCATTAGATCAGAACCAGTGTGCATACAACAAGGAAACAGGGTACTGGAAAAATGAATGTCCAAACTGCCAGAGAGGGAAATCAGGTTCTTCCAACTCACCTAGCCACTACCGGCCCGAGTCACCTGAAGCAGACCTGACCGCGCTGGCAGGGACAGACTCTGGTTAGGACAGGCCGGGCTCTTTCCAATTAGGCCCCCATGAGCCCATGGTCAAAAAGAAAATTAGGGGCCAGACTGTGAACTTCATGGTCGATATGGGGGATGAACACTCAGTTGTCACTCACAAGGCAGCCCCGCCTCTCAGAGCAGGAGACCACTATCATAGGGGCTGCCGGAACCAAGACCGAGTGTTCTGTGGCCCCCGCAGGTGCCGGTTGGGAGGCCACCAAGTAATTCACAGGTTCTTGTATGTGCCAGACTGCCCAGTACCTCTGATGGGCAGAGACCTTCTGGCTAAAACGAAAGCAGAAATAGCCTTCGTCCCAGTGGCTCAGCACGACTGCATTTAGGTATGGAGGCCACTCCAAGCTGGACCACCCAACAACTGTCTCCCACTCAACTCAAGCTGACCTTGAAGCGTCAGATGCTACTCCAGACCAGGTCACTGAAAGGCCATTATAACCCCCTGGGCAAAGAGGACGCAAGATGTTGAACACTGAGACATCCCTATTCATCAGGAAGTAGCCAGAAAGACTCGTCTTCCCTGTTCCCATCTCCAGTAAGAGTCTCCTGTATAATCCCTGTATAGTCCCCAAGGCTGTAAATCAGCTTGAGGATCAAGAGCGGGAATGTGGTAGAAAACATCCTCCCTGACCCCAGTGCAAAAGTTAGTCTGCCAGGAATGTTATTGTACTATGGAGACGGTAGCTATGTCCTGTTATCCTGTCTAAGGACAAGCAAGCATACCCCCCTACTCTGCAGCTGTACATAACTGATAGGAGTTGCCAATAGAAACCACACATAGCCGAGGAGATGAATCATGACCTCAGGGTATAAAAGGAGCTCCCCTAACCCCTCCCCCCTCACTATTTGCTCCACTTTGGGTAACAATACCCCTACACCAGCACCAGTGTTTGCAATAAAGTGCTTTCTCTACCTTTGGGTGCTCAGCTGTCAGTCTTCTCACCATCTGGAGGCTCTGTCATAACAAGGTAACAATTAAAATGAACAACTCAATAAATAAAATGCTTCTACCACCCTCTCCTTCCTTCCTATCTGCTGCCTGCTTGCCTTCATTCCCGATTGCTTCCTTCCCCTTTAAAAATATTTTTAATGGCATCTGGTGGCCTAATGGCTTAAACCAGATGCAGTCCACATATATCCTGAAGTCCCCAGTTCAAAACCTGGGGCGGGGAAACACCAATGATCAACAATTGAATAAAATAAATAAAGTGCTTCTTCTTCCTCTCTCTTCCTGATTGCCTGCCTTCATTCCTTCATTCCTGCCTGTACCTTTTCTTTAAACTAAATACAAATACAAATATTTTTATACCCCTGTGGCTAAGCGGTTAAGTCTTCTGGGTGCAGTTCACATACATCCCAAGGACCTGGGTTTGCTACCCTAAGGCTAGGGTTAACCACCAAGATGAACAACTAAATAAGAATAAATAAAAGCTCCTTCTTCCTCTCTCTGCCTACTCACTTCATTTCTTCTACCTTCCCTTTAACAAATAAGTTCTAAAAATATTTCTTGCTATAAAACATGGGAAATATAAAAAAGAAATGCTGATAATTATTCCATTTATATGCCATTTCCGTGAGTGGAAGGCCTTAGAAATGTGTTTCTGGCGCACCCTGGTGGCTTAGGGGTTAAGTCCACGACTCTGGGTGGTGTAGTCCATGTCAAGTGCAAGGATGAGGTACAGGGTGGAAGGGAAACTAACATGATTAAACAAACGGGTGAACACTGCCTCCTCCTCTCGCTGCCTGCCTGCCTACTTACCTTCATTCCTGCTGGCTTCCCTCCTCTAAATAAATAAATTAAATAATTATTTTTAAAAAGTGTTTTTGTTTGCTGAGGGTATTTGGAAGAAGAGCAGGTCAGATGACACAGTGGCAGGCAGCTGTGGAAGGAAGGTCAGAGGTCCATGGGGTTCACAGCGGGAGAAGGAACCGGGTACATGATGAGGACGATGGGGACGCAGGCGGGGGTCTGAAAAGCTGTCGCCTGAAGGTCTCTACAACAATGACCAAGTTTCTATATGAAACACAATCAGCTCAGCTCGTCATTTCTCTTACTTATTCTAGAATGCACCAGGCTTGCAGAGGTATCTCTTCTGTGGGTATGAAAGTGTCATTACCTGTACTATTCTAGGTTTTGTGGCAATTTCTATTATTATTTCCTTCCTCTAGTTGAAAGTCTTACTCTGTTTCAATCAGAGATGAGTCAGAAGTCCCTAGAGCTCAAGTTACAATGTAAAATATAAAACAAACATGAAAGCACAGACCAGGACAGAAAACAGAAAACAAATGACAATTCAAGGAGAGCGTAACAAAAACATCTCAGGGACTGGAGCAAGCTGAGTCCTAAGGATGTATGGTCATCATCTAGCAGTGTGTATACCAGATATTCCAACAAGGTTGTTTCTGAGGGTCAGAGCTACAGATGGCTTTGAAGGGAAGGGGGATTTCACAGAAGGGCATCCCCCTCATGGGGATGAAGATCAAGTCTCTTGTCCCCAGGGCAGCCTGAGCTCAGAGGCCCCAGCTGCTCCAAGCATTTCTTTCTTTGGATGTCTAGTTGGCAAAAAAATAAAATAAAATCCTTATAATACAGACCCACTCACTGATTGTGTTTTGCCAGATACTAGACACTTGTGAGAGATCCCCTCTGTCTTTCAGATTAAAAATGAATTCTGGGCAGACTCTGGTGGCCTAGCACGTAAGGACAGTGGATGTAGTCCACACACATCCCAAGGACCCAGGTTCAAGACCCAGGACAGGGGATAATAACCACGATGAACAACTAAATAAGTATTTCTTCCTCCTCTTGCTTCCTGCCTGCCTTTTCACCTTCATTCTTGTCTGCATCCTTTCCTTTAAAAAAAAATTCTGAGTATTAGTTGTTCCCATCTTCCAAAAGGAAATCCCTGGTAGCCACGACCACATCTGGGTTCTAGAACGACAGTGCTCTGCAGGGACTCACACCCCTACAGCCCTGCTCTCCAGAGCTTCAGCATGGTCCACCACCCCTCTGTGTAAGAGCAAACTGTCCCTTGTGATCAGTTTTGTTTTTTTATCAAATCAGAAATGTAAAGAAAATACAGAGAAGCAATCTCTTATGCTCAAGGCAATTTTTGCTATACTTGATATTTGTTTCATGCTTTAATATTCTTGTCAATGGATTTTCAAGCCTAGGTTCTCCTTTTCCTTCAGCAAGGGTATGAAGCCAACTCCACTAACCTTGGAAAGACACAGGCTTTGTGGTGTTGGGGAATCCTTTAGGGATGTTCCAAACAGGTATGCTTCTCTAGATAAATCTAGACATTTTTCTATGGCAAAAGGAACTGCAGGTTATCATTTTACATTTTGATGAGAACAAAAAGTATGTTTCACTATGAAATACAAATCTGAAAAAAAATGTA
Source organism: Solenodon paradoxus (assembly GCA_004363575.1). Classification (NCBI taxonomy): domain Eukaryota; kingdom Metazoa; phylum Chordata; class Mammalia; order Eulipotyphla; family Solenodontidae; genus Solenodon; species Solenodon paradoxus. The sequence continues at coordinate 152,452 of RJWH01002945.1, forward strand.
TGCACACCCCATGTTTACAGCAGCACTATTTACAATATCCAAGAAATGGAAATAATAGACAGATGAGCGGCTAAAGAAGGTGTGGTCTATATATCCACAATGGAACAGTGCTCAGCTATTTAAAAAAAATGATAAAATTCTGCCATTTGTGATGGAACTAAGGGGACAGGACGAAGTGAAATAAATTGGAAGAAGGAAAACGAATGGCAGATGATCTCCCTCCTATGTGAAATATGAAGAATTAAAGCAAACGAACAGATAAAACAAAGCTAAAACTAAGCACTGGACTCTGACAACAGAACTGAGGTTACCAGAGGGGAAGAAAATAAGGGTGGGAGCAAAAGGTAGAGGGATCCAATGACAGTCGCGGGGGATTGTTAGAAATGTGATGGTGTGGTGTGGAGTGATGCCGCATATTCTGCATGTGTGAAACCCACGCTGACATTGTCTTGTAACAGTGTTACCGCAAAAGAAAATTCACTTTTTAAAGCAGTACATTCAATATTGTACAAAGTACATTAAAACTCCAACTGGTTCAAAAATCTAAACTGATACAAAACAAAGATACAGAAAGAAAATCAGTTTTCTTCTCTTCCACCTGCTCCTTACCCAGCAAAATGTACCTCCCCGGGGAGTCTCACGGTCACACAGTTTCTTGGTTCAGTGTTTAGACAAAGACGCTCCACCCACATTCCCCGTCAGGTTCTCCACCTGTGGCTGTCAGCCCATCACACCAAATAACAGTAGGGAGGCTGGTCACACTCATCACAAGGAAGATCGGTCCTGAGGCCTGTGTCATGACTGCCTTTCTCTCTAAGGAGCGCGACAGGGTGAGAGCCGCCTGCCAGGGCCAGTAGGGACATGGCTGCAGAGTCTCTGAAGACCCCGCTGTGTTCGGTCAGAATCCATCAGCCACTCGGCTCACTGGAACGTGAACCCCCAGCAGTGAGGGGAGAGGGACAAATCTCAGAAACAACTTATCTGAGTCACAGGAGGGGATCGGGACTGGCATCGACCAGGAGTCAAGCCAACAGCAGACGTGGTCAGACAGTGCCCTAGGTTGGAAAAGGAATCCGCATCTTCTGAGGCAGGAGAAACTCAGCAAATGCTTGCCCACGTGGTTTCTGGGCTGATAAAATAACACTGTGACGGAGCAAGCGTGGCCAGTCTCTCCGAATCCGCGCTAATCGTGTTCTCAAAGTCAAAACTCACAAAACTGCTTTTTAAACAAATTTAGTTGGAAATTGTTGGCAAACTCGATCATAGCCTTTGAAGCAAAAAGTCTAATTTGCCTTATTTAATGAGGAGTGGCTTCTAAATACAACTGAAGGCATAGCTACATCAATATTACTACTATTAATGTACTTGACGCTGCTTAATGATTCACACATATAAATATCACATAAAAAAGTGGTACCTAATTGATGCTGATATGCTCATATATAAAGTAGGACTTTTTGGGTAAAGACAGAATTAATGATTACAAAATCAAAAACACCAATTCAAATGACGTTAAAGCAGTGAGGTTCTCGAATTCCTCCTCAGTGCTTTTACTACAAATCTCCATGTCACTGGAGCTGCAGCAGGCAAAAATCTCAGTTTACTCAAGGAGGAAATCTAGTGCTTAAGAGTTCTGATATTCAATGCAGGTCCACTCCCCACACAAACACAGAGCAGTGCCTCAGGCTGAAGCCTGACAGTTCACTGGGGACTTCCAACAAAACCTTCCGCTCTGTCCCAGCAAGCACGCAGCCCTGGGTGGCATCGCCACCATCTGACCACGAACAGATAAGCATCTCGTTTGTACTTTTCAATCTCCACCTGGGAGACGTTTTTTTAAGGGAGATTTCAACCTTGTCATTGATTTCATTTTATTTTATTCAAATACCTTGTTGCAGCTGAAAAACAAAGCTGACCGTATTATCTTCAACTCATTTCAGTCCTCTTTCCACTTGTTATCTGGATGTCTAAAGTAAATCAACCATACAAGAATTGGACTAACTTCTTTCAGACAAGCCATGTTCAAGTTTATATGTTGTCCCTCTCTCACAGGGGCTGTGGGTTTTGGTTCTTCCATTAGGAGGAAAGTGTCACCATCTTCTGGTGGGGTAACAGCTCCAATAATCCAATGTCACTGTTACTTCAGCCAAAACTCCACACCTTTGCTATCCAATATGGTAGCCACTGGATGCGAGGGGCTAAGTTATTTCAAATTGCATAAAGTCAGAAAGTCTGTTTCTCAGACACACAAAAGCCATCTTACAAATGAGCCATGGTCTCCCATGACTAGTGACAACCATACTGGAGCGTGTAGAACGTTCCAGGGGGCAGTCTCTCTGCCTGATGATGGCAGGTGAGTCCAGGCTCCTGGTGAGTACAGAGTTTCTACCAGCACTCACGACTGAGATGCTGAAATGAGTGAAACGACAGGCAACTCTGTAGTCCTCCATCTCTCTGAAGAATTCAGAAAGACAGAATGCCCAGCACTGCTGCAAACACAAATCTGTGCAACCAACATGCTCTTGTCCTCAGCCTGGAATCATCCCAACCATTCCCTGCACCAGATTAATTCCACTTCAGATCTGCTTACCATACATTCAGAGAATGGGGTGAAGTCTGACAGAAAACCACTAAAGTGGAAGCATCTCAGTTCATTTAATTTTCTAGATGATTCAGTTTTTCCTCATTGTGGTTACAATTTTCTGCATTACCCACCAGTGTGATTTGCTCCTTTGATGAGGAGCATTCTATTACCCAACCTTTACTGATTCTGGATCTTAAGTTAGTCACAAGACACTGTGTTGATACTTTCATGGAAAGCAATCAGTCACAGATGCAAAAAGGTTTGAAGGTCTGTCTCTACATTTGACTGTAGGACAATGAAAGATTCTTTCTTTTAAAAATGAAAACTTTGACTTTTAAATTTAAAATCTGGTATTTTCTCTAAAAGTACAGCTCTTTAATAGCTGTTCAGCCCTGGTAGCTCAGGAACCAAGTCTGTGGTTCTGGAAATATTTACATAAAACCCAAGGATCCAGGTTCAAGGGCTGGAGTCGGGGAGAGATGCCAAAAATGAGCAACTGATGAATTAAAAACGCTTCTTTCTCCTTCTCTTTTCCTTCCTTCCTGCTGCCTACTTGCCTTCATCCTTGCCTGCTTCCTTCCTATAAATAATTAAATAAATAAAAAGCTGGTTAATTGTGATGAAATAAAGTGCAATAAAGGGACTTGATTTCAATCAGCAACTGGAGGACTCCCCCCAGAACCATTAGTAATTCCTTGCTAGAAGTTGATAAATTCTCAAATATTTCATTGTTATAAGTCAGATCATGCTGATATAATCTCATTTTAGAAAATGAGGCCACAGTTTAGTCTATGAGAATCTGTTCTTAGAATAGAAATCTGTGCATGCACACACACACACACACACACACACACACACACACACACACAGAAGTCTCTAAGGCGTTCTCTGAAAGGTATTTCTATAATTTTGGAGTTCCATAGCTTTGTATAATTCTCCATCATGCAGCAGAACAGTTGAATGAAAACTGATTTCACTTTTGTATCTGCTCCTACAGAAAATACACTTGTATCATACTCCCAATCTGCCTGGTCCAACAGGAAAGCTGACGTGGGAGGCGAGGCTGGCCGGGGAGGAGAGGGGGATAAGTGCCCCTCCTACCACAGTCAGATACAACAGCTGTCAGAGGATAAAGGCAATATCAAATACAGTGTTAGTGGGAAAGACACTGACTGTGTTTGCTCATCACCTGCCTGTCCTCATCGCCATGAGTCCCACTCCACAGGGACTTCAGTGACAAAATTGTGATGCCATCTACTAGTGGTCTGGCCCAACGAGTAATAGTGAGCAGATCGTTTCTGGCAATGAAAACCATCTTCATCTTGTTAGCTACACTGAAGAATGTTGTGTTGCCTTAAGAGAACAAATATTTCCCATTAATATAAAACTGACTTCAAATTTACACAAGCTTTTACTGATATTTATTGCTTTCTTCCACTAGGTCTGCAGTCATTTCTTCCTCAGTGCAATTTACTGCAGCAACTTAACCGTTTCTCTATGTGGTACATGGTAGGGTCTTTTTCTCTTTTTGTAATTTTTTTTTTTGGTCTCTGAAAACAAAGCTCTAATATGTATAAACGTCCTTGCCCATGATGTGGGGCGTGCCTGGGAGGAGGCAGGCAGACCAGCGCGGTGGAGAGGAGGTGAAGCTTAGCAATACACGATGTGAGTTCAGAGCCTTCCAGCTTCGCTGCGTAACCGTGGGCAAATCACCTTTTCTCTGCCTGGTTTCTTTCTCTGCTAACCTGGGGTCACAGTGACTGAAAGAGACAGGATCACATTCTTTTAAGACCAGAAAGATCAGTCGATTCAAATCTGACCCACACTTTGGATAAACATCTTTGCCTCTACTCAAAAAGCCCTGTGGATATTTAATAGTAATTCCCAGGCACTCCAGCACATGGAGTTAAAGTTTCTGGACAATGAAGTAGGGCGCCCACGCATCGGCCCACGCTGCCTTTAAATTCCCCCAGAACAGAGCTATACAGCAGGTCCTGCAATAATGTCATTTCACGCAAAGTTGTTTATGAAACTGATGCCCTGGGTGGGGGCGGGGAAGGGCCCTGTGTGGGGGCAGCACATTCTCCACCTTCTGTGTGGGTTTCTCCCAGGACTTCAGATTCCTCCCAAGTCCAAAGACGGTGTGTGTGACATTGACTGGTGTGCTTCAACTCGCAGTCACAGTGTGTGTGTATGTGTGTGGTGTGTGTGAAGGCGTGTATGTGCGTGCGCCTGAGTGTGGGGCACGCCCGTGATGGAAGGGTGTCCTGCTCGGGGCTGGGTTCGCCCTCGTTGGCTGAGCTGTCAGTATAGTTCTGGCCACACTCAACCTTGAACTGGAATAACTGGGTTGGAAAAAATGAATAAATACAAATTATTGCTGTGTATCAGAATATTTGGGTCTTTAGAAGTTCAGTGCTGTTTTTATGACCAGAAATATGTATATAAATAGGAGAATAATATCTTGTTCCTATCAACTAACCTAGGGTTAAACTGGTTTGGTTACATGTTGTCTGACTTAAAGTCACTGTGAACTACAGAGCAGACTTGAAATCTGCCCTCGTTACTCCTATCAACGGTAAGACTTTCTGGTAACACTTGGGAGATTTGGGAGACTTTAATAACCTTTCTAAAAATGACTTGTGACTTTCATTCTAAATGGTTAGGTGAACAACTCATCTGATAGAAATGGGTCACAAAATGACCAAGAGGGACATGATATCATGCATAGAAGAGGGAACAGGACCAAAATGAAATCTGTAATGAGATTTAAGTCCAACCTTCCTAAAAGGTCTAGGTGGCTGGATTAAATGTACTGCATAAAATGCAGAGCAATGACACGTGTGTAGCAGGAAATCCTCTCCAATCAGCTCCCCAAATTAAGAGCCATTGGCCAGGTGCTGCCCTGTGGCTCAACGGCTAAGGTACAGGCATGCAAAGCCCAAGGACCCAGGTTAAAGACCAGGGCTGGTGAAAGGGGGAAGAAAGAGAGCTATTGGTCAATTCTCTTTGAGGCATCCTGCAGATTGTCAGTAAAGTTTAAAATACAAACACACAGGTGCACCCTGGTGGCCTAGTGGATAAGGCCACAGGACGTAGTTCACGTACATACCAAGGACCCCAGGTTCGAGACCCAGGGCTGGGGAAACAACCAAGGCGAACAACTAAATAAAATAAATTAGAATAAATAAATAAAAAACAACAGAGGGGAAATGGGGTGGAAGGTGGGAACAAGTGGTGGAGGTTCAATGGTGCAAGGCTTTTTGTAATTTGTTGGCGGGTGTGCTGTGCTGTATGTATATTTGATAAATGCTGAACCTCTATATGTGGGTTCATATTATTTTGTAAATCAAAGTTACCTCAATAAAAACAATTTTTAAATGCTGGACCATCTTGGTGGGGGGTGATTTTGAGAGTCACTAGGAATAGTTAAATAGAACCACGATTTGACCAATTGACTGATTATGCCTTTGGCCTTAGGAAGAGTGCATTCCTCTGTAAAGCTTCTACACTTCGGCCTTTGCCTCCCATCTGTCCCCTATGATTCTGCTAGTCCTAGGATCTCCAGATCGAAAGTCGAAAAATGCCTGAAATATTTAAATTATTTGTAAATGATTATTTGATAGAAGTGATCTAATTACATAAATATGTACATATATATGTATGTACATATATATACCTCCACTTGAGTTTCAAAACTATTGTCCCTCCTAGAGAAGAACATCTAGGGAATAGTCTCTTCCTGCTAAAATGTGGAGACTTCTGTTCAAATGCATAGAAATTGAGACCCACTGAAAATCTGCCTGTTTCCTTAAACTCCTGTCAAAGGTATTTAATTTGGAATCTAACAAAGTAAAAGATTTCTTTCTGGCTTTCGGCTTGCCTTCGGCCTGAGTGCTGCAGCTTTGGAAAGTTTACAAGTGAGAACCTTAGCAAAGGGCTTGGAGACTCTTCTGCATGACGCATCAGGAAGGCAAAGTGTTGTTCTGGGTTCTTCTTCACTCTGAGTTGCTTATACTTCCTTAAAATAGCTGACATTTTACTGCTCACATGGAGGTTAACTTTTTTTTAATATTTATTGCAGTAACTTTGCTTTACAAAATATTAACCCATATGTGCAGGTTCCCTATTCCTCAAATATATGACAACACACCCTGCCCTCCAGCAGATTAGCAAGAGTCTTCACTACTGTCATTGAACCCACTACAACCTGTCTCCATTCCCTACTGGTAACAGTTCTACTGTCAATGTCCAATGGTTGACTGTTGACTAATTAGTCTGCTCCTTTGCTTTGTTTTATATTATACATATGAGTGAGATCATCCCCCCCCACCGCTATAAGGAAAGCCCCAGCACAGTATTCCCAGTACAGAGATCCTGAGGAAGGGCAAAGCAGCACTGAGGGTGAGGGTATCAGCCTGGCCTTTGCTCCCTGGGTCTCTCCTGTCGCTACTCCTTTTCAGTCATGAAGCCCCATCCTCCTCTGGAATATCAGCGCAGGGCCGCCCAAATTTTTAAGCTGTCCAACAATGACAAGAACTGATCCTTAACTTTTCTTTTATACCGTGGGTCAGTAAATTTAAAAATACAGATTGGGGCAGGAAAAGAAAACTGACCTAGAATTGCCAACTTTTAATTTTGGCATCTAAACATGTGAAAGAAAAAAAAAAACAAAATAGGAAAGCAACTGTTTCAGTAAAGAGCAATTCTTTAAGTTAAATAGATACAGATTATGAAAAAAATTTACCTATTTTGAAAATGACTTTGCCTTGAACTAATTAATATGGCATCGTGTGGTCCGGTCTTACTACAGGGGTCCCTCCATTAGTACCCAAGCCCCACATATTATGGCTTCTCCTAGACATACATACAGACCAATGATCAAGTTTAATTGAGAAAGTAGGCAGAAATTAATAAGAGACAAACAGCAATAACTATTAATAAAATTGAACATATAACAATACAGTACAATAAAAGTTAAGTGAAGCCTCTGAAACCTCCCAGGCTGAAACCTCAAATCTGGGGGAACTACTACACTTATAAATGGCTTCAGGCTGAGAATGAAGCCTATAGACTCAGAGAAGTGGAGCAAAAGAAGGCTTCAGAGCAGGGATGGGAGTCAAAGTGTTCAGAGCCTCTCAAGACAGAGCAACAAGTCCAAATTTCACATGACAATTTCAGATTTGAAAACACCTCATCAACTGCCATCCAGGCTCTAATCCTTGACAACAGAACCAAGCTGGATGAGATGCCAATTTTAAAATACTGTGTGTGCAAAATAACATCTGAATAAGAGCAGTGTGGGAAGAAGAGGTGATGTCAAAGCTTATTGTTTAATAAAGGTCCTAGGGGAAGTCTCCGCAAGACAACGCATAGCAAGCCACTCTCATCGTTCTTCTTGACATTTTTATTGGTAATTTTATGATTTAAAAATGTTCTTATTATCTTAACATTTTTTCATGCAATTCTGGCCAGTGCTGAAAGACCTGAACTAGAAACTAAAATGTACATCTCTACATCACACCTTGTCCATTTTCCTTGATTGTATAACTGAAGCAACATTTATAAAATAGATTTTTGCAAAAAGGAGGAGAATAAGGAAACCTCTCTGATCATGACTTGAGAAGCAAGTTTTTCACTCGTGGTTTTATGAACTATGTGTCTGTGTCAGATGAACAGAGATGAAGTTTCTCAGAGTCACAGACTGAAGGATATTCTCTCACCACACCCTTGTTAGAGGACACACGCTCTCATAAAGGCAGTTATGCATGCCATGTAGCAGTTTGGTCTGCCACTCTGGCTGAGCGCAGTCCACATTCATCCAAGGACTGGGGGTGATAGGAACAATCAAGATATACTACTAAAATTCAAAATAAATGAAAATGTTTCTTCCTTTTCTCTCTTGCTGCTTGCCATCATTCCTTCCAGCACCTTTCCTTAAAAAAAAAAAAAAAAAAAAAAAAAAAATAGCTTAGATGTAAAGGAATCTAAAATAGAACTAAACAGAACCTCTTCTCATATTTTCTGCAAACAAAAAAGTCTACAATTTCAATCAGTAACTATACTTACTGGTTCTGTTTCAGAATATCTCATATATTAGCTAAAGAAAATTGAGCATGTTTGTTATATGATGCTAACAGAATCCTAAGCTGGAAGAATTATTCCCACCCCCAAGTTCTCTTGAAGTGAGAACATGATGAGTATATTAAAAATAAATGGCTTACAGATCACTGAGAGACTAAAATGCACTTGAATTCTGGGTTCATTCTGACCAGGTTCAAGGTAGCATGCCTGCTTGAAAAGAAGTCTGCAGAGAAAAAGGACAAAAGGAAGCGCTAGGGCTGGTCTCTGATAGGGTGGTGGGCATTATTGGGAATGACCACCAACATTTTAGTAGGCTTCTGCTTCTGTGTCTTATTTTGTACCGCCCATCAAGAGCACTAAAAATCTTAAGACAATGTTTGATTCCTGAAGAAATGACCCTGCCAGGCACACACTGCTAGAGCAGCAGTTAGGCCAATGGCCTCAAAAGGAACAGGCCACAAACCCCTGGGTTCGAGTCACAGTTCCGGGGGAAATAACCAGTGTGGACAACTAAATAAAAATAAAATGATGCTTCCTCCTCCTTCCTCTTCCTGCTTGCCTACTCGCCTTCATTCTTGCCAGCACCTTTCCTTTAAAAAAACAAAGGCCCCAAGGCCACAATCTCCCCAAATGGGAGGTAAAAACAGATCCCCCACCTAGTGACGGTCTCTTCTGTTTTGAATTCTATACAGACAGTGCCGGATCCTGACTTAATGTCTCCTACTTAAATCACCCTTCTCTATGACACATTAGCCTTGCTCTGTCCCTGCTGTTCCCTCAACATGGTGTGGAGGATGGAGGATGCCTGAGCTGGAGTCAAAGCCAGTTTAGAGAAAGTAGAAACCAACAATTTAGCATGTTAACATCTCAATTGCTACATGTCATTCACCTCCAAGGAAAAAACAACTGTCAGTGCCATTTATGAAAAGTTTCTTTTCTATCCAACAGGCCAGGTTTTGACCTAAGGGACTCAGGCAAACTCGCCCTTGTGAACAAGGTCAGACCATTCACAAACACACTTGCCTGACCCCTTACCCATCTCTCAGCTCCCTGTACTTGGTGAATTTTGATTAAGAAAAGGGTGAGCCTGAAGGAAGCAAAATTTTCAACTGCCTTCTATATCACCTTTCCTTGAGATCCATCTGAAGCTCAAGATGAATATTTTACAAGACACAAATTACGCCATGAGTTTAATATTTCCTTTCTTTACACAATGAATGGTACATAACAGCAGATACTCTTTATCTAGAAGCTCCTTGCTCTTGGATAAAAGAGTAAAGATTAAAGCCTAATTCATTGAGAAACTATTACCTGTTCAATATGACATGTTTTTATCTTTCTAAGTTTCAAAATAAACTCAGAAAATTCCCTTTTACAGTCTTCAAGATCTTTGTCTTTTTTTCAGAAATCAGAGTAGAACTTTGTGAAAAGTAGCAATGACGATAGGAATGGAAAAACGGAATTTAAAGAATTAAAGAAAGGCATGTATTTGGGGCAGGCAACCTGAAGACAGAATAGCTGCCCAGACAAAGCTGCAGAGAAATACCAGTGCCGGGGCCAGCCCCAGAGGTTTCTCTGACTTCTTGGAGCTGAGGTGTAAGGCCTAATCAACGCAGATTCGAGTGGAACTGAGCTCAGGAGTCCAGTGCCTAAAGCCCAGCATCAGCAAAAGTGTGTGGACAAACAGAGGGAGCGGGGCTGGGAGCAGAGCAATAGGAAAGGAGGCAGAAGTTGGGAGGGGACCTGCAGGCCACAATTAGGGCTGTGGCTTTTGTTCCAAGACAATGAAGGGCGGTGAACAGGAGTGAGGCAGGTTCTGATTTACATCTGAAAAGGCTTGTTCTGGCTGCTGGGCCGAGATCAGACAGGGTGGAGTCAGGGAACCCACTCAGAGGCTCCTGCCAGGATCCACCTGAGAAGCAGAGAGGCTAGGACCTGCAGACTGTGGAGGAGGCAGTGATCAGATTCAGGCTTTAATTAGCTAGGAAGATGCAAGAAATGAGAGGAAGGCAAAACTATACTTCTGCCTTTTTCTTCATAACTAAAAAAAGTTCCATATTGCTGTGAGTTAAGATAAACCATTCAAATGAAAAATCAGTAAGGGCTGCCAAGAGTTTACAAAACAAGAAATATATGCATAGGTATCAAAAGATTTCAGCATCACAAGTAAGTACAGGAATACAAATTAAAACAAAAATAGGATGCCCCCCCTACATTAAAATAAAAATGTAAAGATGAGTGTAGTGAGTTGAATATTAGCCCCCACCCCAAAATTCAAGTCCACCAGAAAACTCGCAATATCTGACCTTACTTAGAAATAGGGTCTTGGCATAGGTAATTAAGATGAGGTCATACTGGATTAGACCACAAATTAAATCCAATGGCTGGTGCCCTTCTAAGAAGAGGGGAGGACAGACAAAGGTCATATGATAAAGAGACAAGATAAAGCTACTAGCAAAGGATTGCCTAGGATTCCCAGGAGTCACCAGAAGTTAAGAGCATCAAGGAAGGATCCTTCCCTAGAATGAGCCTTTGGAAGAAGCACAGTGCTTGCCAACACCTGAGTTCAGAATTCTAGTCCCCAGAACTATAAGAGATTACATTTCTGTGGCCTGGCACACCCCTGTGGTTCAATGGCCACAGTGCAGGCCATGTGAAACCCAAGGACCTAGGTTCAAGACCCGAGGTAGGAGGAAGGAGACAAAAATGAATTAATTAAAAATTGTTGATTTAAGCCACTAGATTTATGATAATTTGTTACAGCAGTCCTGGGAAACCAACATAATAATGCATGTTGCTACCAAGAGTGCGTGAAGCTGTCATTCTCATATACAGCTGACTGGAGAAAAATTAGTAGTGTTATTTTTGGGCAAGGCAGTTTCACAAACTTACCACGACTTGAGAAATACATGTTAAGGAAATCATTAGAAATGTGTACAGAGGCTTAAAAAGGAAACTTCATGCCAGAATTAAAAATGGAAAGACTCTCGATGTTAAACAGAAATTAGTCAAGCAAATGAGGGTGTAAACTTATAACAAAAAGCCACAAGGCTATTAAAACTGACTAGAGACTAGTTTGGTAGTTTCTCAAAAAACGAGACACTCTTTCACCATACCATCCAGCAATTACATTCCTTAGTTTTCACCCAAATAAGCAGACAATGTATGTCCACGCAAAAATCAGCACATGAATGTTTATGGCGCTTTTTTTCATAATCGCCAAAACTTGGAAGCAGTCAAAATGTCCTCCAACCTGTGAATTGATCAACACTGGTCCATCCACACAATGGAATGAATATTATTCAGGGATAAAAAGAAATGAGCTATAAAGTATAGAAAAGCATGGCAGGACCTCAAATGCAAATTATCAAGTGGAAAAAGCCAGTCTGAAAAACGATACTTCATGTATGGTTCTAACGCTATGACCTTCTGGAGCAGGCAAAATTATAGTGATGGGTGACAGGGGCTACAGGGCACAGGGAAAGAGACTGAAAAATGTGTTGAGGAGGGGCAGATGGGGACGCTACATTTTCTGTTCCATTTTTCTGGGTACGTAAAACTGTTCTAAAATAGCCTTGCTTTTATTAATTTAAAAGGAATGAGATCTGAAAAAATATTTGATAAGAATATTCAAATGTAATGCATTGCTAACTAGAAAAAAAAGACTATAACAGTGAACAGTGTATGATTCCAAATGTTTTAAAAAAGCATATATATTTAATATATGTATACATACTGTATAGACAAACATAATATATGTTCACATACTATTAGAAGTATAGAAAACACTAACAGTTATCTCTAAGTAGTGACATTATGCATGGTTTTTATATTTTTCCTTTGTGGTTTCTTATATTTTCCAAAATTTCCACAAAATGCACGTATTAATTTTGTAATCAGAAATGTAGAGCTAATATTTAAAAGGAGTAACAAGGCAAGGTTCTGAGAAACTTAAGAACATGAATTTAAAAAATAACAACTCTCAGCAACTAAGCTCTGAATGCCACCTACTGTTGTAACTTATCCAACACTTAACCTGTTCATGGCCTTTGTCACTTTCTCCACTCCTCCCAAGCTCTCCAGGGTCCTTGAACTCCCTTTCTTTTACTAAGCAACCTGCCAACCTAGTCAGGGAAAACAAACTTCATAAAGTAGGAACAAACTCTAATTCTCTTGTTTGCATAACTAAGTTCTTCAGAACTTTCACCATTTCTTTTGCCAAAATAGCTGGGAACACACGTGTTCCTAAGGGTGCGCCCTGGTGGTCTATCAGTCTAGTGCACCCTGGGAGCAGTCCCACATACATCCCAAGGTCCTAAGAGTTCCAGACCCAGAGCTGGGGGGCAAGGGTGGGGAGACAATCAAAGTGAACAACTAACTACAAATAAAGTTCTGCTTCCTCCTCTCTCATTCCTGGCTGCATCTTTCCTTTAAAACAAAGTGTTCCTGAAAACTAAAAATATGGAAGCAGAATGGAGGAAAATTTTAACATATTTAGAAGATAAAGTTGATAAATTATCTCACAAAACAAACAGAAAAGATTAAAAAGGTGGAGAAGAGAGATAAAAAGAAAAAATTTAAAAAATCGGTCCAAGGGGCCCAATGAAGAAAAAGAGAAAGAAACAATTTCCCCAAATTTGGAAGATATTTTCTAGTTTAAAGTTTCTACTTTAAATTTCAAGTGCCCATCACAATGAGTTATTAAAAAAAAAAAAAAAAAAAAAGACAACTTCATTGCATGTTAAGATACCAGGGGATCAAGAGAATATACTAAAAAGTTCCAAAGAGAAGATCAGAACAAGAATATATAAAGGATTGGGGATCAGAATGCCACTAGATTTAGTGACAACATGGGAAACTAGGAGACAATTAAGTGATGTCTGTAAAATTAGGAGAAATTATGCCAACTTAGACTACGATACCCAGAGAAAGTACCAAGCAGTCAGGTAACATAAAGATGATCTCAGTCACTTAATGCATGTCCCTTGGCCCGAAAGCCATCACTGTTGATGTCCCATCTGACAGCCATCCCCCTTACTCCTTGCTAACAAACCTCAGATTTATCCATACAGAAAGAGGTCATCTGTTTCGACAGCTGGGCATCAGCCCCAGAAGGCTGAATCCTATTAGAAGCCAGTTGTGGTTATTCCACTTCCTTTGCTGTGCCTGAAGTGGGAAGTCAGTTCAGGGTTTTGAGAAAAGGGTTCCTTTCCTTTAAAAAGAGGTCCAGCAGAACAAATGGTTCTTTCTTTGCTTACAGGTATTGTTGTCTGCATACAACACGTGAAACAAGTCGGACACTTCACAGTTAGCCCCTGCAGCCAAATCCTCAAAGAGCTGAAAGTCTGAAAATATTTCTAAAGTCTACCTGGTATCATCCTAATACCAGACTTTCCTGACGTAATAAATGTCCTGTAAGTTACTTGTAGTTTTCTACTACCTACAGCTGAAAGCACCCTACACTGAGTCACCCTTTCTCAGAAAAAGATGAAGGAGCCCTCAATTGTGACCAATAAATTGAGGAGAAGGAAACTCCTGGAAGGACATCCCAGGAAAAGAACTGTGCAAAGGATCTGAGAGCACTGTGTCCAGAGAATGTGGATCCAGGGAGGCCCCCAGGGAACAGCAGTTGACGGAAGGTTTGTGCCAGGTGAAAAAAAATAGCATTAAGAAGCATCTGGAATTTCATTAACTAGTTAAAGAAGCCCTAACAATAGATACAAAGAAAATTAAGCAAATAAAATAAGTGTCACTAAGAGACCTGTGAGAATAATAAAGAAAAGACTGTCCAGGGCTTGAGTAAGGGAAGCTTACTGAGTCTCAACTATAACCAGGCAATAAATGTTTTTGTTTCTGAAAACCTGTGTAATTAATAGCTGTCTCTGTTTCAGGGCAATTTATCTAAGACTCATTGAAATCGTTTGCTTTTTCACACTAGTGGGCTGCAGGAGCCTGGGCAGTTGGCGGAGAAGTAGATCTGAAGTTACCAACAGCTCATCACTAAGCTGAGTTATCTGCCCAAGAAGGGGCTTATTTACCATTTTCTGCACATGTGACACGTGTAGAAGAATGCAGAGGCATGCAGGTGCATGTAGAGGAATGGAGACGCATGGGGAGGCACCCAGAAGCAGGCCGAGGCACGACTGACCAACAGCAGCCGTGCCGAAGAAAGCAGATTGGCTAAACAACTGCCCAATAAAATATCCTCCTGGTTTCCTCCACAGTATTAAGTCTCTCTGAAGTTGATTCTTGAGAAAATGGTGCTTTGAGAGCAATTTCCTATCTCCTTTATTTGTTGCAAATCAATACAAGTCTTCTTCCAACCACTTACTGGGTTTGTCTTTCGGCCAACATGCCCAAGCATATTGTATTTGGTAACAAAATGAGGCAATTTTTAACTCCAAGGAAAACAAAAATTTGCACAAGAAAGGGAAAATGGTCATACTATATACTACTTGGCTCAGCAGCGAATAATTTTTATACAGCCCCAGTATATAAACTCAGAATTCAGGGAGGAAGGAAGTGGAGGAGAGGATGAGTACAGGGTGCCAGGATACCTCAACTTCCCTGGCAGGAATGTGTAAGGCAGACAAATCAAGGGACACTAGAACAAGCACGACACTTAGCAATATGGAAGCAAATAGCCCAGAACAAGTTAAAGGCTAAAGATATGCAAGTCCTATAGTACTAGTTGACTCACTAAACTAGATGAATACATTACTACAAGGTAATATAAATTCGTCTGGTCTTTATCCCAGGGTTCTGACTTAGCTTTGAAAACCTTTAGAATACCCTGAGTGATAGGAGGACCCTTGTTATGCTGAATGAAGCACCTCAGGGTGGGTCCCAGATAGCTTCAAGAAGAAAACCCCTATAATCAAAGGGTTAGGACTTCCAAGCAGGAGACAGAAGGCAATATGGCGACCAATGATGTAACAACCATGCTTTGAATGAAGCTTCAGTCCCAACTCTGGACATCAAACATCAGGGGAGCTTCCTGGGTGAGCACAAGGAGGTGACAGAAGGGTGACTCAGTGAGAGGACACACAAGCTCAGTGACCCTTCCCTGACCTTGCCCTGTGTGTCTCTTCATTGGGCTGGTCCTTTTGATTTATATCTTTTTAAATAAAACTGCAATTCTAAGTGCAGTGCTTTCCTGAGTTTTATGTATTATTCTAGCAAGTTATCAAATCTGAAGGGATTAGGAGCCCCACCTCCTCGTCCCCAATTTATAGCCAGTAGATCAGACGAGTAGGTGGCCTGAGATCTCTGAGGTATAGTTGGAATCTGAAATAAGAGCAATCCTGAGGCGGCCCTAGAGACCATGCCCTCTAATTTGTAGGGTCTGTGATACTTCTTAGTGGTTAGGACCAAAATGGAAAGGCAGCACATCCAGTTAAGGCTGGGAAAGTCATTCCCTTGCTAAACTGATTTTTACAAGGAAGAAGTAATACACATCATCTTAATCGTGGGAGGATTCCAGCACATGGCTACAGCCCGAACCGGGGAGGATCAGGGAGGGATGAGGCGGTGAGGACCCAGGGAGCTGCCTGGGACAGAGATGGAGGCCTGGCTTCAGCCTGAAGATGCAGAAAGGAAGGCTTCCTGGGATTTGTCTAATAATTTAACGATGCAACTGGGCTCTAGGTGATAAACTTAGCATATTATATACAGATGTTGAGTTACAGCAATACACATCTTAAACCTATATACAGTTATGATGCAATGTTCTGTCAATAAAACTTAAAAAAAAGAGTAAGTGAATACTTTTAAAAATGTTATTTCAGTGTGTCCACCCAGAAAGTCTTTTAATTCCACAATGTTCTAAACAGAAGTCTCGCCACGAGTGTCTTGATGGCTAGAGCTGGTTTGTAGCCAATCCCCCTACATTGACCACTCCCCCTCTCCTTCAAAAACCTTTCTCCTGCCATCTGCTTCCCTGTAAATCTCTAACCCCACTTTTCAGCTCTCTGGTAGCAGGAGTGTGATCCGTTCATTCACAAAGCAAAAGAAGTGATCACTTTATATTAGGTGCCAACCTTTTAAAAGAAAAGGCTAATAATTAAAAACCGGCATTTCCATGTGATAATCCTGACCAATGGAGGAATTCTGATGCCCTTCAAACCAACTGTGGACAAACTGTTTCAGAGTCAAAAACTCAAGTCGTCCTTCGGGTGCCTCCGTCCTCAGCAGCTCTGGCGGAGACGCGGTCTCCCGACAGACAAAGGCCAACTGCCGTACTAAGGACGTGCTTCTCTGACAACTCCAGCTTGCACAAAGGCCTGGGGGTACCCAGTCCCCCACAAATGTGCCCCAATGTGCACAAGGGACTGTAGATTAGAGGCCAGGTTCCAGGACCTGGGGAAGGCCTGTGCTTCACATGGGAACAGCCCATCCATGGGTTAAGTTGTAGCAGAAAAGGATGGAGGCCGAGTTAGCTACTGATTGATTGAGTTCAAATTTAGCACATTCGTTTTATTTGTTTAGATAGATTTCTACCCAAGTAACACAAGTTTATAACATCACATAAGTTTCAGGCGTACAGAATGATGATTTGACATCTATATATATTACAAGATGATCACCAAAAATCTAGTTTCCATCCTCCACCATATGACTGACCCTCTTTATTCATTTCACTCACCTCCCAGCCTCTTACCCCTTGGTGATACCAATCTGTTTTAACTAAGAATTAGTTTGCTTTGTTTCTTTATATTCCTCCTAAGTGAAATCAGACAGTATTTTTCTCCTGATTTGCTTTGTATTAGCTCCTTATCTTGTCTTCTTCAAATCTTCATCATGTATCTCAGCCAAAGCAGAGTTTCTAGAATGTTCCAGATTCGTGTTCCACAAAAGGTAAGGCTATCTACACTGAAATCAGAAAACACTCCAAAGGCAACATGATATTTGTTTATTTGTACTACTAAAAACCACTGGAGAAAACGCCTTATCTGGAAAAACAATTTGAACTTTTACTCACCTCCCCAAATCTCAACTGCTATCTAACACTCATTTTCCTCGCAGAACAATAGCAGGCAGTGGCGAACCTTTATACCAAGAAAAGTCATAATGTCATAGAAACCTGAGAAGAAATAAATACCGGACTTATTTTCTCCCTAACATCAAAGACTGCTCACATCTTTACCACCACAGTGGAAAGAGTGACTTTAGTCCTCCCCACCCAGGTTCAGCGCTGCGATACCTGAACCTTTGCCAAAGAGTTTGGCTGAATTCTAGAAAGTCCTAAACACAACTCTGTTTTGAACATTTCCACCACTCCCTTAACCTTTCCCCTTTTAAAATAGTTTCTGATGTCATAATTACTTTTATTTTTAAAATACTGTTTATCTGAAGGAAAGTATTTTAATTAGATCAAGCAGTGGAGATGATGCTGACTGCCTGTGCATAGGCAATTCTGTGCCACTTTATGAAAGTTGAAAATACTTATCTTGCAGTAGAACTTTTAACAAGTCTGCTAATACAACTAGTGACAACAATGGACTTACAAGTGAGATTTTATAGCTATTGATATGCCTAATGACAGCCCCATTCCAATAGTTCCAAAGATGTGAGAGTTATCCCCTTCTCTTTTGAAACTAACACACGGGAGACCACCTACTTAGACATGAATTAAATGTATCATCAAGGCGCACCCTGGTGACCTACTGGTTTAATCCACTGCAGTGCAGCCCACATACATTCCAAGGTCCCCAGTTCAAGACCCAGGGCTGGGAGAAACAACCAAGATGAATAAACCAAATATAAAATAAAGTGCTTCTTCCTCCACTCTTCCTGCTGCCTGCTTTCCTTCCCACCTGCATCTTCCCTTTAAAATATAAAAAAATCTTAAAAAAAAAAAAAAAAAAAAGCATCAATTACCTGTAGTGGGTAAACTGAAAAGAGAATGTGGTGGAATTAATTAGCTATGAGCGCTAAAAGACAGGAATGGAAAACACGAGCGTGTAAGAGAAGGCAGACCGGGCGCCCAGCACTGGTCACTGCACTCTGGCTCTAGACACTCAACTGCTGTCAGAACCTGGGTGGTGAGTAAGTCACATGGGATGGTCCTGAGGAGAAAAAGGCAAATAAAGAGTGCAGTGGAGGCTACGTTACCTTCTCCCTCTTTGACATGCAATGATGTCTCACAAATTCCCAAACCAGCAGCTGTCCACTGCCACTGTGAGCCTGGCCCATTCTCACCCAGACCTGCTCACTCATAACCCAAATCCAGTCCAGAGGCTGAGGGAGCGAAGGCTGCTGAGTCTATCAGAACAGGCTCAAGAACGGGGCTTACTGAAATGTAACACACAAAATATGCCTCAAAATACATATTTAAAATATGTTATATTGAGACACAATGAATACATATACGCTGTAATTCATTTCCACATGTCATATATTGTGTAACATGATCTATATAGAATAGTTCTTCTTTTCAATATTTCTACTCATAACTGGAGAGTATTTACCACAGGCAGCCAACTCCCCTGGGCGCTCTGCCCTGTTCCCCTATGCTCATCTTACTCTTTGCTTCAGGAAGCTGTGTGAGTTGCATCTATGGACTGGGACTCCCCAGCTTTCCGGCCTCCAGTGGCTTCAGACAATTGGAAATATCAGCAAGTGACAGGAGAAGTCCTGAAGGATAGACTGGGGTACATAATTCTCCTTACCCGTCCTTGCTGGATTGTTACAGGTCAGCTTCATCCTTCCATTGGATTCTCGAGACCACTCTTTCCACTGTCTTTGCAGGTCTAGGATGGCTGAGGGTTCACTGAATGTCACAAGCCTTTGTTGGCTTCCCTAAACCCTGCTCACGACTCTGCAGCTAATCCCTGTATTGAATTCTGTCTGTTTAAGTGCATTGTCTCTTTCCTTTTGTTTGTATGGAAGATCTTTATTTCTCCATAATATCTGAATGATAATTTTGCAGGGTAGAGTATTCTTGACTGGTAATTGTTGTCTTTTAGTATTTTGAATGCATCAGTTCCACTGTCTCCTGGCCTGTAGGGTTTCAGTGGAGAAGTCTGATGACAGCCTAATGGCTGTGCCTTTCTTTGTAGGTTATGTTTTTCTTTGCTCCCACAGCCTTGCCTAGTTCTTTGTCACTGACTTTTGCTAGTTTCACTAAGATGTGTCTGGGAGGTCTTGTTATATTTAGAAATTTTGGTGGTGTCTCTGTTTCTTGAACTTCAGCAGTTACTTTTTGTTGCCTCTTTCCTGATGAACTTTAACTGTTTTATGACCTTAGTTACAAAGTGACCTTCAAATTCCACTCATATCTAAAACAAAACAACAACAAAACTGGGGCAGACACATGGAACCCAACAGTATATCTTGCTGAAGAAGGAAAAGGCAGGGAAATAAGGGAGGTTCAATCTCATAATTAAAGCAAAACTTGTTATTATTTGTGTTAACTTGGCATTTATATGGTGACTCAGCTAAGACTCAGGCTTGAGGAACTTACAGTGAGCCTAGCTCATGAAGCTATGGGGAAATAAATATGGCGCACGTTTTGAATTCTCAGGGAGTTCACAATCTAATGAGGGGAAAAGTAAATAACGACTTCATTTTGGCTTAAAAATTAGGTTGAACCATACAAAACTATGTTATAAAACAGACTACCAAAGAGAGGAAGAATGATGGAATATTTTGGGAGGTGGTGTGATGTGTCTTGGTTGTAGTAGCAGTTAGAGTTAGAAAGCAAGTGAGTTTGGGGTACCCTGTTGACTTATTAGTTAAGTCAAGGTAACTGACACCCATCCCAAGGACCCAGTTGGTCATCCAGGGTTAAGGGGAACAACCAAGATGAACAAACAAATAAAATAATGTGCCTTACCCTCCCTTCCTGCCTGCCTGTTACTAGTCTTCATTTCTGCCTGTCTTTCCTTTAATAAATGAATAAATTCTACTGCATGTAAAATAAAGGATACATTTCAAAAGCATCTGAGTATCAACAACCGCAGCTCATTCAGTCTACCAGATGTTCCAGTCCAAGCAGGAGCCCAGGAGGCAGAGATTAAAAGAGGTTAATAGACAGTTTCATTAGTGACAACCATTTATTTCATCAGTGAAAATTAAAGATATGTTCAACAGATGAAGATGAGGAAGGTAAGCATTCTGGGTGTGGAACAGCACAAACAGACAAAAAGTTAAACAAATACCTAGTGTGTCTGGAGAAGAGTAATCAGGCAGTAGGAAGCTCATAAAAGTAGGGAAGCCAGAAAGAGGAGTTTATGGAGATTCTTGAAGGCCATGCTAGACAAGAACTTATTCCACAGTCAAAGATAAGTTCTTAAGCAGGACAGTGACATAATTAAATGACCTGGAAGATAACCTTATAAAACAATGAAGGATTTAATTGTTGGAAGAAATATTAAAGGTAGGAAAATGAGTCTGATGAGGTTTTTTTTGAAGTCTGCATGTCTATTTTATTTATATTAGAAAAATTTATTTTATATATATATTATATATAACATTTTGGTCTACTTTCTTCTCCTTGACATCTACCATTCAACCTTAAATACTTTTATTTTATACAAATAACACAATCCAGTATTCTGACATGGAAACTAAATAATTCATCTCATTAAATTAAGAGGCTTTCATTGAATGAGGCAGTCTATATTTTTTTCTCACGAACAGTAATTCATCTAACCTACAGGTTCCCTTTGCTTTTATTTATTTGAGTGACTATGTAATGAGTATCATTTCTCACACCCAGTAAATGAGTGAGCATAATTTATTAACATTGTAAGTGGATTGATCATCTCATCTTCATTGTCAATGTCCCTTATTACTATATGATATTTCCATCATCACTTCAGATACTTTAATTGTATACTCTGCAACATCAACTGGAAACATTTAGACACTAACTGAAAAACACATTATTAAAATTCCAGACTAAGAACATGGGGCCCACCTGCAGTCACGCTGCAGTGACGATCTTTGGACAGCAACCACTTCAATTTCCACGCAGTCTCCAACCTGCTTAGCAGCTCCAGCAAGAAAATTACTCTTGAAATACTGCTTGTAGATTTCATCGACAGCACTGAAGTCATTTATGTTTGCCAGCAGAACAGCTTTCCTTGCCACATTAGCAAAGTCATGTCTGCAGCCTCAGAATTTCACCCATGTGTGTAAAACCTGTGTAGCTGTCACCCATCCTGTCACAAGCGGTCCACTTGAAGGGTCGTGCCTACCTGTCCTGAACACGCATGGGCCTGTTGACTAACACAGCTGGACTGTAGGGACCAACGGCCCCTGAGCCTTTTGTGGTGCTTTCTGATCAAGGATGACACAGCTAATCCTTTCCTTTTGTGGCCCCGTAGAGAGAATGATTCTGTACAATAGTGTGGCTCATTTCTCTCCAGACTCTGATGAAGGTTTCATAACCAAGGTCTAAAATCCCATGAGATGATTACAAATGCATGTGTATGTGTGTTTGTGTGTGCATGTGGGGATGTGTGTGCTCACAAGCATATACACATTTTCTAGGAAGAGGGCCTGTAGTTTTACCAGATACTCCAGGCGTCCATGACCTCAAAATGGGGAACCAAAGAGCTGACGAATGCTCAGGCGCACTGGAGTAAGGAGCAGTGCGTGTGCAGAGACCAGAACACGTTCACTGTGCAGACCGCATTTCTGGACTTGCCACCGATCAGCGAGAGTGAGAGGAGGACGTAAAGATGACCACAAAGATTCTAGCTTGGTGATTTGGGAAGTGTGGGAGGACAGAAAAGGGGAGTGGGACAGTGGATATCACCATGCTCAACAAAAAATATGATTCCACTTCAAAGAATCAAGCACTTAACCTTTTAGTCAGGTTGGTCTTAGCTGGAGAGTCTCCCCAGCCCACTTTTATGAGTCGAAGTGTCTCTGGTTAAAGACAGAGATAAGATGAGCTTCAGAGGACCCTGTCTGCATGTAAAAATAAAAAGCAGATGAGAAAACAATCTTCAAAGTCTTTCTCAGGGTGATTTCTCTTTCAATGCAGGCCTGCTTTCCATATTCTCATGGCGTTAGGAAGCCCCAGGGGATGGCATCTGCTCTGTCACAGACAGGAATGGATTTAACACATGAACAGTGTCCGCTAAAGACAGCAATTCAGAAGCATGAAGTGTTGGAAATACAAGACACGTTTTCTATGACTTGAGGTTTTCGCAAATTAGGAAGTTGACTCACCACTGTAGACTACTCCATAAATGAATACAGCTTCGTCCCTCCTATTTTTAGACACATACTATATCAGGGGGCAGGTTTCTATTTCTTTAGTAAATATGTGCTAAGCAGAGCCTTCTCCCTGCCCCAGCCTCTAAAGTTAGAGACAGGTACACAGCACGCGCTCAAAGATGGGTCCAGAAAATCACAACTGCTCACTCCTAGCATTTCAATTCCCAAGTAGAGCAACCATCTCTATGGACTTAGAAGCCAATTAAAAAAAAAAAAATCTCTTTTATTACATAAGTAATACATGGCAGTGTTCCAATTTCAAAATAAACCAGATTTAGCTGAGTCTGGATTCCATTACAGAGACTAGCAAAGCGGTCTCAGGACCATGGGATCAAAATGTCACTATGTGCTTGTCAGACATGCAGGGTCCCGGGTCCCCCGCAAGACGTCTGCCATCAGAACCACTGTAGTGAAGTGGAGTCTGAACTCAGATGGTCACCCATGTGAGTCCTTCTCATAACAAAGTCTGAAAGCCATGGATCTAAGAAAGAGGCGGGAGGGAGAGAAAGAAGGAGCTGAGGACTAGTGAAATAAATAAGCCTGGCAAAGAGATAGAAGACAACAGGGTAACTCTTTCCTATCTGCTGGCAGGGGCTGGGGTTACAGTACCACTGACCTTTGACTGTGATGATATTCAGGGAAACTGTTCTTAAAAAATGGTAGTTTGGTTACCACTTCCTGCCTAGGGTCCTCCCAAGGACCCAGTTTCACATGCCAGGTCAAGGGGACCACCAAAATGTACAATTAAATAAAATAAACAGGGTGCGTCTTCCTCCTCTCTCTTCCTGCCTGCTTGCCTGCTCGCCTTCATTCCATTCCTGCCTGCATCTTTCCTTTAAAAAAAAAAAACAGCAGCAAAAAAACCCTTAAATTACTTTATCTGATTCCATGAACTCTGGAATGACTTTGAAGCTTGTGTGTGTGGTTTTTTTGGGTTTTTTTTTTGTTTTTTTTTTTTAATTTTTTGTTTTTGTCTTTTGCCACAGCCAGCCTCAGGATTCAAACCCAGGTCCTGGCACCTGAGCCACAGAGTAGGGCTGGCTCTGAAGTGCTAAAATCTGAAGTCAAAAAACTGTGAGAAAAGAAACAGGAATAACAACACCTTCTCACCACTCTCACCACTCTGACTTCTGCCCTCAGTCGCCATGGAGCCCAGACCTGAGTTCCCCTCTGTCCTCCAAGGAGCAGCAATGAGGCAACTGTCACAGTTCCTAGGGCCAGAGGGAAGTCCCTCTTGGAGAAGGTCTCTCCTGCCAGTGCACACACCTAGCAGGCTCACAGCTCCACCCTGGAAGGCCCTTAGGGGCTGCAGTCTGGTGGGAGAGGAGCTTGAAGCCAAGTTTGCAAAGAACTTTGTACAGTCTGGAAATACTCATTAAAACTGGGGGAGTGGCACCCTCATTCACTCTATGAGTGGATCTTGAACTTCAACCTGTATTCGTGTTTTTAAAGGAAAGTTGCAGTAAGGAAGGACAGCAAGCAGGCAAGCAGGAAGACAGGAGGAAGAAGCATTCATTTATTTTTATTTAGTTGTTCATCCTGGTTGATTTTCCCTCATCCCTGGCCCTGGGCTGTGAACCCGGGTCCTCAGAAGGTTCGTAGACGCTACCTGGCGGACTTAACCACTAAGCCACCAGGGTGCAGTGAGACTCCATTTTTGACCTGTCCCTGGTGCTGCTGCCCCTGGCGCGGACTGACACTCTCAACGGCCAGCAAAGTCTCCTCTGTGCCTCTGAGGCAGTCCTAAGGAAAACGGAGACAAACCAGCGTCAGCCCACGAGCTAAGAGAGTAAACAAGTCAAGGCAGCAGCATCCAGGCATAAGGTCCAGGGCAGCAGGGAGAGCGGAGGAGGAGGATGGAAGCGGGGTGGGTGGCAAAGGGAGAGAAAGGATGGTTTAGGAGGGGAGAACGCTACAAGGAGCTTTTTTCTCAGAGTCCCTGAACTCCCAGTCATTGGACATGAAAGCTGTGGCCTATACATATTTACTTTCTGTGAAGAGCTCATAGCTGTCATCAGAGGCTCAAGAATCTGAGTCCCCTACTGCTCTGAACCAAACTGCCCCAGCAGAGGGCAAAGCGAACAGCACAGCTGACCAGCAGGCATGGCCACCAAGCCGTCCTGGAGTCCCTCCCTGCCATGCTCTGGGAGAATCCTCATTCTCCAAGGAGCCCAGCTCTGATTTAACTTCTAGCATTTTTTTTTAAAGGAAAAGTGCAGGCAGGAATGAAGGTGAGCAGGCAGGCAGAAAGAGGAGAAAGCAGCATTTTATTTATTTTTAATTTAATTTAGTTGTTCAACTTGGTTGTTCACCCCAATCCCGGGACACAAACCTGGGTCCTTGGGATGTATGCAGACTGATTTCTCGGCCGAAGGTAACTGACTGAAGCGCTGTTCCACCAGGGCACACCTGGTGTCCTATTCTTAAGAACCTCCCCGCAAGTCCCTTGACCCTCAGGTGCCGGACACTGCAGGAGGCGGCCCTGGATGCTGGATGCTCTCTGCTCTGGCTGCGCGCCGCCTGGGGAGGCCCGGAGCAAGCCACACCAGCAGTGTCCGCTGACACTGTTCCAAGGCCAGTATTAATTGGAGGTTATGCTGGTGGCAGAAAGAGTAGATGCCAGGACTCTCTGGGCAGTCAGGCTCAGCCCGCAGGGCGGCCGCGGGAGAGCAGGGAGGGCCAACCAGGGAGAAGCCACCCAGGCTGACAGAGGCTGAGGCTGGGGATCTTTAGGAGGCACAGTCCAGGTGTCCTAGACGCTCCCATTGAAAGGGAACATTGCAGAGCACCCACCAGCACCCGGAACATTGCAGAGCACCCACCCAGCACCCGGAACATTGCAGAGCACCCACCAGCACCCGGAACATTGCAGAGCACCCACCCAGCACCCGGAACATTGCAGAGCACCCACCCAGCACCCGCCGCAGCTCTGCCGCATCAGCTGCTAGTCCCCATCTCCCCAGGAGGTGGTCACCGCCACGGCTCCTCTACCATCTGGCAACACACAGGTATGTGCACACACATGCAAGCATACACATGCACACCTACACATGTGCACACACACACTCCTGCTCTCACCAGCTGAGTTCTATTCACAATGCAGCCAGCTGCACCGTCCTGTTAGTACGTGTGCTAACCGATGCTGCGGGCAAAAAGAATTGTCCGATGAAAGCCATGGAAACACAGGAATTGTTCAATGAAAGCCCTTGAGCTGACTGTTAAAAAAAATGCTGTCAAACTTGGCTTGGAAGAGACTTAACTGTAAAAAGGAGGGAGGGAACTTATTCAAAGTCATGAAGAATTTGCTACCCCAATTTTCCGCCTGTCCTTCAGTCTTTCCACTCTGAAGAAACGACAGCAGCGATAGGACTGCGGCAAAAGAAGAGCAAAGCTAGAGAAGTCAGAAAGCCCAGATATGAAGACGAGACCTGGGGCCTGTTTGGATCATAAATAAGTGAAATGCTTAAGAGGTACATGGCTTATCTGTTAGGATTCTCAGCTTTAACTGCCTTTCATAATTCATTGGCCAGACACCGCAGGTATTAACCGAACCCAAGCAACCCTCCAGTTCCTCTTCGTGAATCTGACTGGAGTCGTTGTCACCCCGCGATTACCCTGCAGCTCACACTCCCCAGGGACCAGCTGTACTCCCTCTCAACTGGAAATCCTTGGCTCTGTTCCTAGACTTTATCAAAAGTGATTCCCAAGCCATACAATCTCATTTATCGCAGTTTGGTTTGCTGACCGTGTTTTTGTTTTGCTTTGGCTCATCCCCGACCCCGGCGTGGATCTCACACTCAAGGCTTTCACACCCTGTGCCTTAGACATCTGAGTCACGGAGGGGGTCTCATTTATTGTGATTTGGATTCATCTTTCCTTGACGAAAGCATTTTACACGAAGATCTAAATCTCAACCACTGCCAATTTCCTTCAGCTTGCCTAACACAGTCTCATATAACTTAGGAAAGAACTTACAGGCTGAAAAAAATCAACGCAGTACTCTATCTAACAGTTTCTTTGTGCCTATTATCAGTTGTATTCCAGCTGCAGGATTGGGAACACTGAAGATTACCTTTTAAAAAATCTTTTAAAATTAATTTTTGGATACAAAATATGTAGTTACTTTAGTTTTCGGCATGATTCAGCTTTGACACAGAGTATCTCAACATGCTGTTTACTACACAGTAACAAAACATTCAAGCTGTAAGAACTGCAGTTAAATTTGATATGAAACTTCTCCTTTTGTTAAGGAATCGCCTTGCTCATTATTTTTTGGTTTTTTCTCTTTGTTTCTTCTGACCTGCCCCAGGCTTTCCTGGGCTTTCCATGGTCTGCACCTTAGCTGCCTGAGCCATGGGGGCGCACCCTGTTCATGGTTTTATAAACATAGATTCAGGTGAGAAGCTGTCCTCCTTGCTTTCACATCCATGTTATTAAGAGATTTTTAATGAACAGCAGCTGTTCAGCAGCTCCCTTTGTCATAACGCATTAAAATATTGATGCATTATTCTTCAGCATCCCTCTAGCACAGCTGTTTCTGCCTAGAGCACTTCAGAGCGCTCCGGCGGGCACTCGGCCTTGCACACGGGATCCAACGGAGCTGCAACCTGAGAGGACAGAACCGGAGTTCTGAATGGGTAATGAGAGCTCTTACACTGACTCCGCTGGAGGCCAACTACTTTCATCCTCAATTGAAAAAGAAAAAACTATTAAAATCACATTGGCACACTCTTGTGACTCTAAGATGCAGGGTGTAAAACTCACCTGGGTTCAGAACCTGGGGACAGGGGAAGGAAAAAATATTACAAAAAAATAAAATCACATGTACTTCATGTGATGAGCAGCTGAAATGGAAACTACCAGAGCTTCATAAATTTTAAACCCTACACAAATGTCAAACAAATTCATTTTCCTCTGGTTGTCGAAGTCTTAGCCACGATTACTATTCAGCACCTACAGACCTGGGATTCTGCTCCATAATGTGCACTGTCAATTTGAAGATGGGAATCTTGTAACAACAAAAAGGGTAGATACACCTGTATATTAATATAAGGGCAATGTAAGTTAGGTTTGAAACCAAGTCACTAATTTTAGTGTGCATCTAAAGCATCAGTTAAGCAACTGGGAGAAACCACTTAGAAACCATCAACGAAATGATGAGTTGTGACATCATGCCAACATCATTTCCTTTCAAGACCCCCTCCCCAAATCCACCATTACCATGGCCAGTCCCAGCACACACACATGCACACACACACACCATGGTATGTAACTACGGTTTAAATTTAGCCAAATTAATGTGAACTTTCTCTGATTACTTTAAAGGTAGTTTTCAACCCTTCAGATAATTGACAAAAAGATAAGGCATTTATGTCTTAGTTCTACAAAGGCTTCATGATAGCTGCATCACTCTCTGTTTTCTTTAAGACATGCCTCTTCCTATCACGACACAGACCTATGTCACCTCAGCTATCAGCGGAAGGGTGTGAGGGGGCCTGCAGCCCACCAGAGCCTGGACAGAGCGCACAGCGACCAGGAGATGGCCGCACCCATGTGGGCAAGAGGTCAGTTGAAAAGCTGGTTGAAATAAGCACTTTGAGATTTCATTTGTTCCTGAGTAAATGACCAAGATTAAAGTGGCATATCCATAATGACATGATTGCAAGTATTAAAAAAATGCCGATGCTAACTTCCAAGGAATACCACCTGCATGTCAGTGCTTCCTGAATCACTGCACGAAAATTAAAAAAAAATAATAGAAGCCACAAAGAAAAAAGATCCAAGTAAATGGGAGAAAGCAGTACTTTCTGAAAGGAGTGGTTACCAGATGGGACAAAGCAGAGACTGCAGCCATGCACCTGCAAAGGGCTGACACTCAGAGAAACAGCTGCT
Organism: Solenodon paradoxus; assembly: GCA_004363575.1. NCBI lineage: Eukaryota > Metazoa > Chordata > Mammalia > Eulipotyphla > Solenodontidae > Solenodon > Solenodon paradoxus. Next base: position 181,244 of record RJWH01002945.1, read on the forward strand.
CTGACACGCAGAAGTGCACCAGGCTCAGGGCCATGGCCCCTACATGGGGTGGCGTAGGGGGTTCAGGGTAGAAAAAGGGGATGGATGGAAGCCATATATGGAACACTGGACCCACCCCCAGCCCAGTACTCTTCTCTGTGAAAGAGTCCTGTGCTCTTCCAGCTGGCTTATTAGTGACTCACTCATACATGTGAATCAATAACTAAGGATTGGGGAACATTTCAGGAAAACTTGAATGGAAAACTTTCAAAGGCAGAAGCCCAAAGAAATGAAGAAGCAGTCCTGAAAATTAAAAATATATAGTCAGTAGAGTTTTAAAAAAGGTTAGAAGAGTTGGTGGCCTGGTAGAGTAGTGGTTAGGTCAGCTGTCTCTGGGGGAGCGCAGTTCACGTACAAACCAGGGACCTGGGTTGCTGTCCCAGGTCAGGTGGGGCAGGAGTTGGGGACAACCAATGTGACCGATTAAAAATAAAAATAAAATAAAACTCTTCTTCCTTCTCTTCTTTCCTGCCTGCTCTCCTTCCTTCCTGCCTACACCTTTCCTTAAAAAAAAAGTTTAGAAGAGTTGTAATACAAATAGAAGTTAAATGTGGCAGAGAGAAGAATGGACACAGATGGTCCAACATCAAATTGACATGACCCCCAGAGAGAACAGAGGAAAGTTAGTTGACTGGAGGAACAATAAAAGACATTTTCTCAAGTTAGATAATATTGGTTTCCATATTCAAAGGTCAGTCTTCGACACCAGGAGAAAATGAAAATAGATCATCTGAGGCACTTCATGGTGAAATTTCACCAGATCAAGAATAAAGAGGAGATGCCAAAAGCTTTCAAAAACAAAAAATCATAGAAAAAGCAGGTCACATAAAGGCCTCGTCCAGGAAACAGTTTCAGAGGTCTCAGCGGCAACGCTGAGCTGAACTGCAGTAGAGTTGCAGGTTTTAAATCAGAGAAAAATTACTTTCAGCTAGAATTCTACGTCTAAGCAAACCATTAACCGGGAAAGTTGCAAACAGAGGCTCCACCAGAGAGGCCGCAGATCCAGAGGGAGACCGTCGGGGCCGTCTGAGGGCCCCTGGCTCACACGCAGTGTAGACAGCTGCTACCGTGTGGACTCACACCCACAGTGTATACAACTGTTCACACGTGGAGGGCCTCTGGCTCACAGCCACAGGGTGGGCTGAGTATCCCATGTCCAGCACAGCTCTGGTCCTGGTGCTGGACACAGGGCTGGATAAAATAGGGCTCTTGTCCTCACGAACCTGCCTCTAAGGGATGCACAGCTAACAAACAAAAATACCCTGTCAGGTGAAGTGCTGAGGATAAGCAGGCAGGAGGCAGCAGGTGGCCTTCCCCAGAGACGGAGGTGACGGACAGCCAGTGAGTGTGGAGGGACAGACAGCTGGATACCTAAGACGCCCCTGTGTCCCTCTGCCCACCTCTGGCCTCTTGGGGATTCCCTGGGAAAGGCCTCTGCCTGCAGCTCAGCGCAGGGTCCCTGTCCCCTACCACCGTCCCCAGCAGAGAAAAGATGACACACAACCTCACAAGGGACATGGGACCTCAAGCAGACAAGAAGGACACAGAGATGGACCGATAAAGTACTCAGTTGGGGCCCAAGACTGGCCAGGCAATCTGCCACCTCAGCTAATGGTGTTTTCACAGCCAGAGAGGAGGGGCCGCGCTGACCCCTCAGCACAAACGAGAATCAGGCTCTCAGAAAGGAGCCTGCCAGGGCCCCAGATCCCACTGCCACAGAGCACCACCACCGCCCACTCTGCTGGAGACTGTCAACAGCAGACGCAACATACTTCCCTGTCAGCGTGAAAACAAGCTCAGGGGGCAAGTGGTTCATGAGAACAAAAGATCTCTTCATTTGGCATTTAATGAAGTCTCCTCCTGGAGCTCCTCCGAGTCATCTTCGACGGCTTACCCCACTCAGAGGAGAAGACAGGATTCAGGAAAGAAATGTAAACGAAAGCATGGAACAGTCGCCCTGGAAGCAGAAAGATGCTTCAACGGCTCAACTTCCATGGTCGCTGTGAGTTCCTTCTGGAACGTGCCACATAGCCTTCCACACGGAACACGGCGCTTCCTCTCATATCTGCTTCCTCTGATACCTGTTTTGGGTGTGGTTGCGTCCCAAGGGCAGAGGCACCTGTGGGCGCTGTGTGGCAGGTGCAGGGGGTGAAGGTCTACCTGCCAGCACGTGGTCAGCAGCTCCTGCTGAGCGAGGACGTGGGTGGCCTTGTCTCCCTCTGGGTCTGGCCCGGCGCCCAGCTGACTCAACAGTGAATGATCACTTACAGTCTGAAGTCACAAGCTTCGTAGTCAGACTTCAAACACTATTTTCTACAGTATGCAACCCTCACAGACAATGCCGTCACATTTAATCCTCAAAACTCCTGCAGGAGAGAAGTATGCGGGAGTCTTCTTGCCATCAACTGGCTTGAACTGAAACAAAACTGTAAACCGGACAGATGGATGGAGAGACGGATGGACCGCCAGGGACGTAATAAAACAAGTCAAAGGACTGATGCAGCATCCAGGTATCAGATTTGAGTATTCGCTATAAAATTCAGCTTTGTTCTTTGAAAATTTTCAGAATCAAGTGTTGTAAGGGGCTTCTCCCAGCATCCCGGATAACTTCAATGCTCATGTGAATGCCTCACTCAGCACCCCGTCCCAAGTTGCTGACCCTCACGACCTCTGGGCCCCTCCACCTCTCTGTGAGAGGCCCTGTTTCTTCAGCCCAAATTCCTTTCATTCCAGCACTCCGCCCTCACCAGTGTCCCAGCTCAGGGAAGCGGACAAGAGACTGGACGCCCTCTTTCTCCATGGTGTCTCATTCTTCTTTTCCCAACAGAGACCCCAGGGGCAAACACACTCTTCTCAGGCCTCAGCAGCTTCCTGCAAACAAGCTGGACCAGGCGCTGTGAGGAGGAGGGGGTGCCGAGGCAGAAACTGAGCCGAGCACCCCCTGCCTGCAGAGAGCCTGTCTGGAGCGGAAGCCGGTGGCCTGCGGGCTGCGTTGTGACAGAAGTAGCCAGTGGGCACCGCTTCCACCTGGAACAATGGTCTCTCGTGGGCACGTGGTCTCTCCTGTTTTGGACCCGCTTTTCCCTGGCTCATGTCTTCCAAGAGAGTTTAGTCGATTCTCTTTTTGATGAAATACATCTTTCGACAGCCTCAACATTTTTATAATGAAATGTTTTAAATATACTTAAGGTAGAAAGAACTGTATCATAAAACCTTCTTGCAGACTAAACAGTATCAGGACTGTGACATATTTCCTTCATTACACCCCTTTTCTCTTTTCTCTTTTCATTCTTTGCTGAAGCACTGTAAAGGAACTCTCAGTTCTTCCATACGTGTCTCTAAAAAAGGTGGAATTAAAACAATACAGTCATGGCGCACCCTGGTGGAGCAGCGGTTAAGTCAACCGCCTCCAAAGCAGCAGGCCACATACTCCTGGGTTCGAGCCAGGGCTCAGGAGAAAGCAACCAAAATGAACAACTAAATTAAAAAAATAAATAATGATGCTTCCTCCTCCTCTCTCTTCCTACCTAACTGCCTACTCGCTTTCATGCCTGCCTGTACCTTTCCTTAAAAAAAAAAAAAAAAAGCCACAATCATGATCACGCATAACAAAATGAAAATAACCTCTTGGGATTATGTCTTACTTGGTCCAAGATTCAAATAGCCTGATTGTCTGGAAAATGTCATTTTTATCCACAATGATTTTAACCAGGATTCAAACAAGGTCCACATCCCTATTACCCACAATGCAAGTGTCCATGGCTTCTTTAATCTGGGAATCAATTACCTCATCTCCACCGTCATCTATTTCACGCCACTAACCTGCTGCTTTCGTCCCAGTTAACCACACTCTGGAAGTGTCTGCTTGCTTCCTCATTTGTTTCATCAGTTCCTCAAATCTCCTGCATAAAGAAGTTAGTTCCAGAAGGATGATTAAGTTCAGATTGCACTTTCTGGAAAACATGCTTCATAGGTGGTCTGAGTGCGTGGCCGTGCTGGCCCTGGGAGGTGCCGTGCTGGGGGCCCCTCCTTCAAAAACACCACAGTGCACTGAGGTGGGAACAGCCTGAATTTGTGGTAAAGTTCCCCTCAACCTTTTGAACCAGTGGTTTCACCCACTGATAGTGCTTCCATCTGTTATTTCCTCCAGGACTGTAAAATGGGTTTTTAATCCAATCATACTTTCCACAGCTATTAGCTGGAATCTTTCTATAAAGAACAACTTCCCCTTATGAGTTACAGTTGTTTATCTGTATTAAAGGTTCACACACAACAGGCACGATGACACATTAACCATTCCCTTATTTTTTTTTTTAAAGGAAGTTGCGGCAGGAATTAAGGCGAGCAGGCAGGCAATAGAGAGAGGAGGCAGCATTTAAAATTTATTTTATAGAGTTGTTTACCCCAGCCCCAGGGTCCCTAAGATGTATGCGGACTGTGCTCAGCCAGAGGTGGAGGGCCAAACTGCTACTCCACGGGTGCCCCCATCTTTCCTTTTAATGGAGAACTTTCCAAGTAAGATCAGGACCCTAATTTCTAATTCATACAGTAGGGTCCATTCAGTTGTTTGACTTTCTCTTTCATTCTTATAAACTCATAAGATTTTAGATATTCCTCGTGTTCCCATTAATTGCCTGTGTGTGTGTGATTTGCAAACAGTTCCATTTTTTACCAGTGAGACACTTGGTGTTGGCTCCTGTGTCTTATGACATGATTCCATTAGCATTGTTAACTCCATGACTTTCTAGCACAATAAAGTATTTCAGGTTCATCTTAAATATGTCTTGTCCCAGACTTGGGACTGGTCATTCCACTAAGGAGCCCTGGTTAGACACTTCTGTGAGTGCTAGATTTATTCAAAGCCAGAATTTTTACAGCTTTTAGTCTGGCCTATGGACAAAGCTAGGAAGAATGTATTATTTTTGTAAATGAAAAAAAAAAAGAATCATTGCAGTTCACCCTGGTGGGTCCGCTGCCTCCAGCTGAGTGTAATCCACATATATCCTAAGGACCTGTCTTGGGACTGAGGGGAACAACCAGGATCAATTAAATAAAATAAAGCGCTTCTTCCTCCTCTTTCCTCCTGCCTGCCTGCCCACCTTCATTCCTGCCTGCACCTTTCCTTTAAAAAAAAAATCCACCTTCATTATATTTTCAGCTAGGAATTAACACTACAGAGCTTTTACTTAAAATCTGCAAAATGAGAAGATTTTCAATTCTCTCCTTCCAGATAGCATGCCTCTCATGTCCTGATTTTAGAAGGGAGGTCTCGAATTTTTTCCCCATTAGGTAAGATGTCTTTGGACAATGTATATATGCAAGCATGTATGTAAATATGCAATGCATGCGAAAATGTTCATGTTCAGCTACTATGCACTAATTCCTACTTTAATGAATATTTTTAAAGGAATGAATTTTGTTACATCCATTTTTGGACATCAATGGAGACAATCATAAAATTAATTTTTCTCCTTAGATCTACTGACCTACTATGATAAACTATGTGAATAGATTAATAAATTGCATTTGAAATTCTGGCATAAACACTTCTTGGTCTTATTTTTTTTATGTACCATCAAATTGTGTTTGTTAGCATTTTACTTATAAAGTTTGCATTGATATTGACAAGTGATATTGTTCTAGTTTCCCCTTTTTTTGTAAAGCCTTAATCAGATTTTAGAATTACTATTATGTCCACTTCAGCAAAAAGAATTTAGTTATTTTTCCTTCCTTTTCTGTGCTCTGGAGTAGTTTAAACAGCATTGAGATGATCTGAGCTTTGGGTATTTGGAAAAAATTCTCCTACGGGATCATCTGGGCCCAGCGCTTAATCAAACTCTATTGCAATTTTTCCTCTTCCATGTACTGATGGGCCCTTTAGATTTTCTGTCTCTACTGGGATCACCTTTAGTAAATTATATTTTCATGAATTGTTGCCCATTTCATCTAGGGTTTCAAATATGTTAGCCCAAAGCTGTGCAAAGGAGTCTCTTGTTTTATTTTAAATTTCCTCTCTATTGATGGTTATTTCCCTGGTGTCAGATCTTAATTGGGTATATAGTATTGTATTCCCCCACTGTCCCACAGCTTCTTAATTAGTGGGCCAGCAGTTGTCCTTTTCTTGATCTCTATCTCAAGAACCCGAGGACTGATTTATGAACTGTTTACTCATCAGCTCATTTCAGCATTGAAATGTAGTCATGCCTGCATTCATTTCATTTGCTTTGCTGCTTACTTCTCCAGTGTTTTGAACCTGAGACTTAGTGTGTATTGTTCACTTTTTACTTTTAGTTTTTATTTACACAGATATTTCTGCTCAGAGAATTTCAGGATAGTTACTTTTCTCAGAATTCTGTAGTTTTCTTCATATTTCCCTTTGGCTTTGAGAATTGTTTAACAGAATTTTCCTTTATTTGGTTTTTGAAAAGAAGGAAGTAGAAAGGGAAAGAGGAAGGGAGGGGGGAGGGAAAAGAGGAAGAATTTTTATTTAGTGGTTCATTTTGGTGTTCCCCCTAGTTCTCCATCCCACCCCATCCCAAATCATGAACCCAGGTCCTTGGGCTTTACAAGGTCCACACCCCAGTCACCCAAGTCACAAGGGCACACCCAGAGTTTTAAATGTTCCAGATTAAAGAGCTTTTAAAAAGCTGAACGAAACCACCTTTACTTAACGACTGTACCTAGAAGCTAATGGGCATCTGTGCACCACTGTCAAACTTCCCACACTGGAAGCAAGTTTTGCCCTTACCTGTACTTGCTTCCTCCTTTACTTGTTGCCCGTCATCCCTCTCTGCCCCTGCTGCTGGTTCACCCCACAGATGCTGGGCTTCTGTGTGCACACCCGAGAGTCCCCCCGAACTGGCTCTCACCCACCTGCACGAAGACTTTATGGGCCTCCCAGTTCCCACCTGGCTAAGTAGGGCCTTGGAGCTGAGGCCTGTTTTAGGTCTCAATTCTGTTCTCTAGCTGCTCTGTAAGTGAGAACTACTTCTGTTTCCTATTTGGAATAAAGTGGCACTCAAGGACGAGGCCTCACGTCACATGTTCCTGAACTTCAAAGTAGAGGATTCTGGAGCGTTGCTGACCACTCTGCATTTCCCGCCGACACTCCTGTTACATAACACCTTCAAATGTTCGCGTTAAAACCGCTTATCATCATCAGTCCACTCCATGGGGTTCTTCGAAGGACAACACTTTGAAGGAAGATCATCACCATTTCTCTTCAAAACTTGACTTTATCAGGCATTTCACACACATTCTTCACTTTAAAGGCAAATGATATTATCTGCTGGAAATGAGGAAAGCTGCTTCTGTGTTAACTTAGAACAGGCGTTTACGTCTTCATCGTAAATTACAGCCTTTAGCATCATTTGGTGTCTCTGCTTCATGAAATACATTTTTGGTCTAAATTTTACTTTGATGCTAATTTTCTTTTTGTGTTCCTTGGCATCTTTCCCAACCTTTTATTTCTAAAACTTCTCTGTACACAAAGTACAGACTTGACTTTAGCCGTCAATCTTAGAATCTCTAAGTCATTTAGGCCTATTGATTTCACTGATCAATGTGGCTGATTTATATTACATTATATTATTACTGATGTATATTATGAAGTCCATTTTCTTGCTCTTCTTGTCTTTTGGGGCATTTATTTTGGTATTTAGAAAAATTTGTAGTTCTGTTCTGGTAGCTTATTTATACAAACACCTTCAAACCATATTCTTTGTCATTTCTTTTTCTTTGCTTTTGTCATTTTTGTTCAGTTATTACCCTTTGACTTTACAACTTGAAAATTCCAGAATTTTCCTTCAGAACTAGAGTTTCTTTTGATTTCAG
>RJWH01002946.1:0-156634 GCA_004363575.1 Solenodon paradoxus
GCAAGTGAATGTGTGGGAGATGGCGCTGAGGAGGGGATAAGGCACCCGGTCACAGGGCCCAAAGACCACCAACTGGTCCTCCTCCTTCCTAAGGGCCCCCCACCTCTGGGACACAAGGTCTCGCCACCCACCGCAGAGGTCAGCCTGAAGCCCAGGTCTCTTCACCCCAGGCCCCTTCTAGTTTCAGTCACGCCCAGCTTCTGGTATTTTCTAGGACTATTTTACTGTGGATTGACAGAAATCGAGGTGCACAGCGCTGTAAGGATGGGCGTGTGGCTCCCAGCAGGGAGGACTGTGGGCTGCGCTTGGTCAAAGAGCGGTCACTACAGACAAGCAAATCCCTCCATGGGGTTACAGGTCCCTGTGGAGAAGCTGGACTCATGTCTCCTCCCTTTCAAGGGTCAACAGCAACGTTTTCAGAAGGTTCTGCCTCTGCTTTGCGGGTAAAGCCAAACCAGAAATCCACTCGGCCAGAGACCTCTAAGCTCCTGATTTTTTCTGGTCGTTAGTGGCCTTTAGCATAAATGCTCCAAAAGTGCAGCTTCAAACAACAGCCCCAACACATGTGAAGGACCCTGCGTGTGCTGAGATCGACGTCAGCGATATGAAGAAAGTTCAAGGGGAAGAGCCTCAACAGGAACTTCAGAGATGAAAGAGAACTTGGGGACCAGGGACCTTGAGATTCAGGGCTCTTGAAAGGCAGCGCTATCTTTCCAGACCAGCTTAAGTTCCTCTCATTGAATGTCAGGGACAACGACACTAACGAATCCACTGAAGTTACAAAAGCACGTAGGGAGGCCAGGCAGCCCGTGTCCAGGCCCCACCCTCAGCTGACCTCAGACCCTCCTCCTGTCAGAACCCCCGAGCATCCCCAGCTGGACCCAGGTCACCAGAGGTGAAGGTCAACATCACAGGCCTCTTCTATTTCACAAGTAACTGCCAGCTCAAGAGATGGAGAAAAAAAAAGAGGCAAAACAAAAGCTGAATAAAGATACCACTTGGCTGAATTTGTTTCAAGTTAAAAAATAAAATAAACTATAAAAGAAGGACAGAGGCTTTCATAATTCCCAAAAGAAAGGCCTTAGAAGTTCACATTGGGTCGTAGCTAGCTCAAATTTTATTTTGATGCATGGTTCCTCATTTTTTTTTTCTATCAATTAGAAACGAAATCAAATCAAAACAAAACAAAACCAGCAGCCCATACAGGGAGATATGCCTTCAATAAACCTAACTCCCAGTGTACCTCCTGAGGCCTGCACAACATAGCTCTCCCGCCGGCTTCAAGGGTCCCTCCAGCTGGGGATGGTCCAGGCCCTCGACAGCCATCTTAGTGGTCCCGTCTTTCCTCCCCCACTGCAATGGCAAAGCAAGCCCCAGCAGAGATGGTCCAGGAGAGCCACATGGCTTAGAGGGGGCACCGCTGGGGTAACCCACTCACCCAGCCACATGGACACTCTCCCTCTGCTCATGGCAACCCAGAATCAATCCAGAGTCCACCCGGAATCAATCCAAAGTGTATCCGGAATCAATCCAGAGTCCACCCAGAATCAATCCAGAGTCCACCCGGAATCAATCCAAAGTGTATCCGGAATCAATCCAGAGTCCACCCAGAATCAATCCAGAGTCCACCCGGAATCAATCCAAAGTGTATCCGGAATCAATCCAGAGTCCACCCAGAATCAATCCAGAGTCCACCCAGAATCCACCCAGAATCCACCCAGAATCAATCCAAAGTCCACCCAGAATCCACCCAGAATCACATCAGGCAAGGGGATGATTCCGGGAGCCCCTTGTGAAAAGAGACCTAGCACCACGTGTTGGGTGCTAGAAGCAATCAGTGTGCCAACAATAGATTGGAGGCTTCTCCAAGTCTGACCAGAGCTCTGTGCTTCCAGATGAAGTGACTTAGAGATTCTCTGGAATTCTTAGAGGTTCATAGAATCTCATGTTGTCTTGACATGATCATGGAGAAATTAGTAGAAGACAAAAGTCAAAGGGTAGTGGCAGCTGGAAGATGTCAGAGCAAGTTCAACGGGTCAGTAGTTTAAATAACACACATACATACATATATACACACACGTATGTATGGATTTTTTTAAAGAAAGTAAAGTGGCCTTACTTTAGCCTAATCAAGGCTTCTGAGCTCCGACACGTCCTTGTCAGGCTCCCACCAGGGAAGCGAGGGCCAACCTCTGGAGTGTTCTATAGATACTAAAAAGCGCCATTTACAAAGCCCACCTGTATGCCAGGCACTATTTTAAATACCTGATCTGCTTGCTATTCCATTAAATATTATCACGATAACCCCCAAGGTCAAGTACTTCCATGCCCCCCTATCACAACAGAGGACTGTGAGTCCTACAAGCTGCTAGAGGCCACACAGCCAGAAAAAGCAGACATTCAAACCCAGGACTGCTGCCTCCCAGCAAGAACTCTCTCTGCTCATCTCCGTCCCTGGCGACCACAGCAGACTGTCAGTGAACAACATGGAATGACACACCACAAGCCAAGTGGCTCTGGTTCCCACTGGGGGAGCCCCAGGTGAGTTTGCAAGGGACACAGGACCCCCTATACCGAGTGGCCCCAGACTCTGCAGTGGGACGGAAAGAAGGACTCCCAGGGTGTGCGGCCAGCTTCCAGCCATCACCCGGCGGACACTGGCACTCTTGAAGACCAGGGCAGAAGTTGTGACACGGAAGGGAGAGATGAGAACCCCTCTACGAGGAGACTTGACATCCTCCCCGGCACCCTGGGGAAACCCAGAAGGTAGCAGAATTAACAAGAGGTAGACTGACCACAGGAGACAAAAGTCTAGTCTCCATCAGTCACTGGCAGAGATCCCGGAAGATGTTCAGGGGCCCTGACAGTTCTGGGCGACAGAATGGTGGCCGCAGAGGCTCCGGCCTGGGAGGTGGCCAAGGGCTCCTGATACAGGAGGGAACAAGATGCAAATAAGACCTCGGACCTGGATGCATCAGCCATGAAACCTCTCGAGAGAATGATTATGGATACTCCGTGGCCCACAGCAGGAATTGGAGGCCACATCTCTAAATGGAGACTGAACCTCAAAAAGAGCAACATCTTTCGGGAAAGAGGGAGATAGGGAACCAGAGGAAGCTGCCCAGAGCCCATGCGGCTCAGCGAGTCGTGGTCAGAAGCCACCCTGGGGCCCAGCTGGTTAGTCCCCAGGGCGGGTCCACATGCATCGCAAATACCCCAGGACCTGGCGAAACAACCAGGAGGAACAGCTAAGTAAAATGAATAAAATACTTCCTCCTTTCTCTTCTTGCCTGCCTGCTTGCCTTCATCCCTGCCTGCACCTTTCTTTAAAAAATAAAATAAATAAGAAACCCTTCTTCCAGATACATCTACCCCACAGGGCTTCCTCCAGTCAAAATGCAGGCTCCCCTATGACATGTATTTAGAAATACTGACTGCTGGGCCTCTCTCCACATTTACTGAAGCCCAGTCCAGGGACCTGGGCATATATGTTTTTCCAAAGGACTGCAGGTTCTCTGAAGAGCAGACAAGTCGAGGAAACACAGCAAAATTACCCAGACCTTTCCAGCCGTGGTCTTTATGACCTGAGACACAGCAGGGTAACCGTGGGGAAAGCTTTTCCAAGCACAGATGAATAGTTAGTGGTTTCAGTTTGAAAAAAATTAAAATACAATACAAGGGGAGAATCATCTCTGAGAGAAGAAAATAAGGATTAAATTAAAACGGACCATTTAGCAATTATTTTCCAAAGCCAGCCGATTTTGAATAAAACCATCAACACAGCAGAAGCTAAAGGCCTGTGTCCCCTTGCATCCAATATGCTAATAAATGTGCTAATAGAGAAGACTTATTTGGAATTTAAATAAAGCTGAAAGAATAAGCTCACTGGAAACCTGGCTGTATTTTAAGACGATGTTTCCTTAGGAACTTCAGACCTGAAATTAGGAAAAGTGAATCCTCTGAGCAAATAATTGAGAAACGTCTTGATCCCAGGCCTTCTTCAGAAGGCTGCCTGAGCCAGACCCTAGGAATTGGAAGAGATTAGAATTTTCTCTTTATTCCGGCCAATTGGCCTGCAGGAGGCTGGGTGGGCGAGGCACTGAGAACATGAGCTTTGGAAACAGGCCTAGTGAGATGGGTTCAAGGCCTGCTTCCATCACTCCGTGTCCTCGGGCAAGCAATTTAAGCTCTCTGGGTGTCGACTGCATCACCTACGAAGTAGGGGAATAAGGAAGGCTCGTTTGTAGGGTCCTGATGAGTAGATGAGAAGAGGCGGCCCACAGAGTCGACACTCCTTGTTAGCCTTCTCTTTTTAATCTTTGCTGTGAAGGTTTCATGCTACTCAGATTTTAATTAGCCTGGTCACTCACCACTAAAGCACTTGCCATTTCTTGCCTGCAAATTTGCTCGCTGGTCCCTGACACGTGAATTTTCACCCAGAGCAGATCACATCATCCATTTCAGCAACACGGCTTTTTTAAAATTCTACTTCTGGTGCGCTCTGGTGCGCCCTCGTGCAGCAGCGGTTAGGTCAATCACCTCCGAAAGGCGCAGACCACATAACCCTGGGTTCGAGTCCCAGACCCAGAGGGAGGCAACCAGTGTGAACAACTAAATAAAAATGAAAGAGATGCTTCTTCCTCCTCTCTCTTCCTGTCTGCTCTACTTCTTTCCTGCCTGCGCCTTTCCTTAAAAAAAAATCTACCTGCAGGTTGCATTCTTGTGGCTCAGGTGGCTGAGATGCTGGCATGCAGACCATGTAAAGTCCAAGGATCCTATTTTGAGACCCAGGGAAGGATGAAGAACCAAAAACTAAAAAAAAAAAAAGTTTAAATAAGGATGTTTTTTCCTTTATCCTTCCCTCCCTCCTTCCCTTCTTCCTTCCAAATGCTTCTTCCTCCTCTCCCTTCCTTCTTCACCTTAAAAAACAAAACAAAACAAAAACAAAAAACGCCACAACTTTAAAAGTCTATTTGCAGGCAGCACATTGCTCTAAGTTGCACCATGATAAATCTGTGCTTTTCGAGGGAAGTCACCTGGATTTTCCTATATTTTAACTATACTGAAAAGTCAGATCTTAAAGATGTATTTCTACTGCCCATGATAGGTTTCCCTCCGTCATTCAGCCAAGTCTTTCTCTTTAAAACATCTTTGGTCGTCTGCTCCCTGGTGGAGCAGCAGTTGGGTCAGTTTCCTTCAAAGGATGAAAGCCACGTACCACTGGGTTCAAGTCCTGGGTTGAGGGCAGGAAACAACCAGTGTGAACAACTAAAAATACGGGGAGAAAAAAATACTATTTCTTCCTCCTCTCTCTTCCTGCCTGTCTGCCTGCTTGCATTCATTCCCACCTGTACCATTCCTGAAAACAGTACTTTAAAAAACCTCATAGGAGAGGTGTTTCTTTCTTCCTCATGGACTAACCCATGAGGGGCCACACTTCACTGACACCTCAATTCATTCACTCGTTGTCTCAATGAACAAAATTTTTTTGTATCATTCATTCTTGTTTTTAGTGTTTCCTCTCATTACTAAATTATCACTCCCTTACCATCAGACACCATGCCGAATTCTTCCCTGAATCCTTAGTGGCCAGCAACTCTCTTCCAGGCAGCAGACGTTTGGAAAAAGCTTTCTGACTGGCCACAAACTTTGTCCTTATCCACGTGGACTGTTTTCCCCCAAGGCAGAGAAGATACGTTGCTAAACTAGCTGCTGGGCCTTGCTAGTTAGTTATATGACCCACATCCACCATTTTGTCTCTGAGATTCCTCTCAAGCCTTCAGACTGGATGCAGCTTTAAGCCACGTACTTCTGAAGCTCGACTGCTTCGTTCAGGCCTCAGAATTCCCACTCAGGATGCCCCACTCTGGTATGCCAACATAGTGACGTTGAGGAATGACAGACCCATATAAACTCGGGGAATGGTTTCTATGCTTTCCCAGTGAAGTCGCAGATTCCCTTTGTTTTATTTTAAAGTTTGAAAAACATCCTACTGGCGCCCCGTGGTGGCTCAGGCACTAAGCCGGCATCTGGGGCACAGACCATGTAAAACACAGCCACCCAGGTTTGTAACCTGGGGCAGGGGAGACCACCAAAATTAATAAGAAAATAAGTGTTTTTAGAATGCTTCTTTCTCCTCTTTCTTCTTGCCTGCCTGCCTACTTCCCTTCCTCTTAAAAATTGTGTTTAATTGATAATCTTATCCACATCCTGCTTTCTCGTTTTCCTCTGTTCCCTCAGCAAAAGACAAATTAAAAACCTTTTAAGACAAAGTTGACTCCAATCAGTACCACTTTCCACATTCCCTGAAGAACGATGAACTCAGTAGTTGGCCAAATACCAAAGATAAGAAAATTACAAAAATATAAAGACCATTATCTATCACAAGCAGACTGAAAATTCCCTTCCTGTCTCATTGGTGTTTTACGTCTCCTCTGGATGACTTGGTAACAGGAAACACCCTTTTTCACTCTGTTTACATGCTTTACCTTTGAAGGAAATTCATCAAAGCTAAACATTTTTTAATTTAAGCAACAGCCTGCGTCTTGGGATTGGGAGGATCATTAAGACACATTTGTTACCTAGACTTGGCATCATAAGTTCACTTTGAGTCTCTTATTGGAACGCTTCCGTCCGAGACCCCTAGCATGCAGACGCTCCTCCCTGTTTCCTTCTGCACTCAAGATATCTTCATGTTCAGTTGGTGAATATTATTAAAGTTGCCTGAATTGCGAGGCCTAGTTGGAGACCGAGGCCACAAGGTTAGTGTTTTCTGAGTCCCCGGCGCCCCACGCAGGGCCCTGCCTGGGGTCTGCTGGCCAAGGCAGGGAGCACAGGAGGCGGGTGGAGCTCTACAGAGTCAAGAGAATGACCAGAGATGCAGAGTTCAGGTGATGCTGGGGGAGAATGGAAAGATCTTCGGACTCCAAGTCCAGCGCACATCACTTCCACAAGACATCACTGGGCTGTTCTCAGACAAGCGATGCTGATGCATTTGATTTCCACCCTGGCTGTCCCAAAAGGCAATGATGAGAAAGTCCAGCCATGGGTTTGGACACACACACGTCCAAAGATCATAAGATGGTTCTACTTCTTCCCACTGCTGGCTGCTTTCCTGCTCTCGGAACATGAGCTTTGATTCTGTTTCTTTTCCAGTTGAGCCACAGGCTCTCAGCTCCCAACCCTGGAGCCATCTTGCTGCTCCAAAGCCTCTTTCTGCTTCTGTTGGTTTCCAATCTTGGAGGATTGGGGTGAATTTGAAAACCTACTGCACTCCCCGAGAAATAACTTTGCATAGAAAGGAGTATTGACAATGTCTCTTAAATCTGGATGAGCACCTGATGTTCAGAGTAGAAGGATTATGCTTACGGCTGGATCCCAGTTAATAGACTCTGGTCTTGCCTGGTAGTGAAATGTATAATGTGATGCTAAAGCCATTCTCGATCTGTCATCAGTCTTTAAATGCAGGGACATGTGTAAGATGTATCATCTCTTCCTAAATGTAGTAATTGAGTTCCACAAGTAAAAACAGTGAGGGGAAAAAAGAACAAAAATCAATAAGAAACAATCACCCTACAGTTAGAGCCTGGTCATTCCCCAGCCTCTGACTAGCAAGAGTGCTGGGCAGACAGGCATTTAGGGTACCATGTGGCAAATTCATTCTTCTGGAACCGGAACCCAGATCTCTTCCGATACCAAAAATTCATTCATTCATTTGATGAAGGAAGCATGCATCTCTTATAAGGTCAAAATCATTTGAAACACTTCTACTCTCTATTTTTAAACATAAGCCCATGTGGCTCAGGAAATGAATAAACTATGAGTTATAAGAAATAAGAAATTCTTTTTCCATGGTTCTTCAATGACACCTTTTTCTTCCCACAATTCTCCCCCTGGTCCTTCAATTAACGATTTCCACGCACAAAGACCCAGAGACCCTTAGAACAGAGTGAAGGTTCATGCAGAAGGAGAATAAACGAAAGCAGACATGAAAGGAGACAACCACAGCTCCATTCTGTAGCCAGCACTATTACCTCATGTTGTTCCTTCCCTTCCCAATACAAATCAGTGACACAAGGTGAATGTGACTGAAAAGAAGACATTTTAATCCAAATAAATGTAATTTTATGACTGTTCAGAACTACTCAGGGTTCAATATTGCTTTTCTGGCCCTTCTTTCTGAATAACAAATAAATCGTGTCAAGGGAAGTGAGATCACACTAGTCTTCTCTGGGATAAAAAAGACAGTTCTACTTTTCCAGCAAGGAAAGATGGATGGATGGATGGATGGATGAATGGATGGAAGGAATGATGGATGAACAGGAATAGATAGATAATGATGTGATGATGATATATATATGCATATGTATAGAGAGAGAGAGAGAGTCAGAGAGACAGAGACAGACAGGTATCACTACTCTAGGATATTAGTAGAGAATTGAACAGTCCTTACTTCACAAATTTACACACAAATAAAAGAAACTATACGAAGTCAGACTTAAATAACACTGAGCTGCTTCCTTTCAAAGGTTTCCTGAAAACCTCTAAAACTACAGTTTGCAGAGGAAAATATTTTTCTTCTTAAATATTAACAGGTGGAGAACACTTGAAACCAAACCAAATAACACTGAGCTGCTTCCCAGAGGTTCTCTTGGAAAAATATTGTTCTTCTCAAATATTATCAAATGGAAAATCCAACAGCCACACAAGGAAGATCACAGTAGGTGACAGCAATTTCATCTCCCACTACAGAGGAAATTCTGTTGCGCTCACTGCCCTGTGTGGTCGAATCACGCTGCAGCCTTTGAGGAAAACACGCATCCAGACTTTAAGAAGAACACATTACATATGGCACCTTCCCTCTAGCTCTCAAGAAAGAAAACGCAAAAGCAAGCCAAGTTCTCCATTAAATTTGAGATTTCTTAGGTTCCATTTATGGGGGGGGGGGCGACATCTTGGTGTGACTGAGAGCGTCATCTCCATTGTCAGAGCAGACTGGGTTCCATTTCTTATGCTTCCTAGTGGCAGAATTGAAGTCTCGGTTTCCTTTTTAGGCAAATGAGGCTGTGACCTACTTCGCTGTACTTAGGAGATGTGAGATTAACACAGGTAAAGGGCTTAGCCCAGGGTTTGGCACATACTAAATTCCCAACAATGCCAGTAATAGCTACTGTTATATTTAGCAAGTCATTGATTAAAAGACTTATGGTTAAGTCAACAGAGGAGTGTATAAAGAAGATGTGGTGCACATACACAATGGAATACTATGCGGCCATCAAAAAGGGAGAGATCCTGCCATTTGCAGCACCATGGATGGACTTGGAGAGAATTATGCTTAGTGAGATAAGCCAGAAGGAGAAGGATAGACATCATATGATAGCACTCATATGATGTGTATAGAGACAGAAAACAAATGAATGTCATAAATTAAATAACACTAAATGTGTATGTGTGTGGGGGAGAGAGAGAGAGAGAGAGAGAGAGAGAGAGAGAGAAAGAACACTACTCCAAACAACTATGGACTCTTAGTGGTGGGAGACAAAAAGGCAAATCGAGGGGTACTGAAGTGACGGGGAGGGATGGGGGAAATGGGATGAAGGGAATTAACTATAAAGGAAGGGAGAAAAAAGGAGGGGAGAATATTGATAAGCTTGTGCTGTAAGTAAATGCAAAAATACTATTATATGTACACCTCAAAACAAGTTAATGTCAAAATGTAGTAACCCTTCAATTAAAAAAAACAAACAAAGACTTATGGATAAGATTCTATAAATCTTAATAGTATCATGAAACATCATGAGGTTGATTAAAATGATCATGTGTCTAAAGATTTCCAAAGCAATGAAAATTGCAACTATCTTACTGTAATTTCAAACATCCAAAACACGATTATGTCACTAGGGTTCAGTGATAGATATTAGGTTCTTTGGAAGGAAGAAGCAGAAACTGAGACCATATAGGAGACAGTGAGTGTAATATTTCCCAAACTGGATTTTTGAAACCTGTAGAGATTAATGAGAACAAACTTTTTGCAAACTAAGTCTTCATACAAATTTTACCAACTATACAGCCACCGTGATGGCAAAATAGAACAAGCACTTTAGACAAGCACATTGAAGGCTTGAACGAAAAAGGAAATGAGAAATGCTTTTATAAACATCTCTGACTATTGAGATCCTGGTGGGCAAGGCAGTCATAAAAAGTGTGTTTAGCTATAGAAAACTTAGGAACCATAATTTCAAATCCCATTCTTCTGTGGCTTCAGGGGGTTGGACATCAAAGCAAGACCGGCAGTTACCTAGGAATGTTCTGCTCTCTCAGACACTTGTCATTTGAATGTTTTGATCCAAAGAACAAAAGAAATGCCACGGTCATAAATCCTCCCCAAGCTCCTCTTCCATCAAATAAACAATTGTCTTCTCTTCAAACTAGAAAGAGATGTGAAAGGGTATTTTCACAGAACCAGTTCAATAAAGTCACATTTTCAGAGTAAATAGGAAATGGGAAAGCAGGTCTTTGAAGCAACGCTGCAGGCGTGCGTAAACAGAGGACACAACCGACGCGTCTTGAATGCGCAGGTGCTTCTAACAGCCCTGTCCGGTGAGGTCTGGGTTCGTTCCCCACGTTTTCATCCTGGGCCTCCCTCGGATCAGACCACACACGTGATTGTCTGGATGGAGGCAGGTCCATGACGGAGGGTGGGGTTTACCTGGGTGGGCCCGTCTGGCTGGCCATGGGGGACCATCCATCGCACTCATGCCTGCGGTTTTATCCAGCAGACGTAAACGTGACTCAAGCAGGCCCCAGGTTCCCTCGCCGCCAGGTCGGCTCTCCTTTGAAGAGCTCCCATAGTAGGGAGTTCAAGAAAATCAGAGGTGTGAGATCTCACAGCCAGAATCTCCACCTCCCCAATTAATGATTTAAGAGCTGGCTATGACCCCCGACACAGCTGCACACAAAGAAAATTGCATCCAGCGAGCTCGCCAACCTTTTCCACAGTGTCGGCAGCTACACGGGCGGATGGGTGCTCCTCCCAGGGCTGGAACAGGATGGGAAACCCGGAGGGAGCAGGGAGCCATGTCTCTCTTCCTTGTGTCTCCCTCCACCTTGTGACTTTCTTATTTTACGTTTCCCTGGGAATTCTCTGAACAAGCTTCTCTATTTTCTTTCTCAGTAAGGCTTAATGAGTCTGGGCTAGAAGATACTGTGTTGTTACTATGTGAATAGGAATAAGGGAGAAATGCACAGTGACTATCACGGGAGGTACCTCCGGGATGGCGACACAGCGTTTGCACAGACGGGGATGTGTGGACATCCCTAACTAGCCAGTGTCACCGGGCTTTAGGGAGCTGGGAAGACGGACCCCACCCTCCTGGACTAGAACCGTTGCTTAGAGTACTGTCTTCCCATTTTTATTTTCCCCCAGGACCAAAGGATCTATGTAAGGGCGCCTCTCCTTTTTACACTTTTTCTTTTTGCGAGGATTTCACGAATGATGCTAGTGAAAGACAGCACTTACAAAACACCTATTCGACTCCAGGAAGAATAAGAAGCCCTTTCGTCTAAATCTGACAACCCTGAGTTCAGTATTATCAGGTCTGGGGAATGAGCCGTCCAAGGTTCAGAGAAGGTGTGTAAAGTGCCCCAACTCGCGGTCCCCAGAGATGCTGGAACAGGAAGTCGGACCCATAGGTCTCTGACCCCCGCAAAGCTCAGCTCACCCCATTTCAAGTAGACACACCTGCCAGGAGCCCACCAGGCCGCGGGTTAACCAGGTTACAGGGGCGGTGCCGGGGACGCCCCAGCCAACCGGCGGGGGGAGTCCACACCGTCCTGTTCCCTCTGCCTCCGCTGTCCTGCGTGGCCAGCCCGCCCCCCTTGTCAGGACCTCCACCTCTGACCTGTGAACCGAGTCTACTCTCCTGGCTTCTGACGTCAGTTCTTATTTTTGGAGCTACTTTCCCACAAATCCTCACTGCAAAACCTGAGTTTAACCAACCAACCATTCCGCAGTGCATGTGTCTGACCGTCTGGACCCCCATCCCAAGAACTGGGCTCCAGAAACAATCACATGCAGGAGGCCAAAAAAGTTTTCACGTCCCGGAGTCAGGAGTGTGTGTCTGGTCTGAGGAAACGGCCCCGCCAGCGCCAAGTGGCTCCTCGCAATGCACCTGTTCTCCCAGGGTCTTCCAGGCCGAGGCTGCCACCTACTGGCCAGAAGCGGGAACAAGCCTCCAGGTACAGGGACGCAGAAAAAAGAATGACAGGAGCTGACTCAGACCTCGGCCCTCAGTCAAATATTAGCAGCCTCGGAGCTCCCGAGGCCCAGACCTGCCAGACAACCAGCAAACAAGCTGGAAGCAAAGGGATTTCTCACTCTAGGCTGCTGGTGATGCTCAGGTCTCTCTAAAGAAAGTGTGAACAAACTTTGATCTGTGACTTTTCATTGGCAGAAAATGCCCTTCCTTACCTTAAGAAACAGCACAAAAGGAAAAGTGTTAGAGAGAAGGGGTAAACTTGAACTTCCCAGAGAAAGCGCCTCGAGACAGGCCAGGAGTTTCTCAATCTACTGTCGACCAACTGACCTCATTTGGGACGCCTGAGACTGCAGTGGCGGGGCCAGTGGGCCAAGGTCATGACAAAGCAGCTCGCTGCCCTCCCAGAAACATGGACTTGAAGGAATGATGTGCCAGATCCAGAACGAAGCCCTGATGTTAACACTTTTACAGGCCTTGTCCTGAAAAAGTATTCTAAAATTAATAATACTGGCCACCTTAGTGGCCTAGCAGACAAGTCCGCTGCCTCCAGTCCACCTACATCCCAAGGACCTGGGTTCACAACCTGAGCTGGGAGAAAACCAAGAGGAACAACTAAATAAAATAAATAAAACGCTTCTTTCTCTTCTCCTTTTCTGCCTGCCTACTTGTCTTCATTCCTGCCTGCACCTTTCCTTTAAAAATAATATTTATAATACCTTCGCCAAACTCGTATAAAATGATAAGTTCAGAAATACATTAACCATATCAAGAATATCATGCAAATTTGATTTTAATATCTTCTTATTTTCATGCCCAGACCCTGAAGACATCATGAACATTTTACTAACTGCAAACCCTTTCAAAAACGACTTGGATTCAAGTTGTTGTTTTTTTTAAGGTAAGATACAGGCAGGAATGAAGCAAGCAGGTGGGCAAGAAGGGAGAGGAGGAAGAAGCTTTATTTTATTTAGTTGTTCATGTCAGTTGTTCCCTCAGGTGACGGGTTGCAAAGGTGAACCCTGGTCCTTGGAATGAGTGTGAACCTCGCTGGCAGACTTACCCGCGAAGCTACCAGGGCCTGCCGGTTTCAAGCATCAACTTTCCACCGTAATTTTCTTGGCAGCCTGAGAGAAGATGAAAAAAAGGAGGAAAGACCACCAGCACTCTCATTATGGCCCATGCTGTCCTGTCAGTAGCTGGCAGAAATGCCTGACCAGCAGACACAACGAGAAAGCTCAGCACAAGAGAAACGCTGCTCTTACAACTGGGTCCAAGCAGGTCTGGAACGCACAATGCTACAAAAAGGATGACCCTGACCATAAGCGACAAAGCTCCTGTCCCACCTTTAGTTCTTACCTGTGACCTTGTGAGGGATTCCCTAACGCTGGCTGGTACACAAAGGAAAATCGAACAACAGCCCAGAGTCATGGGTGGGCGGTGAAAATGGCCAGCCCATGGCAGAGCGCGTCTCGGCAGCTCCTCACCACGGTGAGAGCTCCAAGCAGCTCACAGACTAATTCACTTTGTGCAAAGTGGTAAGTGGTCAGAGATAAAGACCTTCAAGAACTTCTGGGCCGTGGCTACTGACTGGGGTGGGGGTCAGGAGCCTGGAAAGAATAAGAGAATGATATTCAAAGACAGAGACAAGGATGTCTCATACCGCAACAGACAGGTGGCTCTATGGGAGTGGGTCCCAACTATGATCCCTTGTGACTCCAGTCAATGGTCCACAGGAGGACTGACACGGAAGATGTGTCCTGTGGAGGCCAGCAAGCCTCTGGCCTCAGGCACCCAGGCCTTGACCAGTCCCGGTGGCAGGAATGGAGCTATTCCTGGACCCAGGACCATGACACCTTCTTATCAAGGCCCATCAAGTGACTCGCCGCTGAATGTCAGCCGCAGAAGCTAACTCTGAGCCCTCACAGGGTCTGTTCCCCAAGGAGGCCAAGTCACTTGGTGACCACTTGAGTCCGTTGGGCTCTTTCTAGCCCAGAGAGATCATGGCTTATCCTTACAGGGTAGATGTATTCCATGGATGGGAGGAGCCTTCTCTGCTTATACTGCCTGTACCAATCCACTGCTGGAAAGTGCGCAGAATATCTGATTTACCAGCGTGGGGTCCCAGGCAACCTCTCCTTGGACCAAGTGACCTGCTTCACAGAAATGCATCAATGGACACGTGTCACAGGCTCCTCCTTTCCACCCAGAGCCTGCCAAGGGGACTAAAACATGACACCCCAAGTCTCAGAATTGTTCTGTGGTGCATGCCCCACTCTGACAGGAAGAACCAAGGACAGTGGGGGACAGCCCCAGAGGCAATTCTAAGTGTATAGCCCTTCCCTTCATCAAAGTAGCCGGGTGCTACCCCCAGGCCTCCACCCTTCTACTCCAGAAATGGTCTCTTGTCCCCATTCTCTAGAAGACTGTAGAAAAGGGAGTTGGCTATCTTTACTTTCAGACTAAGGATGAGTCATCCGTCCTTGTCCCATGGAGACACCATCCCCCAACTCTTTCCTGAGACCCCAGTTCCCCTTTCCAGGCCTCAGCTCAGGATGTAAATGTGGGACCGACCTCTTACCTCAGAATTTACTGTAAATTCTCCACATATATGTTATTACATTTGAGCTTTTCTTTTACTAATCAAGCCACAGTTAATTTATTTGCCCAGCCTATGAAGAATCTCAGAGAAATGGGGGTTTTTTCCTGTGACCTCCACACTGCCGACCTGAAAGAAACTTGGTGTGACCTTGTAAAGGCCCAGCTAAGGCATCAACTTGAGACAGACACTCCAAAAAGTTGGGTCAACATTGAATAACCAGTATGTGGTCAGTGTCCCCCGTAGTTAGAATGCATGGTTCTGGGGTATGAGTATGAATAACCTCTCCACCAGCACCTCCAGTGAGCCGCTGGTGGACTTTGGATGTCCCCTCCTCGCGACTTTAGCTTCTTCAGAATGCTAAGTTATAGCCCGTTTGGGTGGGACACACACCAGGGGACACAGCAGAGTATGTCACTGCATCGGCAGCCGCCCCTGGATTCTGGGCAATATGGACTCGTGATGGGATTTCTGTATCAGAAGAGGAACTGATCGTTCTTACAAGGTGGTGGGGTTCCTGCTGAAAATGGGGGTGAAGGGAACTCAGTGAGAACTTGGGTGACTCTCTGGGGTGTCTCTTGGTGTGTCCACAACCTTACAAGGGCAAGATTACCCAAGAGAGAGACTCACCAGGCAAGAAGTTCTAGGTTAGCATCTAGGACGAGTGATTGTCAATAGAAATGCCAACCAAAGGAAGAGAACCCAGAATGAGCACTGAGGAAGAGCATGGAAATCAGCACAGCCGGCAAATGGCTCCATCGGTGTCCCACTCACCTCCCATCCTTAAGTCCTTATTCAGGGAAATGACGAAAAACCAGCTTGAGGAAGAATCAGGGTCAGAGACCCTGCTGGCAATGTGGGGGATGCATTTGTGCCCCGCCTATGTCCCCTGGACACATCTGAGGCCACCCGGAGACAAATCCTTGGGGTCCATTGGCCCCTGCCTCTCTGCTTGAAGTCCCTCTCTGATGGACGGTACGATGCTCTCACGAGTGGGGACAAGCCAGAAGGACGAGCTAACCCCCAGAAGTGACCTCAATCAATGAATTTGTTGATAATGACCCCAGCTGTCTCACCTTCTGGTGGGAAAATTCCGAGTTGTGTTCCACAGCATTTTTTAGAGGAATTCCAGTGAGAGCAAGTCCCAGCTCCCCCACCCCCTGAAACAACCTTATTTATTTTTAAAGAAAGGTGCGGGCAGGAATGAAGCCAAGTAGGCAGGTAGGCAGAAAGAGAGAGGAGGGAGAAACATTTTATTTTGTTTAGTTGTTCACATTGGTCGTTCCCACCCTGCTGCCCGCCAGACCCGGGACTCGAACCCAGGGGTATGTGATCTGTGCTCCTTTGAGGTGGTTGATTTAACCACTACTCCACCAGGGTGCACCAGCAATTCACTATTAATGCAGCCGAGCTGGCTTTCTTCCTGTCCTGGTTGACCTCCCCACTCCCTCCCAGTGCTTCCTGAGATCAGCTTCCAAATCAATTTCTTAGACCCAAATTCTGGGCTAAGGTTACTTTCGCAGGAAACCCAGGCTAAGACCAAATGAATGGAATAATAGGTGGTCATGGAAACAAGCTCATGGGAATGTGGAAAGACAGATGGACTGCAATGTCCATTGAAAGACAATTGTTCGTTCTGATCACAGCTACAAGCAAGTGACATCACAATTGTCTCAAGGGAATTATAGACACAATCACAACTTTATTGGGGCTGAGGGAAGAAATTTTCCAAAGAGGGGGTATCGAAACACTGTCGATTCTAGTGAAAAAGGCTGACATTGAGCCGTGGCACATGGTAATATGTGTGCTTGCCTTACTCTCGAAGTTCTCAGCAGTCCCAGTGACATAAACACCACATGTCCTTCCCCAAAGCTCCCCTTTTGCTCACCAGGAAGGCCCATCCAGGTTCTGCTGTGGACATAGGACGCCTAAGACGGGAAGAGCCCGACTGCAATGCACAGCACACAATCCAGCCAACTTGGAAGAGAAGCTTGACTTCTATGTCGGGATATTCAGTAGCAAAACCCATTACCCTCCAGGTCCCAAGCAAGTGTGATCTGCTTTTGGCGTCCAGTGAAGAGTGTTGAAGATGCCTGAGCTATGAGAATGAATCTCCTAGTCTCAAGACATTGAGAATGGAAAGTCCGTATGATCCATTTATCCCACTTTTGGGTATTTACCCTAAAACACATTAAATTCATTAATTAATTTCAAAAGATCTATGCACTCCATGTTACTGTAGCATTATTTATAAGTCAAGTGCTGAAAACAACCCAAGTGCCCATCGACAGATGAGCGGATGAAGATGAGGAGGTTAGACACAACAGACTACTACTCCGATGGGTAAAGATGAAATGCTGCCATTTGCAACGTGGGTGGCCTGGAAGGAGTTGTGCTTAGTGATAAATCAGAAGGAGAAAGATAGGCATTGTAGGATTTCACTCAGGTGGTATATAGAGAAAAAAAAAAACACTAAATCAAACAAAAATAGACTTTTAGTCTATAAAAAGATGGTAAGAAGAGAAGGAGAAGGATGGGGCAAATCAGTAAAAGAGCTCAGTTCTATGGTGAAGGATAAAATTGGACTGTTGGTGGTGAACTTAAGGTCAGGACCCCCACAGGAACAAGTCTCAGGCCAAGGGCCAAAGTTCGGATATCAGGGCAGTGAATTGTCCCTGGCGCCACCGGGCCGAGCAAAGGAAGGCGATCATCCGGAACCATAAGGACAGTCCATGGACAAGTGTGACATGCGGGATGTGTCCCATGTGTAGTTCGTGACCAGGACGGACCCTCTGCACAAAGGAACAAAGGAACAGCGATGGTGGAAGAAGCGCCCCCGTAACTTCAAAGGACAATGTCACCTCACCCAATCAGGAACTGAAACCTGGCCTCATGACCCTCTCTCCATCCTCCTTCCTCACCGTGTGGGTTTTTTCATTAAAAACCCAGGTTGCAGGCATGAAGGACAGGGTCTGGACCTACCTGGGTCGGCTCCATTCTTTTACCCTCTAATTAAATCTCTGCTCGCTCACGGGCCTGACTCTGTTGTGTGTCCTTTGAGTGACCCAAACCCCACACTTTATGTATTATATACAGATATTGATTTATAATGAGGCACCCCTTAAATCTAGATAGGTACTATGATATTATGTCCCTTCAATAAAATAACAAGTTTAAAAGAATAACATTCTGTGGCCTCTGTCACTGGAAATTTTCCTTTTTACTAAGAGAAAATAGAT
This sequence comes from Solenodon paradoxus, assembly GCA_004363575.1. Classification (NCBI taxonomy): domain Eukaryota; kingdom Metazoa; phylum Chordata; class Mammalia; order Eulipotyphla; family Solenodontidae; genus Solenodon; species Solenodon paradoxus. The sequence goes on from RJWH01002946.1 coordinate 18,093, forward strand.
TTGCATTTGTGCTAGGACAGATTATACGTGAAAAAAGAAGACAAGTCTTACCATATAAAAATATAAGACATTTGAGGGATGAAAACAGACCACAAATAGAAAGTTAAAACTTAAATAAATGCACTTGAGAAAAAAACACGTGATGTCTAAAGCAAGGGTTAATATCTTTAATAAATGAAAACAGGAGACAGATGGTGAATAATTTTTATTCGTAAGCTTCACCAACATATTTTCCCTGAAAGAGATTGTCAGCTTTCAGCATATATTTGGAATTCTATGCTGACTTAAGAGAAAAATGTAAATGCTTTTCTGGTAATAAGAAGTCAGCATTTATCAACGGCAGAGGAGCTGCTAGAAAATGTGGAAGAATCTAGAGAAAACATGAGTTCATTTTCATTGTTTTACACTGAGCAAAACAAGGAAAGGTTTGTGTCATGTTGGGGATGAAGCAGAAATTTAAACTATGGAACAAATTAAGACCCTGCCTTCCAGGTTCACCTATAAAGTTAAGAAAGTCCTTGCCAGCTATAGGGGAAATAATGTTTTAATAAAGAATATTTTAACAAGTCTGTAGGAGTGTGTGCTTGCTTGGGAAGCTTAGAAATAATAACAGAATGAACTATGAGATGATGATTTTGATGAAAACTAAAACAACAAAAACCAAGATTTCACATAGAAAAAAAGGAAGTCAATTCGCCACTACAGGGACTGATAACACAGGGAGCAGATTATCAATACTGTAATTGGAGGGACCCTAGGAAGGTTCCAATGAAGATAATTCCCCTAATTTCCTCCACTGAAATTCAACCTTTGAAATTTAAGCCACCGAGATCTCCAGGGCCTTTAGTTTCTTATGCAAATAGGGTAAAAGATCTTCACCTTAAAGTCATTTCCAACCACCTCATTTATTCGAAGTCTCACCCCAATTTCTCAAGGGGTTTTCGTGAAAAAATTAAAAATAATAAGATTTAGTAACAAATCCACCTTTGAATGTAAGCCGCACCCGATTTGGGGAGGCATTAAAATGGCAAAAACACAAAGGGAGGCTTAGAACCGAATACACATGGTATCATGTTTGGGGGACTTAGGGTCAGGCCCCCTGGGGGAAGACCTGAGACTGCTGAGTGAGGTGAGAACCCTAAAACAGGCAGAGCTGGCGGGGCAATACACCTGGGTGTACTTTTCTGCAACCCTCTGGGGACACATGGGCACTTCTGAAAGGCATGTAGTCAGGCCTCACTTTACGTGTTCTAGAAGCTTCTTGGAAACTGCATGCAAACTATATATAACAAACAACAGCAAGTCCTTACATAACGTCTTATTAAAATGTTGATGAGGAAAAACACCAACCCAGCCCACTGGAATGAAGTGACTGTTTCTGGGGACCTGCTGTAGCTGGGAAGAAAACCCACCTAAATTCTGGACTGAACTGACTGCTAAAGTGTGACACGCTGGCATGGATGAATGCCCAGCTGAGGAGGCCACCTCAAACATGGCCAAGAAACCGAGACCAACTTAACCCAACTGCCCTCACCCAGCTTCTGGTGTGTCTGCATAATTCCCTGAGCCCCAGCTTTATAGGAACTCTTCCCGAAATAATAAACTTCCCAGCCATGGCTGTCATGTCAAGAGGCAACAGTCATGTCAAACTCTGCTGTGTCTGCATACCTCTCTGGGCTTTCCCGGTGAAACAGCTGGTCCCGGGTGACCTAGAACCTCTGGGAAGGCAAGGACGCTTTTCCCAGAAAAGAAAAAGAGCAAGTCACATGGAGCTCCGTTGAGTACACAGACCACAGCTTCTTTATCCAGTCACCTGCCGATGGGCATTTAGCTCGTTTCCATGTCTGGGCGGTTGTGAACTGTGCAATATGAACACAGGGGGGCAGATATTTTTTCTGATTTAGCGTTTTTGCAGGAAACACCAATAAAAAAGAGAAAAAGCTCACAAAGCTTCTAGGCCCTGAGCACCTCAGAAGTGTGGTGTGCTGCTTGGAAAAGAGAATTCCAGGCAAAAGAGAATCGTCCTCATTCTAGCCACCTCCCTGCTGCCTTCTGGGAAGAGCACCGCTGTTCGGAAATCAAGCGCCAATAATATGCCAGAGATTGTTCTAGGTGCTGGGGACAGCCTGGATGGGAACAGACAGAAGTTGTAACTTCACAGAGCTTCTATTTCACAGGGTACAGAGATCAAAAAACACATTAAATAGCTCATGAGAGGTGGCAATAGGGCTATAAGGGGAAAGAGCAAGGCGAGGGAGAAGGGAGAGAGGGATCTGGGAATGGGTGGCCAGGAAAGCCCTGTGAGAGGACATTTGAGGAGAGTCCTGGCTGAGCTGTGCACTGGCTGGGGGAAGGGTGTATGGGCCAAGGCGTCATCCGTCCTGTTCCAGGAGCAGCCCGAGAACAGGAGTGAGTGGGTGAGGGGTAGGGGGAGGAGATGAGGTCAGAGGACCAGCCACAGGCCAGAACTCGCAGACGCAGCTGGCCTCAGAGCCACCCACAGCGTGTGTGCCACAGGTCACGGGCCACCCCCTCAGTTTCTGCTTCAGTAGATGGGACATGAGAATACGCACTTTTAACAGCTTCCCAGGTGGTGCTGAGGTTGCTGGTGCAGGGACCACACTTTGAGAAGCACTGACGTGGAGTCCAGAAAGGTCAAAAGACACTGAATTATGTTCCAAAAGTGACAGGAAGTCACTCAGAAATTCTGAGGAGAGGATAATGGAAAACTTTAAGGGGCAAGGGTGGACACAGGGAAGCAACTGGGGAGCAATGACGTTACTCAGGCAGCAATAGAGATGGTCTTGAACCGGGGTGGCTGAGAAAATGGTCAGATTCAGAATATATCCTGAGGGCAGGATAGACAGCACTGGCTATGACAGATGTGACCGAAAAGTAAGAGACATCAACAAGGTGACTTCGGGGTTTTACGCTGATCTACAGAGTCAGTCGTGGAGGTATTGCTAAAATAGGGAAGATTGGTTTGGGACTGGGTACCATTTTGAACATACTGAAATTTTTTTTTAGTTGCCCATTAGATATCCAAGCAGGAGAGTTGAAATAAATTTAAGCCCCAAGCTCTGGGGGAGGTCTGACCAGGACATACTACAATGGGGTTAATGGCTGCTCGAGTGCACTCTTGCCTCTGAGAGCGGAAGACCCAGGAGCAGACGCGTTGTGAAACCGAGAGAAAAAAAGTGTTTCTCTGAGCAGGGAGAGGCCCAATGCCAGTGAGAAGCAGCCATCGGGTTCGGAAACCTGCACCTTGAGGAGGTGGGTAGAGAGGGAGAAACTGATCCAACCGACAGACGGTTAGTTAGAGGCAGGGTATGGGTTCCAACTGATACTCTATGAAAGTGGAAGTTTCCTCCTATTAAGAACACACCTGGACAACATGGTAGCTCAGGCGTTAAGTCTGCGGCTGGGGTGGTGCAATCCACACGCATCCCGAGGACCAGGGTTCATGGCCCGGGGTTGGGGGAACAACCAAAACTGAGCAACTAAGTAAATAAACAAACAAATGCATCTTCCTCCTCTCTCTTCCTGCCTGCTTGCCTCCTCTTAACATATATACTTGATAATGCAGTGAATGCAATTAATAATATACGCTATATGCTGTTTATGTAATTTTTTATGTGAATCATGTGAAACAGTTATCCCATGGTTTGTATTTTTATGTTTGTTGGGCACAAGTCTATAACAGTAATACAAACAAGAAGGGTATTTTTGTGTAAAGTATTTTTTATGTATGCCAATTAGCCCTGATACAAAACTGTGCTCAACTGTGCTAGAGGAAAGGCTAATTATATTCTCTATGGACTGTAATGTGGTACAATTTTGTCACATAAAGAGACAAAGAGCCAAGAAACATAGGGGAACGTTGTATAAATATGTCAGAGACTCAAATAATAAAAACGCTCAGTCCTTTTTCTGAATTTTGTACTCTAGTCACCAGCTTTTCATTTAAGTTCATAATTTGCTGTGACTTATATTCTCATTCTACACACTTATTGTTCACATCTTGTTCTGTATTCATAATTTGATCTTCCTTTTCTTACAGACACCCTCCTATATATTGTAGAAGTTTCAACCCACAAAATCTGCATCTATTGCCGAATGGGGGAGATGAAAGCCAGAAGGAAGATGTTCAAGAAATGTGGGGAAACCTGGAGGTGTAGCAGTTTGGTCATTTGCCTCCAAAAGAGCACAGGCCACATAGCACCGGTTTCAAGTCCTGGGTCCAACCAGTGTGTCTGCCTACTGGACTTCAATTTGAGAGAGAGAGAGGAGAGAGACAGACAAAAACAGAGACAGAGAGACAGAGAGAAGTGGGGGTGGGGGAGGGAGGAAAGAGAGAGACATGTGGGCAGAAAAGAAGACAGCAAGTATGACGCTCTCCCACGGTTTGTATTCTGGGAGGAAGGGAAGAGGCAGGGGGATGAGAGAAGGAAATTTCATCAGAGAAGTACCATCTGAGGAATGACACCATAGAATGACTCATATCCATGGGGCACCTTGGTTATTGCACCTTCTAGAGTTTTCAGTAATGGGTAATAAGGGAGCTAGAAGCTTGGGAAATAAACCAACCACAACTCGGCATCAGATAAGAGCCTGTATCTCAAGTCTGTGTCAAGCCTGTGTCCAGACTTACAGTGACATTGTGTGGCACTTGAGAGAAAGTTGGTTCATCAGGGATATATTTTAATCACCTCAGGCACGCAATGTAATGGTTTTTTAACCATTTTATTATTGTTGGTATTTGTTTCACTCCTGTTTAATCAAAATCTGTAGGAATGTCCAGCATCAATGAGTGAACACTCAGGTCAAGGAGCTGGCTTCTTGGTCTGGCTTCCTGACTGAGAGAGAACAGTCCTCACAGAGTGGAAGGGATGAGGGAGCATCCTGGGTCTCCTACGAGAGCACTAATCCTCTTCATAGGGGCTCCACCCTCCTGCCCCATCACCTACCAAGGTCCCATCTGCTAATATCCTCACAACAGGTGCTTGGATTTCGCCATATGCATCTGTGGGGGAGAAGGGAGCACTAACGTTCAGTCTACAGCAATCATTCTCATGCGTCATGCCCTCCAGCTTCAGTGAATGAGTCATTATTCTTATAACTTTAACTTCATTGCACAGGCCATTCTCACTCCCCACACAGCCCCCAACTCCATTCTCTGCCAGTGGACTCCCTCAGGCCATGAGGGGGACTGCTCCCCATAAACCCGTGAGATGGAAGTTGGAGAATGCTTTATTCATGCTGTAGCCCCTGCACCTGGCACAGGGCTGCTGCTAGAATGCTAACAGAACTGAGCGAGGAGAGTGGTTGGCTTGAAAGACAGTGGATTCCTCTGAATGCTTGCTTCAACAGTGGGATGTCTCAGCCTCCTCTCTGTGGCTTATTCGACTAAGACACAGGCTATGGACCCAAGTGCAAGACCCAGGGCCAGGGGTGGCAAACAAAGAAGAGGAATATTGGGCGCACATTTATGGCTCAGGTGTCTAAGGTGCAGGCTATGGAAAGTTCAAGGACATGGGCTCAAGACCCAGGGTGGCAGCGGCAGGATAAAACAAGCAATGAAAAAGTGAGATGGATGTGTTCTGGTGGAGTAGGGGTTGAAGGCAGAGGCATCCACATGCATCCCAAGGTCCCCTGTTGAAAACCCAGGACTGGAAGGAAAAAGCAAATTGAGCAACTAAATAAAGTGTTTCTTTCCCTTCTCTCTTCCTACCTGCCTACTCACCTTCATTCCTGCCTGTACCTATCCTTAAAATAAGTGGGATGTTTCCTCTGGAGATGATAACCTCAGGCAACTACTCAGAGAGGCTGCATCTGAGATGGGAACTGAGACTGGAGACCAAGGACAGCAGGTGGCTGCGTGTTATTATGAGCCTTATTCTGTGTCCTTTTTTTTTTTTTTAATCAAGGGCATTTATTGTGTTGATATAAATATATCAAAAGGGAAAAGAAAAAGGGGGGAAATACTGAGGTAACTTATATGGACCATTATCACACATCACAATTGAATAATAATTGATTTTAGAGGGAAAAGTGGGATGTTTCCGATAAGAAGAAATGTAGAAAACATACTGTGTGCTATCAGCTGAGTCTCAAGTCTAAATCCACCCTGTCAGAGCCTGCGCCCTGAAAGAGGAGCAGGAAGCGCCATGTTTCCTCTGTGGCCAACACAGCGCCCCTCTGTCTGGGTGGGGCAAGGGACACGCACTGAGGAAGAACCAGGAGGCCTCAGGGCATCTGTGACTGATGGGCTCAGGAAGCTTCCTGACACCCGCCATGTCCTCAAGACAATGCCAACCTCCGATCAGCTTCCCTGAGCATCCCAGAAGACCTCTTTCCAGCATGTTCATTCGACCAATGTGCCACCTCAGTGATTTCTCCACCCTGAAGTGGGCCAGGGCCGCACTGTCTCCAGGGAGCACTGGATCTCAGTCCAGAGGCCTGACGAGGGTGCCTGTAGAAAGGGGTGGGTAGTTCCTCCATAATAGCTCCTTCTTTAGGTCCTCACGCTTTGTCCTATGGGCAGTGCTGTCCCCTCAGCTGTCACTATGTTCTTGAAAGTTTTCTTCACTCCTTACTAGCCAGTTCCCTGTTACTCCCACGCCCAGTCAGAGTTAATAATTAAGCTGTATTTGTCCTCTTCCAGTCACTGTGTGGTCTGGGTTAGTTCCTGACATACACAGGTATGGTGGGGGGGAGGGTGATTTTAATACACTTACGCTCCTTCACAAAACCCAGAAAAGCCCTGTTCCTGGCTTGTTTGCCAAACAAACAAACAAAAACAGAATTCAATATGCTGACATTGGATGCAGAATTCAGCACCAGTGACATTTAATACAAGGTGCATGGGGAAGTAAGATTATCTTCCACGAAGGGCTGGATGTTCCATATCCCTGTGGCAAGAGTCACAGAGCAAAGCAACCCCTTAACCACTAACATGAAAGGAAGCCTTTGAGTCCAAACTCGTCACTCGAATGAGCTGCTCCTTCTCGGAAGCTGCCACACACACGATGTAACACTTAAGGAGATGACATCTCCGCAAATGTCCACACTTGTTTTCCCACCAGTAGCCAAAAGAGCAATAGTTACTGCCAGCTGCAGATTTCTCTTACATGATGTCATCACCGTTCATTCCTCTGAGCACCCACAAATCAGGGCAATGATCTGGGTCTCTGGACAATCTTGAAAAGCTCCTGAGTGGTGGGGGTCTGGGCTGCATTTTCAGCACTAGGGGGCAATGTCCTCACTTGGAATCTCCCCACCCACAGAACGCAATTTTTGGTGTCACTTTATTCCTCCCAATCAGGGGATCTGCGCAATTAAAGGGAAGAATCCAAAGAAAATTAAATTAATTCACTTGGGGACCATGACACACCTGCTCCCCAGCTACTCTGAAAACCCCCGGAAGACTTTGCGCCACATTGTGAGATGCGTTCACATCATTGGAGCTTTCGTTCATTTTCATTGCCCTCTGCAATAGCCCAGTGGACAAGTGTTTCATAATATATTTCTTCATTCTATTGCTGACAGATCATTGTGTTGTTTCCAGGTTGGGACTGTGAGTACTTCTGTACACGAGCCCAAATGGACATGGGCATGAATTCTCTAGACATATCCCCATGAGTGGAGCTGCCATATATACCAAGGTGTGGCAATGGAGGTGTTGGCATATGAGGTATGTACACCAATTTCTATATACACTCTATATGTCAGTGTACCAGTAAACCAGTGCCAGGTCCCTGAGTACGCATTCACATTTATTAGAGAAGAAGCTATTATCCAAAAATGGTTGTACCATCTACCCTCCCACCAGTAATGCATGTTCCTTACTCCAGAGCTTTCCAAATACTTGGTATCGTCAGACTTCAAATATTGTGTCAATCTGATGTCAGTGGTATCTCAACATGACCTTACTGCTGTCTCTCTCCAAATGTGTGCTATTTCTGGATTTCCTGTTCTGTGATGTGTCTATGAAGTCATTTGCTCAGCGACAACAGAGAGACTTTGGGGTAATAATGAAAGTACACCAGGAAACCTCATCCTGAGTGTGTGTCTGACACTCCTGGGGACTCCTAGGCTGGGGCTGAGACTCACACACTGGGTGTTAGCATCGACCTGATGGCCACAGGCTTGCTGAGCACCTGCATCAACCAGACACTGGAGCAAGTCAGCTACCCGGGGAACTCGCCTCGCGGGGTGTTCAAGGTCATTGTTCATAATAAAGGCAGAGCAATAGCCTTAAGGCCACTTTTTATCATCTCATCCAAGACAGTGTTCTCATTCAGAGTTAAATTAGCAGGGGAAAAAAATCCTGTTTCTTTGAATACTCTTTATAGGACCAGAGAACAAAAACACAGAACACAGAAGAAAACTAATGGGACTTCCCGGATCTAACACGATCAAAGGAGATGCTCATGCTGTTGAAGGGAGAAAAGAAGTCATTTCCACGGTGAAGAAATCCCTGGACTTCTAGAGAAACGGGGACTTTGTGGAGTGTGTTCCCAGTGGGTGAAGGCAGGAGGGAACCAACAGTGACTACTTATAGGCCAGGCCAGCAGGTATTGTTCCATTTCACAGATGAGGAAACTGCAGCTGAAGCGTCAGAAACTCTGCCCATCTACGATGTGAATCCAAGTCAACCCCAGTCCAGCGTTCTTTCCAGTGCAGCAGCATGTCAGCATCTAGACTCTCCAACCTTCACCCAGTCTTTCCTCCTTTGTGGATGAGGTCTGACCTTTCATCTCCTCATATTTGCAATCCAAGCTCCTAGTGAGACCAGAAGAACCAGACTAAAATTCAAATACTTTTTTTTTTTTTAAGAGGAAGGAAGCCGGCAGGAATGAAGGCAGGTAGCAGGCAGGCAGGAAGAGAAAGGAGGAAGCAGCATTTTATTTATTTAGTTGTTCATTTCAGTTGCTCCCTGCAGACCTGGGTCTGGAACCTGGGCTGTATGTGGCCTGTGCCCCAGGCACAGGCTTAAGCCCTGAGTCACCAGGACACGCCTCAGCTGCTAATTTACTAACACACATGAAAACATACTCCTTCAAGTCTGAGTTTCTCTGTCACACTGCAGTCATCTCTTTTCATAAAGCAAGTTAAGGCTCTTCAGTGTCTAGGTCCAAAGCAGCAGGCATATAAATGTCAAAGGCTGTGTAATCTCCTTATTCACTGGGAATCTAGATTGGAAAGACTGAGAAACAGCCTTAGAAAAATAACCATTTAGGAGAAAAGATCATAGGTCACCATAACGTAAGAATATGAAACTCCATAAACTTAGTCTATTTATAGATGTTGATACACAGATGATACACATCAGAATGTTATGACGCAATGTTCCTTCAATAAAAGTATTTCAAAAATTTTTAAAAGCCACTGATAGTGGTTAACATAATCTTTTTTTAATGTATAAAATAATTTTAGCTCTCAAACTACAGACAAGCTGGAAATAGGTTGAAAGCAGCCTGATGATAGTGATAGCTAGGGGTCTGGAGAGAGGTGATTGGCTTTTAGATGCACCAAAACTAATGAAGCAAAAATAAATATTTGAGTTAAAGAAATGATCTCTAATGAGTCTATCCACATATTACATCAAAATCTTTTCAGAAGCAACTTATATTTTAGGGTAAAGGAAAAAAAAGAATATTATAGAGTAAGCAAATTATGAATAAAGGCAAAAAACATTTCTTAAAGGTAAAGTGCAGGCAGAAATGAAGGCAAGTAGGCCGGCAGTCAGGGAGAGGAAGAAGCATTTAATTATTTTGTTTAGTTGTTCACCCTGATTGTCCTCGCCCCCCTGCCCTGGGCCCTGGAACACAAACCTGGGTCCTTGGGATAGGTGCTTTGTGCCGGTTGGAAGCAGCGGACAATCACTGAATCACCAGGGTGTGACAAAGACACATTTGGGGGCACTGTCACCAAAAATATACATATCTCTACCCACTACTGAACACGGTGCTACTGGGAATAACTCCACCCTTTGTGGGGAATGCGTCCACGCCACATTATCTAGCTAGAAACCAATCACTCCATCTATTTCAGAATCCATCCACTAAATCTGAACATTGCCATGCATATGGGTTTCTTCACCACCAGATCCAGTCAAATCATTTGCAATTCCCAACTTCACAGGCAGAGTTTCCTTCAATAAAACTTAAAAGTTGAGACTGCTAAAGATATTTAAAAGACTTGGAATTTCACATTTTCTTAATTCATGATACAGCTCTTTAAAATGTTCTGAGCCTTGAAAAATTCAGAAATCACTTGCAGGGAAGTAACCCGGGTGTTACTGAAATGAAATGAAAGAATTCAGGCTGTGTCCAAAAGCAGAGAGGAATTCAAATTCAAGCTTTTTAGTAAGGGTTATTCTTTGCAAATTAGCGATGAGGAAACAAAATGTATACAGACACATTCCTTCTGGAAAGGCCACTTGAAAATCCCCGTACCAAGAACATTATGTGAAGCATTATTTTAATAGAGCAAAGACTAGAAAATCTAACTCTCCAACAGCAAAATCCTATGCAACCATCAAAAACTTGCTTTCTAAGAATGACAGAAACAAGTTTTTCAATTCTTGTCATTCTGTTTGGTAAATCTTCTCAAATATTTAAACAGGTTTAATAGGAAGGTGGCCTACTGACTCAAAGTTTAGATATTGGATAAATTTGGGGTTCAAATCCCAGTCACTGAGCAGCTTTAAACCCTAGGTAGGTGATTAATCTCTTGGGTCCTTAATTTTCTCACCTGTAAACCAGGTAAAATGATACTTGTATTTGAGGCATTAGAATGAAAATAAAATCTACAGAAAGCAGTGGGCATATTTTCTAAGCACAGCCCTGAACAAGGTCAACTTCTGAAATAAATCTGATCTACCTAAGCGATCCCTTGGCAAACTGGGGATATATTTTGCAATTATCTCATGTTCATGTCAAGAACCCAGAGTCAGGATCAAGCAAATTCTGCTCAGACACATTGAGGAAGACACATGCTTAGACTGCGCGGTTTTCCATGGAGGAGGAGCCCATAACACGGCACTTCATTTGGGAAGCCCATACTCTCAACACTGGACAACCCCATATCTTGGGAGTTTCAATGACAGGTGTCAAGTGCTCAGGCAGAGTCAACTCATCTTTAAATGATAACTTTTTACCTGTAATGCTCATGAGGTCTTGTCAGACGGTAGTGCCCACGGCAGCTGAGCTGTGGAATCTCCTCTGCAAACTAACGTTTGCTTGGAGCTCCTGCTCCAGCTCCCTAGCTGATCACACAGAGGACTCGTGTTGTCTGACGTCCAGCTCCTCTGGCTGTGAACACTACAACTGGCTTCACCTGCAGCTGCTTGGAAACGTGCCCTCACGCCCCACCTCACCTCCACGGAATCAAAGCCTGCATTTTAATGAGATCCCCAGGTGCTCCCCATGCACGTTCATAGTGGAGAATGCTCCACAGTACGTGCCGCCTTTTAATGAAGACCATCGACAGGTCTCCGAAGCCGTGGAGAAATCACACCAAGTTTACCTGAGACGCTGAGACTTGACACAGACAACGTACATCCTTTCCTTTTGTGTTTTATGAGCTTTTGTGCATTGTTAGCCGATAGCCAAGAAACACACCAGGATAATATGATGATGATCTCCCAAAATAGGGATTTAAGTTTTCTCTGGTTAAATTTCACCTCAAGTGAACTAGCCATCCAGCACTCCAGCGTGGTGTGGGGCACTGTGTTAAGTAGCGGCAGCTGACGCACTAGACTGAGTCCCCGAGGACAATTTTGTATTCGAATTGTCTCAACATTTGTAAAAGTTTTTTACAAGCAACATGTACATGTGAGGACACCAAATAAGTAAGCACTTTCTGCACACTAGACGCTGGATTAACTACTTTGTATACGTCACCTGATTTACCTGAAGTGCACAGTACAAGAACTATATCACATAGTTCTTATTAATTAATAACTAATATCACACCACTATTCAATGATATCAGAGATACGCCCAAACCAAAATCCATATGAGCCAGTACTATTGTGGCATATTATTAAATAACAAAAACATAATCAAGTTAGTTTAAAAGCCTTAAATGGCTTTGTTAAATGATACATGAATCGGGTAGCAACCAACCTAGCAAAGAGAAAGGCCCTTCAAAGAGCTATTCAAAATGAGAGGTTCTCATAGGCAGGAACAGGGTAAGATAATGGGAGAGGGACTAAGAGGCTTAGGGATCCTTCCTATGGGGAGGGATAAGGCTCTTGTGATAGATTATCTCATCTTCCTTTGGGGAATGAAAAAGATTCCTTCAGTGGTGCTGACCCCAAAATTTCCTACTGACCAGTTAGGACTCCACTCTTGGGGAAGGTTGATGCCTAAGGGGGTTGAAACCAAAGTCAGTTTAAATATTAAATCTTAGCGAGCGTAGTTACAAGGACCTGCATTGGGGACCTGTCATTTTCTGTGTTAACATTTTCCATCGGTTCTGTGAGAGGGTACAAATGGGCACTAAATGATTTAGAATTCTTGGAGTCAACAAATAAACAAATTTGTTTAATGGAGTACAAATTCATTTGTTCATGGAGTCTTCTCTATCTACTCCCGAACTTATAAACTACTGTTAGATCACACAAGAAAACAATCACATGATTACATGTCAAAGTTATGAGAACTAAGAGCCCCAGAAAACTTACCGGGAAAATCATTTCTGGACCAGCAGCAATACTGCTATATAGGAAGATGTGTTTTGCTTATAAAATGGAAGGACCATTTAAGGTATAAGGACCCCAAGTGGGGAGGACTAATTAAGGTGTTACATGGCACTGCAAAAAACTGTGACTTCGGCAAATACTGAATCTACTCACCAAATGCGATCAGTTTACAAGTGATTTGTGGACGTGTTCAGAACACGGCTCCCCAATAGCTGCCACTTCAGCATATGGATTATTTGGAGCTAAAGTCCATCAAGGTCCTGCAGGCATGCGAGGAACACTGGCCACTCCCTTAACCGCTTTAAAGAATACAAACTGGGGATCTTACCAGAAATAACATTTCTATTTAAATAACCTATTTAGATGGCAGGGCAAACAATTACAGAGCATCTGCTCTTCGCCATGTGAATGCTCCTCTTCATCACATGAGTCACCTCATCTCTCCTTGGGGCCCCTATTCCACTCCGAAGCTCTTAAACTATACATTTCACCCTCCCTTCCTCAGAACCCTCATGTGATGTATACATGGGGCCCCGGCACATACGAAATCTGGTTTTTTCTCCTAATTTGTCTGATGTTCATTTGATTATTCAACCAGCAGAGAAGAAGCAGAAGGGGGAAATTTCCGCTCATTCCCCACATTTTCCAAAACTCTTCTGCCAAACATAAGGTATAGCCACACATTAAAGTACAGCTCCATCATTTAAAAATAAATAAAATAACAAAACAAAACAAAAAAACAACAAAAAAAAACCCTTAGGTTTGCTTTTTAAGAGCCAAGAAGCTATTTCCTAGGATATTCTCAAGGGAAGATCTGGAAAAGATATTATGATGGATTCACCATGCCAAAAATACTTTTTTCTAGTTTCAAGATGTCAAAATCCTCTTTACCTGCTCCTTCTTGAAAATGATCTCAAAACAAAAAATAAGAAACTAAAGCAAACTCCAACTGCAGTGCAAAGAGCAATGAAGGAAGCTCAGATCTAAGAGCTGGCTGAAACCCAGGAGAAGCCAGCCAATGTACCTCACAGATGCCCCACACCAGCTCAGGAATATACACCCCAGGGCAGAGATGAGTCCTGGGGCTGAACCCAAAGGAGAATCAAGGTGCTGAGCTGACATTTTAGACGATGCAGTGGAATAAAAGTGCCATTTAGACGTGCTGTGGAAAACAAGGCAGGGAATGGGGCGCACAGGGGCCCCGCCATTTAGACAGTAGTTAGGGTTTCTTGTTGAGATGGTAACATCTGAAAAGAAAGGACTTTGTGGATATATGGAAAAGCAGATGTGGTATAAAATGGCACACACATCCTAAAAGGGTCAACTCTGCTTTTCAACTGAACAGAAAATAACAGTTTACAAGTTGGAGATGGAAAGCTAGTGCTCACCATACCCCGTCCAGGACGGCACACCCATGGTAGCTAGTTGGGCATCAAGGGTTAGTTCTATGTTAGTTCTATGTTAGTCCAATGACACGTGAATGGAAATGAGGCGCTGAAGCATTAAGGAATGCTGGGATTCCTCTATAGTGCAAAAAAAAAAAAAAATTTTGGTGAAGTTCACAGATTTAAGGACTTATTACAATTTAGGTTTCCAATGAACACACAGCTGAAGGACACCTGTTAGGAAACTATTACATGAATCAGGCTAGAATGTTGGTAACTAGATATATTCTGCAAGTTGAGTGGAGATAGAACATTAGTCTGAGGAGTTAAACCCTACCTCCCCAGTTTCTCAGCAACCCCACAGTCTCAGGTGATTATCCTTCCCACCACCGTCACCACCAATAACTTCCAAAGAGAGGCAGTGGTCTTTCTGAAGAAAATACACATTTCTTACTTAGAGACATTGAAGTGCATACAGGGGGTCATCCCAGCCTTCACCCCTGGCACAGTTCTGGAGGGTCATTATCCAGACAGAAAACTGAAGGATCTTTCTTTAGAGAAAATGAATGACCTGCAGATACTGATTGGGGAGGGGATCCAATAAAAGCCACCTCATCGCTTGATTAAGTCATAGTGAAGTCCAACAGTCCTACTTAGAAAGCTATAAATCAGTGCTTAGTGCTTCAGTCTTTAATAGAAATGAACAGCCCAGATAGCACCAACAGTGGAGAAAACCCTCTGACATTAAAGGCAGAAATAAAGCCATAAAAAACTCAAAAGAATAAGAGCATAAGGAGGAAAGAAAATGTCAAAGATTTTAAAGTCTAAATGCAGTAAGAAAAAATACTGCATCAATGTCAATGAAATAAGAACAGGATCCTATTAAAAAGGGTAAGAACATGCAGTCTAGTATCTCACTGGTAGGAGAGTTTAAAAAAACTCATGATGTGAAATTAAGAGGCAGAAATCAGCAGCACAAGAACATCTCCCAGAAACGACAGGAATAACCAAAAAACCAAAACAACGAGGGAAAATAACCCACACTAAGAAACATAAAAATTAAAAACATGAAAGATAAAAAATAGGAGCAATTTTCAGAAAGCAAAAACAGGGTACACTCAAAGAATCAAAATGGCACCACACTTCAGTAGCAAGACAGGTCGCTAAGAAACAGAACAATACCTTGGAAAACCAGTGAAATGATTTCAAACTGCCAAGTGGGAGGTTCACTTAAACATACAAGAGTTCAAAAATTCTGCCTTCCCTGAGCTTTCTCTCAAGACACTTACTCTACATTCCACTAAAATGAAATCATAAACCAAATAAAAGACAGACATGGGGTCCAGAAAATGGGTTCGACTATAAGAGAAGGAAAGGTTATTCTTAGAATAAAGGAAAGGGAAGACCCCAAAGAGCTATGTAGTGGGCCCAGGGACCAGCAGGCCATATTGGAATAAAACTCAAAAAGATCTGAGAGATTCCCCAGGAAAAATAAAAAATACAGGCACATGTTTAACCTATGGAATGCCATGGGAGAGGCAATTTATAGTGTTTTGGAAAATGTAGGACAACTTAGTTGGAGATCAAAAGAAAATTAAATGAAGGGAATAGGAGATTATTAACTCCAGACAAAATAATGTACACACACACACACACACACACACACACGCAGACATAATACACTTAACTTGACTGAATATTAAACGAGAGAATTTAAATTCTTATTTAACAGTACAGAATGTTGACAAGTAATATTAGGAGACAAGATGGAGGGATAGAAATCTGTTGGGTTTTATTACAAGTCTTTTATCATCTGACTTCAGAAACTGTGCATTTGGTACTTTGTAGATGTACAAATATACATTTTTCACTCCAGAGATAGTAAATACTTTTAAATAGCCAACAGTGCTCATATCAAACTACCTATTAAAAGAAAGTTAGAAAACCAATGTTGGTCCAATTAAGATCATGACAGGTAAGACTATTCCAAAGGACAATGACTTTGTGTTAGAAGATCCTAGATCTAGACTTAGGAGATGAAGGTTTAGAAGAAAAGAAAGTAGACCCCAGGAGCACAGTATAATCTGGCCAGTACACCAGGCTCAAATTGTGCTTGAACCGCTTTTAACATAAAAACCAAGAAGTTTCTAGGTCTTCCAAAAGCATGCAGTGGTGGCATTTAAAAAACAAAGGAATCCAGGGAAAAAAGGAAAGAATTTTATTTAAAAGTAGTTTTTAATTGTCCACAGGCAGTCATACTATAGTTTGTAATTCATGTACATTTCAATTTATTTTGACATTTTTCTATAATCTTACTTCTACATGCAAGTGACAGTCTAGCCAGAACTTTAAGGACACTTTTTTCATCACCACAGTACTTATTCTTTAGCCAGGAGATCACAAACTCAGAAAGTAGCAACTCCAATGGCGTCATAGGTCCATTGGCATCAGCACAGAATGGCCAGCTGAGAAGAGAGAGACCAGAAAGTTGAAAGGGAAAACTTGCAGTTTTTAAGTGTTCAGACAGTTCCTCTCATTTTTATGTGCTTTAACATTGCAGAATATCATGGACACCCCTTATTTAAGCAGTTAACACAATCGTCAACTAACTACCGTCTTTTTCTTCAAATATACCAAATGCCTTCTCATTTGTATCAATTAGTCTCCACTTAATGCCGCTGGACCCACAAGGACCACCAAATTCCCTTCTGAGTCCAGGAAGATGAGCCCCACTGCCTGCATCTCTGAGAGCCCAGCTGACTGGCTTCCATTATGGTTTGGCCACTCGGCAACACCTGCAGCTCGAGCAAAGGTCACTTCTCTCTGATGCCCTCCCTGTCTTGGCACCACATCTGTGGAAGCAGCTGCCTTCCATGGCGACCCAGTTCCTACCAGGCAACCCTTCCTAAAGGCTCACTCTCCCTGATATCAAGCAACACATTTCCCCTTTTCCTCCTTGCTCCAGAGGCAGTAATGGCTTCAGGCTGTGGCTAGTCTTTCCACTGTCCAATCATTGCTTGTCTCTTCCTCTAAGATTGCCCGTATCTCTAAACGACCCTTTAACTTCTCTTCAAATGAACCATCAAGGGTGAACTCTATTTCCTGACAGAACTCTGACCAATTCATTATCCCCAAAGCCTTTGAATACTTCCTGTTCACTCTACCTAAGCCTTACTTTGCTTTTAGTGTAGGAGGCTCCATTAGTTGAAGTAAATTAAGCTTTTCTAATGACCACTTCCACAAGAATTAGCACAAATACCCCAAATCACTTTATATAAAGCTTTAACTCTAAGTTAACACATCCAGTTAAACATCTTCTCATAATTTGCTTCCATTTGCTATCTAATCATACTGAGAATTCCTAGAATGCACATTCCAATAATTACACTTGACTTACTTTTAATCTTTATTAAAAATTAAAGAAATCCAGTAGAACAATTTATATACAACTATACAGCGTTTTAGACAGCTTTCCTATTCCTATTAAAACTTTATATCTTCAATGTCTACATGATACGTGCTCACACAGGCTTGAGACGATCAAGCTTTATCCCACGTGTGACTTTCGCAGTTTTATTGCACAGCGATCCACCTAATACTGCATATATGTCTAGTTCAGTCTGTTTCATAAAGTGCTATTCATAGGTGGGAAAGGAGCAGAGTTACTGAACACTGAAATCCTCCATGATATGTTCTACTTGGGTGTGTGGGGTGGAAAAGGTTATTTAGGGCTAACCGGCCTCAATAACAAATTTTGGTTAAAAGAAACATAATAAAACAAAAACAAAATAACAGGCCTAAGAGTTTTTGTTAGTCTAGAAAGATATGCCAAAAGCATTCCAAAATGAGTGTTAAAATGTGTAACAGTCTAATTTCTGAATATTTTAACTGCAAAAATAAGCAGTTTGAATAAAACCATCTAAGAAAGATCATTCAAAAACAAATGTCAAATTTACATAAAACGTAATATTCTTCAAATTAAAAGAACATTTCACTTTTAAAGGGGTACGTGCAGTCATTCACACATCAGTTACTATTCCTGAAAACTGAACCTATATTTTACTTACTTATATTACAAATGCTTATAACCAATGAGCTGTAGAAAATGCCAGGCTAGCTGCTCCGCCCTCTACAATAAATGTAACAAAAAAGAAATGGTGAATTTTTCAAACATGTAAACATAAACCAGGACAATCTGATATGCAATATTTGTGCCTCACCCCAAATAAATCACCAGACACAAAGAGGACAAAAGAAACAAAAATGACAAATGTCAGTGTACCGCAACAAATATTTAAATAATTTTTTGAAGACAAATTTTTCTGAAAACATTACATGAAGTGAAAGCTTCATGTGTTAGCCGAAAACTTTGTGTTTCCTGCAAGAAATCGTGTTTACTCTATATGCAGGGATAGGCATTCTAGCTAAGGACACTCCTCAAAGTCTCCTTCAAAATGCAATTTGTAGTCTTAAAAAAAAACCCAAAAAACCAGCAGTATTTATTTTCCTGGCAATATACTCTTAAATTAGTTGCTCACTTCAAAATACATAATTTTCCATTTAAATATACTATTTCTATGGCCTTTTTCTTTTGGCCTACTTACACCTTTGCTTTCCTGCTAAAAACAAATCAAGACACAATACTTAGTACTAATTTTTATCCATAAGGGATTTTTAAAAGAGCTTCTTTTAAGACATAAACATGATAGAAACATGAAAAGGGAAAAATAAAATCAGAATAATAAATATTTTTACATCCCTTTCCCCCAAAAAAGGAGTGTAAATATCAGCAACACTAGCTGACATGAATAAATTAGATTTCCTGTTCCTAAAAAGAGAAAGGCAATCCAGTTAGCCATGTCAGCGTCAACTGGGAAAGAGTGTCTTTAAGCCCATGGTGTGTGAAAGGGGTGACACGGACGGGGCAAGGCGGTTCAGGTTTCCTGTGTTTCGAGAAGAAATATACACAAAAAAACACGTGTGGGCAACAGAATACTTCGATGATATGTAATTGGTCACAGAGGTGAATACCAAGGCATTATTTTGCCCACGTTTTCCCTCCTAAGTCACATCCTAAGTCAGATGCTGAGCCTCCACGTCCTCTTGGCATTCTAGGGACTTGGCTGCGATGGGTTCTTCGAGCTGGACTCCTCCACCGCCCAGGAACGCGAACGCCGGGTACATGGTATGCGAGCAGTCGACGGGGCGCTCGTACAGGCATCGCATGTGCTCCATGTCATAGAAACCCACTTTGCCTTTATCATAGTCAAGGAAAATCCCGATACTAGTTGGCATGGGAAGAACTCTGTTTTCAGGTTCACTGGAAGAAGTAGGTGACTTGGGTATAAAAAACTTCTTCATGCCAATGGTAACTAACGTAAACGGCTGTGAAGAATCGAAACCGGCATCTTCACTCCCGCTGTCGTGCCCACTGTCTTGCTCGTATCTAGAACACAACACACAGAGTCGTCTTACCTGCTCATAGCCCACAGGACTATAGTATCGTCAGCACATCGTCACACGATAATGCAGATTAGAAATTAGAATAATTTCACATCAAAATTTTTCTACTGAAACACAATCAAGTAACTACACGCTGCCACTTAGAATTCTACTACTCTTGGCCTCAAATTCCCTGTCATGAAACACTGTCAGCTTTTACCTTCATGTATACACAGATGAAAACCTTAAAAAAATCATCACTTTGACAAGCCCCAGCGGAAACCCTCAGGACACGAGACGATGGCTGCCGGGGGGTAGGAGGGGACAGGGATGGAAACTGGGGGAAAGGTGGGGGAAAGGACACCGGGACTCTGGTGGAGGGTGTGGTGTGAAATACAGGTTAAGACACAATGTCCATTTTCAGAAAACGAATGTAGCTTTGTGAACAAAAGATAATATCAACAGCTTTCAAAAAAGATAAATCATAATTACTTTGGACTATCGAAAATAAAGTGGAGGAGGAGAGAAGGGACTCGGTCACCCTTATCCAAGGAATCACTAGGTTAAGTAAAATAAATGGGAACTGCAAAATAAAGAAACGTATTTTCTGGTGGGGATTTCTATACAGATCTATGATGTAAGCAAGTATTATAAAGGCTTTTTTCTCTCATTATAAAGCAATATCGAAGTTCTTTTTTTCCTATGCAGTTTGCTTTCATGTATTTGTGATCACATTACATCAAAAGTTTGAATCAGGGCTTTCCACTTCTAATATTTTTCATGGTGTAAACTTTTCAAACATTAATATTTATAACTGAGTGGACATGTCACTCCTTAATGTCATGGATATTTCAATTTCTTGTCTGTGCAAAAGTGTTTCCTATCAGTTAGATTGTTAATCTGGAATTTCTGGTCACATAATGGTCAAAAATTACTTATCTGGGCTAATCACGTTATACTGTGTAAATGAACAAAACTGCACAATCTTCGTGAAATAGTCACTCTCTTAGAAAATTGGATTCTTTGCTATGCAAACACGCTTACTACGATCTAATTTTGTAAAGTACTTGTAGAAGAGTTTAAAGAAACTGTGTCCCATACAAAAAGAACAACTAAATCTCAATTGTGAAGTATGCAACTACAGGTGCATATATATGTATATATACACATATATACAAATACATGGGTGTACATATATGTAAGTGATGTACACAACTTTTGAGATTTAAAACTGTGAAGCTATATCATAACCAAGAGGTATTCAAAGAGATTTATGTCCTCATGGCATCAGAAAATTGACAGCTAAGTCCCATTTCTCACTCTGTGAATACTAGATAAGCTGAGTTCTACCCTTAGCCGGTCACATAGCCTCGACACCTGAATCTAAGAAATGTACCCTCTAAATGGCGTGAGTCCAAGTCTATTTTCAGTGTCGCCATGCTCAAGAAGGCTATGCTGACGTTTACGAGAACTCTCAAGTTCTAGATGAAGGAAAGAATCTACCTTGGACTAACGGCATCACGGGGAGAACGGAGCCATTCCTGCAGTTTATCGCTGGAAGCAACTCCAGCTTTTACCAGGTAGGAATAGGGTTCCACACGGAAGGCCCAAAAGTGTTTCCCTTTTGTAATTCCAACGTCTCCAATGATGTAGTCCAAGCTTGTGTAACAGCCCACTTGGATGCGGTCCGCAGCAAGCAGAAGGTTAAATCCAGCTCTGCTCTCCACACGGTCTCTCTTCAGGCTCAGCAAGAGGTGTTCATTGTTATAGCCACACTTTTCATCAAAGAGGAAACTGAAAACTGTGAGGAGAGTTTAAAATTAGTCTGAAAAGTATTAGCATTTACAATTTACAATTACAGCTAGATAAGATGTTTTTCAAGCAGAACTTACTGAAAAAAAGACGCATACATCATACTACCTAAACAATGACAAACCAAGACCCTCACCTGGAGACAGAGTTCCACAGTAAATTCTCTGTACCTGAAGATCTTCAGAAAACTCAAAAGCGGAATAAAATATTTTAAATGTCAAGAGAAATTATGAATGCAGTTCCTTGAAACAGATACAGAAAATCTAGCCTAAATATTTTATACTATTAGACATGTCCTTTTATCCCTAAAAAGGATCGACATTTTCCATAAATATTGAAATATTCTTAAAAATGTATTCCAATGATAAATGTGGAAAATAATAACAGAACTTTTCCTTTTCAATCAACATGACAAAAATAAGAAAGTGCAGTGTATTGAAAAAAAGAAAAGAAAAAGCAAAGAGTCAGACTGTAGCTTCAGAAAAATCTTGAGTTTGAATCCCTGGCTCAAGCCTCTATTCCAGTGTTTAATTTCCTCAATGACAGAAGAGAGGTAACACCATGCTCTCAAATCTGTATCAAAATATGTATTAAAATCTATTAGGTATATAACATTGGCTATCAGACAAAAAAAAGTAGAAACAATTCAAATGTTCATCAACAAATGGATAAAGAAAAAGTGGTAATAGACGTACAAGGGCGTATTATTCAGTCTTAAAAAGAAAGAAATTTGATCCATATGCTACAACAAGGATAGACCTTGAGATCAGCCTGTCACAAAATTACAGAAATTCATGGACAGGCACATTTGTGGAGGCAGAGGGCACCAGGCTCTGGGAGAAAGGGAACAGGAGTTATTGTTTAATAAGCAGCAAGTTGCAGTTGGGAAAAATGAAAAAGGTCTAGAAACATGAGAGGTGCAGTCATCGCACAAAGTCCTGATGTGTACGCTTACGCGTGAGGAGAGCTAAGTTCTGACTATGTTATATCACACTGAAAACAACTGTCTGCTAGCAAGTTAAAGCCACTCTCCTTGCACAGGCTGACCTCTCTTCCTGTGATGCCCACTGTCCTGCCAAGGCGAGATCTGTGCTTCCTTGCAATCTCAGAAGTCTGCCGGTTTTGCAAAACAAATGTTAAATGGTTCCCCTATTCATAGGGCTTTTCTCAGAAAAAAGGAGGAACAACTCTAGTATTTCCTCTCCTCTGCCCCCTCCACTATGCGGCTCAACCAACAGCTACTTTCAGGTTTCCTTTTTAATTCCACTTTCAGTCTGACTAGAAAAGCGGAAACTGTATAAACTATTAAATTCTCACTTTGTAGTTGCATAAAAACATAGATTTCACTAAAATCTATGAAAAATCATTTTAGCCAACCCTGTTGATCTGCAGTTACATCTTTTTTAGGTTAGCCACTGCAGGCCAGAAAAGCAAATAGAGGATAGCACACTTTGGGAAAAAAAGGGAAGGAGAGCAGAGCATACAAAATATAGGTACCTAAGCCACTGATGGGGAAGCAAAATGTGACCTGAAAACCAACTAAGGCATTTCTAAGGAGTGTACATTTCCTGTATGTTTCTGTACTAACCAGAATGAGCACAACTTTGGTTCTAAATGCCCACCAGCTCTGGAGATGCTGACATCAACTAACCTGTAAGTCATTCTCATTCTACAAAAATCTGCAGGCATGGGGTGGGGGGAGAAGAGAGGGAACGAGAGTGGTGCAGGATGCTGGGACTCTGTGTGGTGCCCCGTGTAATATCGATATACTGAGAAACAAGTTCAACATCTTAAAATGAGTATGGCTTTGTAAACAAAAGAAGTAATAAAATTATTACATGCTTTTAAAAATCTGCAGATTGTCCTTGGTTTGTACTTGGAAGGGGGAGGGAAGGTGACTGAGCAGGCCTTTTTAGTATGGGCGAAAGCTATCCATGAGGTTCTAATATGCCTGTCACCGAAGCCCCCCATCCTCCCCCATGCTGAGAATCACAGACTTAGAAGAGAGCCCAGACTAATCAGAATTGGGCGAATAATATTTCATGTGATTGTAACAATTAATTTAGAATTAACTAGGCTCCTAGGCAGGTGGAGGAAAGGAAGGAAGGGGTTAGTAAGGCAGTGGTGAGGGAACTGGAACTCCGGGGGTGGGTGTGATATGAAATGCACAGACTAAGGTGTAAATTTAATATCCTAAAAAGCATATAGACATGTAAACAAAAGGAAAGACCATTGAAAAAAAATTTCTTAGATAGCACCTGTACTATTTTAATTCCAAATTAATAACCTTGCTCACTCAAGTATCTCCTTTGCATGGCTTTGTCTGTCTGATGCCAGTGAAAGTGTAATCCTGCTCTTAGTCTACAAGGCAAAATTCAAGTACTCAATCTTTCTAAATATTGAGTATGGAAACTGCTTTTCTAGAATCTTTTAGAAAGATTTAGAGATTTCTATGCAGACCGACACTGGAAAGTGTACCAAGTTCTCTACCGGAGGACGGTTTCCCTAAGACCTGTCACTCTGCTGTGCAGGTTAATTTGAGCTGAATTCAATCGAGGCCCTGCAGCCTCATAATAAACTTTCACCACTCCCTTAACTACCAAAAAAAATGAAAATTGAGGCTATTACCCAGTAGTATCAGGGTTTTTACCAGAAATAACTGTTCTATCAGAGGAACCTTTCTATATAGCGGGGCAATATCTAACTAGAGAACATCTGATCTTCATATGACTGGCCTTCCCCTTATGAGTGCCCCTCCTCTCTCCGTGAAGTCCCAGTCCTCTATCCCATCCTTTAACCCAGGATATTTTTGCCTCAATGGCTTTGGAATCAGCATTTCTATATAATCCCCCTATATATGTAATTAAATTCAGTTTTTTCTCCTGTTAGTGTGCCTGATGTTTGATTATCCAACCAGCCCGAGAGAGCCCACAGGGACCAAGGGAAATTCCCTCCTTTCTGCTTTTTTATTCCCAATATTCAGAATACCTGGGGCTGGAGGAGTGTGAAGAATCAGTTCTCTACTGCAAGGACTACAGATTGAGCCCTTGTAGCCTCTCACTCTGAAAGCGTAGTTACAGTTGCTTTCGAGATCTGAAATAACTTTCTTTGTACCAAACACTTCTATCTCATTCCAAGACAACATTTCTTCATCTCTATTAATCTTCCGATATTCAAGGATGTAACTATCAGCTTTATCCTTTTCTGGATGGTGCCAACTTATCAAAGCATTGTTGTAAACTTTGCTCTGCTCCTCATTGATCTCTGGCACACCTATGCCTGAAAAAATTATGAAAGAGAAAATAATGTCAAAACATGGCTACTTCAGAGAATTACTTTTCCTCAATAAAAATGATTTATTGATAACAATCATTTCCTTATCATCCAAGAATTTTCTAAATGTGTAATACAATGTAAAAGAAAGATCAAATCCTGCAATATGCGACAACATGGGCGGACATTAAGGACACTGTAATAAGTTAAATAAATCAGACACAGGAAATCAAATACCAACTTTGTGATTGCACTTACATGAGGTATCTAAAATGATCTAATCCATAATCTCAAAGACAGGAATGGTGGCTACCAGGGACTGAGGGAAGGGCAAGCAGTATCAATCAATCAGTACGCATAAACTTTCAGAAGTGAGACAAACAAGCTCTACAGACCTACAGTCAAAACTAGACCTAGAGTCAATGACAATACATTGTATAACAGAATTTAAGACAGTAAATCTCATCTTGTGTTTTTACCACAATATAATTAAATGAATAAACAACAAAAGAGTATTTTTTGTTTGTTTAAGGAAAAGTACAGGTAGTATTTACCACAATATAATTAAATGAATAAACAACAAAAGAGTATTTTTTGTTTGTTTAAGGAAAAGTGCACATAGTAATGAAGGCGAGTAGGCAGACAAGAAGAGAGAGAAGGAAGAAACCTTTTATTTATTTTATTTTTTTCATTGTGGTTGTTCTTTCCCTGGACCCAGATACAAACCTGAATCTTTGGGTGCATGTGGCCTGCGCTTCAGTTGGAGGCAGTTGACCAAACCACTACTCTACCAGGGATCACCCAAAAGAGAGATTTAAAGATATATTTGTGTTTATAACTGAAAGAAGAATGAAAAGACAAAAATGACAAAAATTCTAACTTTAGGTATTATAATCATTAATTCTGAAGCCATATAAATTAACATTTTTAATCATATGTCTTTAATTTCCACCTATTGAATAACAAATCTGGATTTGTAATTTTTTATTTATGTCCTCCTAGAATAATATAATTTTAATAAATATTTTCAAAGCTAAGTTTGGTAAGTATATGAAGCATCAATGAAACATTAAACTAATATCTTCAATATTTTCTTCCACAGAATTGCAAGGCAATTTAAATGAGTTTTTCTTGTATGAGCAGAATATGAATTCTTATCAAAATCAGAACTACAGGAAAACACCAAAAAAATTAAGTAACTCCAAGATAATCACTGTAGTAATTTTGCTTAGATCCGGCCAGTATTCTATCCCAGAGGCATTCCCCTATACAGAGGTATCAACATTTAACTATATTTTCAGAAACATGTTTCTAATTTTTCCCTTAAGATACAATTAAAATACTGCACCTAAATCTTTGTGCATTATCTACAATCCCTTCCCATAGAATAAATTCCTCTAAGCTTAACTGTATTGGTCATATGGTAAGAATAATCAACTGTGAAAGTTACATATATGGCATGCCCTGGTAGAGAAGCAGTTAAATCAGCTACCTCCAAAGAAGCGCAGTCCATGTATATTCCAAAGACCAGGATTCACATCTTGGGGGTCAAGGGGGAACAATCAATGTGAAGAACTAAATAAAAGCAAACTGCTTCTTCCCCCTCTCTCTCTCCTGCCTACTTTTGCCTTCATTCCTTCTATTTGGAGATGGGGCTTTTTAATGAGGTCATTAAGCTTCGACAATGACGTCATTATTGTGGGCCCTAATCCAATATGGCTGAAACAGTTGGTGTTCTTCATAAGAAATGACACAGTCCTGGACAGAGGGAAGAACATATGATGACAATGGGAGAAGGTGGCCATCTATAAGCCAAGAGAAGGGCTGAGAAGAAACAACCCCGCCCAGATATCTACAAGAAATCTGTTATTTAAGGCCCCAGTCCCTGGTATTTCATTTTAATACAACGTAAGCACAAACATCTTTCAGTTCGTCTCAGCCTAAGATCTCATTTCTAGGTTGCTGCCCTGGAGAATTTCACATACCATGCACCGCAAGTTTGATAGAACACTGCTTGTAAGAGAGAAAAAAACAGAAGCAAATTCATTAGGGAAATGATTTACACAAACAAAGTAAAATATAGCTTCAAAGCAGAATTTACTGTACTAACAAATACTTAAACCTAATTTTTATATAAAGCAACACACAAAAAGGATCCAAAGTGTTGCCATTTACACATTATTTAAAAAGATGCAGACCAAGAGAATAGAGGTTTTGTGCACAAAAACATAGTTTCAGGTGCGCCATGGTGGCCTAGTACCCTAGGCGCAGTCCACATACATCCCAAGGTTCCAAGCTCAAAGCCCAGGCCAGGGCAGCAGCCAAGATGAACAACTGAAAAGATAAAGTGCTGCTTCCTCCTCTCTCTTCCTGCCTGCCTATTCGCCTTCATTCCTGCCTGCTCCTTTCCATTATAAAAAGGGAAAAACAAAGCATAGTTCAAAACTATAAATGGGTCATGATTTCAGCATATGATGGCTCTGGGCGATGGAGACACCCCTTTATGTCAAACTGAAGGGAGGGTGTATTTTTCTACCCAGTACAAATTCACACTAAGAGTGATGTCTTGTCATTGTAAAACTTACCGCTTGAGAAAAAGGACAATTCTCCCAGAAGTTCTGTTTGTTTAGATGTGTTAACGACATAGTCTTCAAAAGACGTCTGAGCCGCAGGTCTAAAGCTCTTCAGTGACTCTGTAGCTTTCTGTATTCTAAAGACAAACACGTTCTCCATAAAAAATGATTCTTTAACAGGCCAGTCACACTACATATCTGCCAAATGATGGACAAAAGTCAACTTCATGCCACATTCATGGAGATCTGAGCGTACGCCTCACATAATAGCCTGACAGGCCACTCGGAGCCATGGCTGAAGCACAGGGGGCTTTTCATGACACTCCTGAGGAGACCAGAAGTCAGAAGAAAAGTTACCTGAGGTGGAGCTGCTTTGCTGTCTGCACAAAGCAAGACTGATCCGTCTCCTTGAGCACTTCCTGCGCGTAGCCCACCAGCCCGTTGTTCTCGAGAAGCCCCTGATATTCCTCTACTTGAGTCTGAAATTTTTCTAATCTTAGTTTCTTAGAAGCATCGATTGCTTTCAACACAGATGTTTTCCTCTCTTCGAGGACTTCATAGAGCTTTTCAAAGTGTGTGACTGCTTCTTCTTTAGCTCTCTCTCCATTACACTGTTATAAAACAAGCAGAGTGGTACCTCATCTGCTGAATCCAAATCTTTTCCCCAAAATTCTGCATGATATTTCATCAACATGATGACAAAACAACCAAAACTCAGCAAAGTAAACCCAGATATTGTAAAAGAAAAAAATTGTCTGACTCTGAAATGTTTAGAATAATTTGGCATCAAATACACTTGGCAAGGCAAATTTTACTTCGACTACTTTACAAAGTTATTGTACTGTACTTAAGCTTTTAATCTCCAAAGTCCACCAATTAACAATTTATTCAATTAAATAATTCACTTCTAATTTCATTTCCATCCTACTCTAATTAAGTTAAACCACTCATAAAACTCAGAAAAATGACATTCTTTACTACAATATAAAAATGTAAATCTTCTCTTCAAATTAATAATTGAATAATAACAATCCATTGTGACTTATGCAGATAAGTTAAGTTCTTTATGCCTGGCTCTGCTGTAAACAAGGGATTAACAGAAGCCATTTAGGTTTTTTTAAATATTAAAAAAGACTGCTTGCAGATAGTGCCCATAAGCCACATACTCTCAATAAAACATCACCAGCCTTCATCTCACATGCAGCCCCACACACACATGTGGCCTTCCCCTACTTTGTAATAAAGTTATACTGTCTACAGTGCTTATTAAACATTTTGAATGTCTCTAAAGTCAGAGAGGAACCTGATTTTGATAATAAAGTCAGCAGAACACACAATAAGCAAAGACCCAGAAGCAGTAGCCAACAGAAAAGTCTTCCCGAATGTTCTTAAAGACTAACGGTGGATGACAGAAGTGAACTGTGCATTTTCCAACGACTTCTAGTCACCATTTATTTTCTATATTTTATTTTTAAAGGTACAGGCAGGAATGAAGGCAAGGAAGACAGAGAAGGAAGAAGCGTTTTATTTTGTTGTTCGTCTTGGTTGCTCCTGCTGGTCCTTTAGGGAACATGTGGACTACACCCAATCACTGCTGCACCGGGGCGTGCCTCTGGTCAACATTTACAAAAAAGGAATTGTTTTTCCAGATTCCCGTCTCTGTTTCCTAACGCCAATAGCCAAATTAAAAAAAATAAAATAAAAGAGCCAGAGAAGAAAAAAGGCTGGTGATATTTTGCTAGTATTTCAAAGACATATCACAACATTAAACTCAGAAATATTGGTGCATCCTGGCAGAACAGCAGTTATGTCAATCACTTCCAAACGAGCAGGATATATACCCCTGGGTTCATGTCCTGGGCCTGGCGGGGAATAACCAGTGTGAACTAATAAATAAAAATAAAACAGAGGTGTTTCTTCCTCCTCTCTTCCTACCTACCTGACTTCCTACTCACCTGTAATTTCCTTTTTAAAAAAATCATTCTATTTAAGTAAAAAGATTTTTTTCCAGCTAAGTATATATTTAAAAAGTGTCACAGTCATAGATAATGAGAGTGACACAATTATCACTGAGTCAAAGCCAAGAAAGAGACAAATGCTCTAGTGGAGACAAGAATTCTTACTGATAAGCCTACAAATGCAGTTTAGGTCAATGGTACAAAACAAAGTTAAATAATTTGTCTAGAACCCCAAAGAATCAGTGTCTTCATGAATACTTGATGCCTGAGTGTCTCAATTTTCAACGTACTGACCAACTCAGACAGGTATTGGGTTTCCCTTTACTTCAGGAAAAAAGGCAGACAATGAAGACAAATCTAAAATGACCAAAGAAACAATCCCTGAAGCAACCTACTATCAAGGTGAGAATTTGCTGTGTTGGGGAATCATTCTCAATTGAGAGTATCTGATAACATGAAAAAACAAAATCTCATTTTACATTACATGGCTAAAAAAGAAGTGAATATCAGAAAAAAAATATTTAAAACAAAAACAATACTAACAATTCACATAATTTCCCAATAAACTTCAATCCATTTGTGGGGTGGGGGAGTATTACGTAATGGTATTATATAAGCCAGGATATTTTTATAATTACAACTTTTAAAGTGATCAGAAGTAATGGATCTTCAATTCATTTCAATGAAGAATATTAGGAATTTAAAAAAATTTTTTTTTTTTTTAAATACTGTTGATTTTTCTAATCTTTCATTGACGTATAATATACAACCAGAAAAAAATGCATAGGGCTGTGTAGAGATGCATGAATGGATGAATCTTTGCAAACTCACGTGTATAACCAGCATCCAGAGGAAGTATCCCAGAAGTCACTCAGAGCCTGTCACTCAGGCACTAATCTCCCATCTCAGCGGCTCCTACCGCCGCCTTCTCCAGCACTTTGCATAAAGAGAATCATCTACTATGTACTCCTTTGTATTTGGCATCTTTCTTTCAACATTATTACAAGATTTATCTACATTGTTGCATATATAGTTTTAAATACTTGCTTTTATTTCTATTTGCATTTCCCTGTTCATGGACATGTGGGCAATTCCCACTTTGTGGCTATTACAAAGAAACCAATGATGAACATCTTAGATTTGTGTCTTCAGGGGAACATCTGGTAGATCTATACCTAGGACTATCTGGAAAAACCTGGTACTAGCTACTTATAGGACATTTTTCAAATTTGATCCATTAATTTTTAAAATAGATCACCATAAATACTATCATTATTTCCCTTACATTATTTTTTAGACCTTGTCAACTGACAGTCATTCATCCTCTGTGCTCCAGTATCACTTAATCACCACCTCTGTTCACAGCACTGATCACAAAGCATTATTGTTTGTATTTGTTTTCCAAGGTCCAGAAGAGCAAGGGTGAAATCTAACACAACTTTGTACTCCCAGCACATATACTGTCCTCAGTCCATGAATGAGTAAGTAAACACCCAGATGAAAAAATTAAAAACATACACCCCTTCCACCCCACTCCGTGGCTCAGGCAGCTAAGGTGCAGGTTATGAAAGCCGCAGACCGGGTTCAAACAGGGAGGGGGATGCGTGCAAAAGCATTAAAACAAAACAAGATATGCAAACCAGTTTATCACTCACCTCTGTTTCCTTCATTAATAAGTTTAGTTCAGAAATCTGACTCTTCACCTGGCTCTCCTTACCGATAAGGTAGTCAATATCCTTTGAAAGTTTTTCCTGTTGAAACACATGAGCAACACAAGTGAGCAGAAAGAGAAGTTTAACAAAGGCCTTGCCGGAGTGTGTGTGCGTGTGTGTGCGTGTGTGCGCGTGTGCATGGGTGTTATTACACAGCACTCATCCTCTGCTAGAGCCTATGTGAACAGACAGTAAAACCCACCAAGGCAACTACTACTAACCCAGGATAGTAGTGACTGGTGTCAGGACCACAGGCCTAAGGAGACATGAACGGGGAGGAGCAGGTTGGCAAAAAGAACAAGGTAGTGACATCAGAGTGGACAAAATTCTGAATACAGACAAAATACACGTTTTTGGTCTCATTGTCACTCCTAGAACTACTCCACCTAAGACGTCGCAGAACATGGATGAAAAGCAATTGAAATAGAATTCTCGGTATGGCCTGTGGCTCAGGCAGTTGAGACGGCTGACGTGTGGACCTGTTAACTGGGGTTCGAGACCGGGGGCTGGGGGTAAAACCAAAATAAAAAGTTTTTTCCTTTTTCCCCTTCCTCCACCTTCCTCCCTCCTTCTTTCCGAACTTAAAAAAAGAATTTCTCTTCCACAACACAGACAATAAAGAACCTTCCAAAATAATCTTCACAGCCCTTCCCAGCCCTGACACTACCAATTACACAGTAAATAATACACAATAATGGAGATATACATTTATAAAAATAGTTAACTTCCAGAGCTTATTAAATAAGTTTTACAATTTTAAAATTAGTATAATTTGCCAGAGAAAACAGAACTTTTGATGAGATCCCTGGTCTATCCCAAAAAAACAAAATACATAATATGCCCTCAGTACATTAAAAGAAAAAAACTCAGAAGTACACGAGGTACAAAGTAATAAGAGAGCATCCAAATCTAAAAAAGAATAGGAATGAATATCCAGAAAGCATTTGTCAGTCGCTGCTGAAGACCAGAACGCAAGGGGGAAGGCAGAGCAGACTCCCAGGAATGTAAGAAGAGAGCCTTCCCCACATCACTTTCCTCTTTTTGACATAGGTCATGCAATAGGGTAAGAAAACCAATGCAAGAATCAGAGTAGAGGAGTCTAGCCAATGTTAATCAAAGAGAGTCCTTGGTGACTCACTGAAGGGGTGGGATGGGGTGGCACCTGGTAGGGAGAGGAACAAGATTTCTGAGAACTAACAGCAGGGAAGGACCAGAAAGAAACTGGAGGATGTTAAAGACAGGCAGAGACATCAAATGGTGCGTTTAAGCCAGCATTTTACAGACAAGGAGACCAAACTCACTGAGGACACACTTGGCTGGCTATGAACCACTCTACCCAGTTCATCCCAAAGAGTGAGACCCTCCAGAACAGAAAGCATCCTCCGCCAGAGGGGCAGGATTCCAGGCAGGCCGCATGCTACAGCACAGGTTACTGCGTGCGAAGCCAGGCAGGAAGGTGAGCCAGGCTTCAGGAGCTCTAGCGACCCACAGGCATGGAGACAAAGGTGGACAGTGTGACACCCATTTTCCCTCTCCCCTTGGGACTCAAGCGAGTAAAAAGGATAACTAACATCAACCTCTACGCCGTAGCCCTCCAGACAAAAATCTAAAATCAAGTAAAAAGGAAGGAAATCTGTAAAGATCTGTCAGTTACTTTTGGCGAAAGGCAAATCTAAATAATTTTATCCTTACTAAAATAAAAAGTGAGCACACTGAAAAATCCATTATGGAGTTCATTTTTTTTTTTTAAGTCTAAAACAGAAATGAGAGAAATTAACAAGCAGATGTAAAGGATAATTTAAGTGTATAATTAGCAAGGTTTACTTCAGCCAACAGAAGAAAAATCTAGACAGCTTGTTTCAGATCAAACTACTAAAAACAAACAAAAAAGGTGACAACGTTAATTTTAATTAACAAACAGTGGCAGTACCAGTGGGGGTGGGAGTGGGGGACACTGGATTTAATCTTCCCCTTGAAGCAATTTTTAAAAATCTAACACTAGCTCTCAAGACACTGGACAGAAGAAACAAAGAATAGGCGTGCCCTAGTGGAGTAGTGGTTTGGTCCGCTGCCTCCTGCTGAAGCAAGTCCATATCCATCCCAAGGACCCTCCTGTCCTGGGACAGGGAAAACAGCCAAGATGCACAGCTCAATAAAAAACCAATCAACTGCTCTTGTCTCCTTCTGCCTGCCTGCCTGTTCAGCTTCACTACTACTTGTACCTTTCTTTTAAAAATAAATAATTTTTTTTCAATTAAAACAAAACAAAACAAAGAACAGGGACAGGTGAACTAATAAGGTAAAGTCCAAGGACTGAGGGTGAGGGGAGTCACCAAAAGTAAGTAAGTAAATAAATAAAAGTGCTTCCTCTTCTTTCCTACTTCCTCCACTCCCTTTAAAAAAAAATAAAGGTAAAAATAAAAAAACAGTGATCCCTGAGAGGCGGAAACAAGAGGACCCAGGACATCTGCACCATTTGCTGTCCAGGGAGGGTTCCCATCCGGGTGCGGAGAACTCGCAAGAGCATTACCTGTCTGTCTTCTTTGTTGCAAATTATCAGTGAAATGTGAAAGCTTAGAAGGGCCACGGTAAAGTGAAGAGACACGAAGTCACTCAATTTCAGCTTGAAAGCCCCCTCTGCCCCCCAGAATAAACAGTCTGTACTAGCTCTCCAGGCAACGAGAATCAAGGGCTTTACAACAGCCAGGTGTCCTTCAAAGTGTATCACTCACACATCCTCCGCCCCATGCTCAACACAGGCACTGACAACACAGGTCAAATGTCTTTTATCCCTCCTTAAGAGCTCAGAAAACGTTAAAGGCAGTAAGTACATTAAAGTCATAAAGAATCAAAATTAGTTCCAAAACTAAACAAGTCCCACCTTCAAGGTTTTGTAGGCGCTGCTCATAGTGGTTACACGGTGATTGGAGTGGTCACCACCCAACTTGCAAAGATGGCAGACCAGCCTCCTGCATAATTCACAGTACATGTTTATTCTCTCCGTTTCATGCTCTGGGCACATTAAAATCTAGTTGAGTAAAGGATAAGAGTGTGGTTAAGAGTATAACTTACAGGGCACTCAGGTTTCGAGGCATCAGATAAAGTCCCAAAACACAGATTTGCTATATAAAAGCCATTGAGTAAAGCCATTAAATAAAGCCATTTAAATGACTAAAAGTGTAAAAAAAAGCACTTTGTTATTGTTTGTGAAAATTCTCTATATTAGAATCAATTTTCAATTTTAAGGTTCAAAAAGTCAATTAAGTATGTAGCTATTATTTCCCTTACCATACTGACCAGGCAGTTCTTAATGAAAATCAATTCTTTATAAGGTCCGATAGCAAATAACTTAGGAGAAGCCATGGCTCCATCAGCCTCACAAGAAACCTGTTCCTAAGAGTCTGAGACATTTTACGAAACAAGCATCCAGGTACGAATTGCACGCACAGGGCCCCAGTTAAAAACTGTGTTCTTCTGATTTAAGTTTCTACTTTTTCATTTACCCTTATTTACTCCACAAACTACAATTTACTCTGAAAACTATTATAGTAGGTTCATTTGCTATTTTACAAAAATGTTTTCATTTGGAAACTAGTATGTGAATGAAACTGAAAAAAAGGCTGTCCATGATTCCAATAGATTAGATTTTTAGGAACTACAACTGTCCCTGATAACTTGAGACTTTTTTTAAATTGAATATAAAAGTTCTAATATTCATATGTACCAGGGAGAAAACAAATGAAAGGACTTCAAATATTCTAGCATGTTCCTTTATTCTTAAAGTAATTACATTAAAATCATACATATAAAATTTCCAAAAGAAATGATCATAAGATCTCACTTATAGGCAAATGTTAATATTCTATAAAATAAGGAACCTCTTTTCATAAGTTTACTATATTGAATAACACTAATACCTTGAAGGAAAATTACATTTTTCTCAACATAAGCTACAATTTCGTTGATTCTTTTTATTATCTCTTAATAGTAAATAGAAATAAAACAAAAATTTAGACTCATAAACTTTTACCTCGATCATTCAAAAGTTAAGACACAGAGAAAAACTATTTGATCAATAGATTGCCACACTGACATAATTTGAGAAAAGAGTCATTGAAAACTTGGAAGTGTGCTGTAAGAAATACTTAAGTCTTCATTTCAAAAAGCTTTTGGGACTTTTTTTTCCCCATTTTTCTATTATATAGAAAAGGTTGTATGCTAAAGAATGCAAACATTTTCATACACAAATTACTATGTTCTAAGGAAAACAAAATTCAAATAAAAGAATTCATTACAGTGTATTTTTTATCTATGTAAAACCAGAAAACAGTGTAGGTGAAGATAGCCCAGAATCGCTGTGTTCCAGTCACACAGCAGGACAAAATATAAAACAGTTCTTTTCAGTACAATTAAAGAAGTTACCCAAAATAGTTAAGAAATGTAAATTCTACTTTAAATAACAATCGTATCATAAGCTTCAAAATATTAGTCTGCAATTCTTTTTCTTTACTCATTTACAGCTAACGGAAAATATCAAAAAACCATTTCCCAGTTAAATCTCTTAGACAATTAAGGGGCTGTATCACATTACAGAACAAAAGATTTTTCACTTTTCAATCTTAAGAGAGTATATCGGAGATAGCCTTTCTCTGTTACTCAGTCGTCATAATGGACACTCACGTAGTGTCTTGTATCCCACCGTATTGGAAGAAAATCCTAAGTGTCTCTAAGCTGAGATAGTCACATCCTAAATAATTCCCAACGATGAGGCCTTCACTTCTTATTCTCACTTTAAAGTTATTTCCTTTTTCACTAGACTTGTATTGATTTCTTTTATAATATGAAGTTGAATACTCTATCCTAAGAAAACGTCACTTACCTTGGGTCTAAAGTTAGTGGTTGGGCCCACATACTCATGCTGAGCTTTCACGGTCCCCCAGGGGTGATGGACTTTGAAGCACTCGTTGCAGTAGCTGGCACTACAGTCCATGCAACTTTTCGTGGATTCTTGAGCCGGCGGCTTACACAGGTCGCACATAATGGCCGTGGCTGCCCGGGCTGCTTGCCGGTATCTCTCAACAATCGTCTCCAAAGTGAAATTTCGAAACAGACCGTTGATTCCTCGTTCTCCAAGATCCACATCGTGCTCACAACCAGGACAAGGAAAAGTTGTCGTCCTAGGGCTCAAGGAGTTGCGCTTCCAGCCTATGTAATCAGTAAGCCTTGTTTAGTTACAGGCGCAGGGAAATGAACAGGGGGAAGCAAAGAGGAGTCACGTTACAGGAAGATGAGTATCTAAAACTATATTCGAAGACACCATACCCATTTGAATCAATTTGGGCTTTGAAAAGATTTTTCTTGTTAACATTGCTACATGCGTTCCAGGATATTCGAACTGCAGCTCAGTCTGAGTATTTCACACCACACACCCACCACCAGGGTTCTAGTGTCCATTACCGCCACTTATCCCCTTCTCTCCTTCCCTCCCCACTCCTACCCCCCAAAAAGGCCTTTTCTGTTTTTCCTTGGTATGCAAACCCAAGTTATTAAAAAGTTTTTAAATCCAAGAGGACAGGGAAAACATTCTATAGACAGGCTAGTCAGATACATGGTGCAAACATAGAAAACAATACTACACAGGGGCAGGACCTGTTGATATTTGAAATTCACATTTACAGTTCTTTTTAGATGTCCTATCAAGGAATGTGGCTTCCATTTAAGCAAACACGACCTTGGCTGTTGAAGGAAATGAGCTCATGTAGAAAAGAGCAGAGTCCTTCATCTGAGGTTCGTGGAGACAATCCGGGGGGATGTAAGTAGTTCTGCAAACTGTTTGAGGTTGTATGAAAAATATGCATCTATGCACCTGTGCATATTTTCTGGTTAAACATGTGACAGCTTTTATCATCCTCTTGAATATGTGGCCACCAAATTGTTAACCACTGCCACAGAGGTTCCCACTGTAGTATTGTTTTATGGGGAAAATTCAGCTGGCAAAAATCAGTAGATAACTGACTACAATCTATAAAAGTGAAAAGTTCATTCAAAGACCTAGAATCTAGTGAGTTTAAGAGAAACCAACCATTTAGCATCTTCTTAGGACCTGAAAAAAAGAATCACTAAGATTACTTAATTCAGTAAGTCAAAAGTTGCCCCAAATGCATTACTAATAAATTTATAATAAGATAACATGATGATCTTAAACATCACACTTTCACTTGCTATTACTCTGATTTTAACAAATCAAGAAACCCAGCAAGACAGTTTCTATCCACTGGTTCTCACAGATCCAGAGTTGTCCACTAAACAGAGGTACATTAATCACCATATTCTCTCCTGTCATTTACAAATCTTAATAGTATACAGTCTTGATCACCCACAAACTAACTCCTTAAATATAAACACGAATTTCTTAATCTATTGCCTTCTTTCATGCTGCCTAAAATCCGTATCAAAAACAAGTAAATTTAGTATACCACATTTAGCCAGTTATATTAATATTGCTTTGACACAAAACAATCATCACTGAAAGTCTGTCTTAAAATGATGTCATGAGGTCATGACAAGTAAAATTTAACAATCAGCTCACAATATTATTCATCTGAAGTGACTTTATAGCATGCTATATGGCAATGAGCTGGAAAAATATTAATGCAACAAACATGCAGAATATTTTTTATATTGCCATTTAAAGATATTTCTAAACATGTTTTAAAAAGCTGTGCATAAAAAAAATAAAAATTCTGCATAAAACATATTCTTATAATAATTCTAAAAACATGCAATACAGTCCAAGAGGTTTCACACCACAGCAGGCAGCTAGTACAATTAGCAGCAGCAGAGTTAATTTTAAAACACATGCCAATGAAAATCTCATTTAGTGAAAAAACAAGCCAAATAATTCTGGAAGTGATATAGTGCAGTGGTCAAGTTTAAACAAATGGAAAATCACACAAAATCTCATGTTTCCACATGAATTCGATGATAGACATTAAAGTGGATAACTCATCTCAAAAATCAATGTTTTTAAAAATGGGTTATTATTGGCTTTATGAGTTGAAGGTGGTGATCAGTCAAGTCATGGGACAAAGAAAAATGAAATCATGACAACACATTGATGGTTTCACATGTTCACTGGTGACACCCAGATTTTGGCCTCCATGTTCAGAAATTTTACAAAAGATTTCTCATCGCTTTTCTGCCAACCTCTCTTAACTTTTTAAAATAAAAATAAAACTTCAGACAAAAATCACAACAAACTTAAATCAGACAAAATATTTAAATTGATAAATCTTGGCATTTTAAAAGCACTCATATTTTTTTATAAAGCTAAAGAACTTAACATGTTTCATCTGTCATACTTCTACCACTGTTTTCATAAAAACAACAATAAATATATGTTCAAACAACAAAGAAAGCTATAGATCTAAGGAGAGTCTGGGAAATAAACCTAAATGAAAAACTATCAAGACACTAGAACTAAGAGTCAATTTTTTAAACACTTTAAAACTATGCTGTCTAATATAGTAACCATTAGCCAAGCATGTTTATTTAAATTTAAATTTACATTTAGGCCAGCCCTGGTAGAGCAGCATTTGGGTCTAATCGCCTCTAAAGGAGCAAACCACATGCTCCTGGGTTCAGTACCAGGTCCGTTGGGTAAAGAGTCAGTGTGAACAACTAAATAAAAATAAAATAAAATGCTTCTTCCTCCTCTCTCTTCCTGCCTGCCTGCCTACACACCATTCCTGCCTGTAGCTTTCCTTTAAAAAAAAAAGAGATTTCCTTAAAAAAATTTTTTTAATTCAGTTCCTGGGTTGCATTAAACCACATTTCAAGTTCTCAAGATCCATATATGGCCAATGGCAACCATACAGTATGGTGCTGAATCAAATATTTCCATGACTATAAAAGTTCTATTGGCTAGTACTACTCAAAGCATGATAGAATGAAAAAAGGAAAAGTAATAATGAGCTTAGAAAGGTAAGGAAACCATGTCGGCTGAGCAGGGAAATTTGTAAGTCAAACTGCATTATGGCAGCCAGTAATATTTGCAAATTATTTGTATACTGTCACCTTGCAAAGTCAATTCTTTTCCCCATGTACCTTTACTTCAGGACAGATTAAACAAGTATACGTCATGACATAATTTTAAATGAAACCATCAAAAAGTTTCATGTCGGTTTATAGCAAATCCCCCAAAACTCAACTTTCAATCATGTTTTACCTTTTAAATTATAAGAGAGAATAATTAACTATTTCAAAGTAAAGACAGTTGATTTATGACAGGTTCCTAACCTGTGCCAGCTATCTCCCCCTCCATAGTCTGGCTGAGATCAACTTCCCCACCATCACCACCTGGCCAGGCAGGGGGCTACCCCGCCCCACGCTGCACATTTGTGAGGGCTCCTTGGTGTCTGGCAATGAGCTGTCATCTTGTGTTTTCACTCTAATGTTTCTCTTAGCACATTCTGACCATCTGATGCCTAGGAGATGCACTTACCCTACAAGTATTAGAATTTCCAATCTGCAAAACTTGCTCAACTACACTCTGAAAAACAATAAGCAATTAACTTTTTTATAAAGCAACTGCCCCTACCATTCCTCATAATCACTAAATAATTACTAAATTTCAACACTTAAAATTCCCTGGAACTCACTAAAGCTATGAGAGAAAGGATTTCATGTGGCTCCTGAGAGTAGTTGTAAGATTTTTAAATTAAGGTCTGCAGAATAAGGGGAAGACAGAAAAGGGATAACATTTGAGGTGTTTTATTTTCTCCAATAAAATGGAAGGTATCACCAGCTTTCCACCACCAAGATCAGCCAATTTTACATTAAAGGTCAACTGGAGTAAAAACAAAAACATTCTCTGAATAAAGTAAGTTGGCCCATCTTTCACACAGAATTAAATACTTCAGAAAGCCTAAGAAAAAGCAATTATTTACCCACAGATGGGTAAGACCTCAATGTGAAAACTTTGATGTCAAATATGTTTAATTAACAAAGATACCATATGCATAAAAAGAGCTAAGATTCTTTACTACAAAATTATCAAAACCTTTAAGCAAACTTTCAAATACAGAAAAAAGTACCAGCTTATTTAACTTCTTCAATGTAGCAATATGGCTTGTCCACTAAATGAATAAATGTAAAGGATCTTTAACATTAAAACAACAACAGGGATATGTCATTTTCTTCAAACATATTGTCATGCACATTATGACAGCACTAATAATCAGCGCTCCCTTTAAAAACATCAGAACTTCATTGGAAATTTAGTCCTGTTGACCTTTAAGTCATTTCAGCCCAATTTGTTGACTTTCTACATAATTCTGAGGACTTGACCACTGAGGCTGAGCAGCCTTAGCTACACACGGTTATCTACGTTCAGCTAAAGCCCTGCTGTCTGCAGCCACACAAGCAGAAAGCATTCTCTACCTCTCCACCCCAAAGACCTCCGTTGTGAGGCTGTGAACAATGAACAGAAAGCTGGGTTTAGAATGTAATTTCAAAGAGAAGATTCACAACTCGTTAACAAAAGATAAAGCAGCAACTGTGTCCTGCACAAAATACAATTATTGAATTAACAGTAAAAAGTGTGTCTTTCCTGGTACCCAGGGTTGAGCCACCAGCGGCAACATTCGTCTTTCTAGGGTTCAGAATTCATCAGTGTTGGTGCAGCCCTGAAGAAACCTACGCTTCACCCTACAGAACTGCATTTTTAAACAATCAGAATATTTCTTAATTGTTGAAAACCCCAAAAGTCAAGTTTTTTTTTTTACTATCTGAAACAGCAAAAATGAAAATTTAGTTTTTTTACATATCTAAATCAACACTATAAGTAAACATTAATAAAACTGACCATATTTTTCTGAGAATTAAGATGAGGGAAAAGCCTGCAAACATATGATCAAAAAATATAGTAATATAGCTCTTTTATCTGCATATGATTTAATATGCTTTTGTACGATATGCACAAATCTTATTCTCCTGTCAAGGCACCCTTTTATTGTAAAATGTCTATTTTAAAACATGTTTTAAAGGAGTTATTTGATACTCTTCAAAAGGAATATATGAGCTAATCATGAGGAGAGGGCAACCCTAAAATGTGCATTCACTGGGTGACAACTTTCAGGAGAGATTACTTGCCTTGGGGCATTCTCACCTTCAGAATGCTCCATCTGATTTGTTAACCTGCTCAGTACATTCCTCTTGGTGAAGGACTGCTCTAATTATTGCACATCTTATTAAATTTTGCACAATGCTAGGTTATATGCCTCTTTTAAAAAAAGAAAAAAAAGAAAGGGAGCAGGTGCACCCAGAAGGAGGAGGGGTAGGGCACAGCCCATATACATCCCAAGGACCCAGGTTCCCATCTGGGGTTGGTTACAACAATCAAGATGAACAACTAAATAAAATAACTAAAATGCTTCTTCTCTCCTGCCTGCAACATTCCTTCAAAAGATAAAAAGGAGGGACAGATTTATCTTGTCCATGACTCTTCAGACTTTAGCCCATGTCACATCACTTAATGCAACTGGTACCCAATAAGGTGTACAACTTCAGGGCTGGAGAGGATCTGGCAGCTGACTGAACTGGATCTACCCACCCCCTAAAGCAGGTAGCCCTCTACATTTGCAAAAGCTGGTCTCCCCAGTCACTGTTTAAATCAAAAACACCAAACACTGATGGGTCAGAGTCAAGATGTGTTTTGGCTGCCCTGCCCAACTATGGTGCACAGGCAAGATGTTTGTAAATAATTAGAATTGTCAACATTCAAAAGAAATGCACATTGAAACCACTATTAGGTTTTTGGAGGAAAAACAGTAAATGTGAATAAGGCACCCCACCCTATATGATAATTCATTAGCACCAAGTACTGACCCCTTCATGCAAGTCACCCAGTCTTCACTGCTCCAAACCACGCCCCGAGGTCTCACGGGGCAATCAGCTGGCTGCTGGTTGCCTTACAGTAGTTGAGTTAATGGGAAAATGAAATATTTCTTGTCTTTATATGTATATCAAAGAAGGAAAATGCAAGAGGGTCCTCTATCCATTATGCCTACTGACTGCTCCAATCATGTTCCTAGCTGGGGCTGTAGAATCTAAATGTGACTCAATTTAAACCCTGCTGGGGATCTGACAAAATCAGGCAGGCCCACTTTATTTTCATACAGACTTAGCTGTTTCTTCTCATGCTGAGTTGAAATCTGCCCTATTTCATCTACTTGCTCTGAAGACAGCAAGGGTATGATTCTCCTCAAGACAGCCATCATATTCTGCAGTCAGCCCTTCTCCAACTTAAATTAGTCTTAATAACTGTGCTTCACAGAGTTTTCTAACTCCCCCAACTCAGGGCAAAATCCAGGTCTTCCAGAAGAAGAGAAATGAACATCTCACTAACTCTATCCAGATCTCAACTTTGTAAAGGATGGCAGAATGGATTTTTGCGTCTGTTGAAAAATGTCATTATCACTGACTATAAGCCATGATGGCATGCTTTGCATAAATCTTGTAGCAGAGATTTGTCACTTGACATCCACTCAACAAATAATTATTAAACATCTGCAGATCTCTGTGCTGAATAAATTCCTGGAAACAGAGTTAATTACATTTCATCGAGGTAACTACAGTTCAACCATACTTCATAACAATCACACATAAAAACTAACCAAATCTTAAGATTAAAAGCCTACATAAGATTTATGAAATATGTACGTGAGCTCAGTCTAATTATAAAGAGAAATACTAGTACATAAGTCAAGTTCTTTTTAATGGCCCATGCTGAATATTAATATACAAAAAGTGAACTTGCCATCCGGGAATAGAAGTCTACCAGCAGAACATCAATTTTATCTGGTAGGATGATTTCAAGCTACGACTGTCTTCCCCTCTCAGTGGTCAGATGCACAGCAGGAGGGAAACATTAAAGTGAAGACATCACAGTGAACACTGCCCTCTCTGACCTCATACTCTGCATTCCCACACTGACCAAATGCTCCTTTTTCTGTATGGACAAATAATTTTTCTATGTGAAAAAGAGCTTCCAAGCAATAATGATTACTGATTAAAGTATACCTCTTAAAAACAGAATAACACTCTTAGAATGAGCGTACTGTAATCCGTTCTGATGGAACATCAGAGACATGAACATCACCCAGGAGGCTCGCCCTGGTGGAGCAGCGGTTGGGTCAGTCACCTCCAAAGGACACAGGCCACATAACCCCGGGTTCAAGTCTGGGGTCCAAGGGGGAAAATAAATGGAA
This sequence comes from Solenodon paradoxus, assembly GCA_004363575.1. Lineage (NCBI taxonomy): Eukaryota > Metazoa > Chordata > Mammalia > Eulipotyphla > Solenodontidae > Solenodon > Solenodon paradoxus. Next base: position 61,229 of record RJWH01002946.1, read on the forward strand.
AAAAATAAAATGAAATGCTCTTCTTTCTCTCTTCCTTCCCGCCTGCCTCTGCTTGCCTTCATTCCTGCCTGCACTTTTCCTTAACAAAAAAACCAAAAAGCAACTATCTAAAAATAAATATCACTCAGGAGACTTCATTTTACAGTAGGGTCCATAAACGACCTTCTCTAAAACACAAGGAAGGAGAAAGAGGCTCTCTCTGAAAACAAAAATGTTTGGGGCTTTTTGGTAAAACAGGTTAAAAAGCAATTCCTGGTATGCCCTGGTGGAGCAGCAGTTGGGTATACTGCCTCCAGTTGGGTGTAGTCCACATACCTCCCAAGGACCTGTGCTCGTATCCGGGGGCCGAGAAAGCAACCAAGATGAACAACTAATTAAACAAAAACGCTTCTTCCTCCTCTCTTTCTACCTTTCCTTTAAAAGAAAATGTGACTCTACCCTATAAGAGGAAAAAAGGTGCTGGGCGGATGAGAGGATTAAACTTAAAACCTCAGAGCCCACACCTGGCAGAGGCAAAGCTTTGAAGTCTGGTGTTTGCCACCACTCAGGTTCTACCCTCCATGTGAAGGACGTGCCTAAGACACTGTGCTGTCTCCTCCTGCTTCGCTAGCAATTTTGGCCCTTTCCCAATGGCCCTGTGCCCAACGATTTCATACAAGAGTCCATGGCAGGACTCAAGTAGATCAAAGTTGAAGAAAGGAAGAAGGAAGCAACACTATCTCAATAGACAACAACTTAAACAATGGATATGTAAGAAAGGTTCAATATAAATGCTATCTAATTAGATTACTTCTATACATTATGTAACGCCACTAATATTTTACTGATGTTCAAAATCCTTATTTTAAAATACGGAAAAAAAATGGCTGAGGAAAATAAAACCCTCAGATGTAACAAAATGATACCAAAGAATTCCTTTAAAAAGTCATGCTGGATTGGGCAGCATGTAGTCTCCCTTAATTCTGCGTATTTATTTACAAGCTACCATGTATAGGTTTCTAAGGTAAGTACTTCAGTAGCCCATTACTTTATCCCTCCTATCAATCACTTCAAAGGGGCAGAATAACCCCTAAAATACAGTTAATAAGGGGCTTAGCACAAAGTTGGTGTTCAAGAAATACATACCAAAACCATTAAGAATTCATTTTGATATTTAAGCAGGGGAGAGAAGGAAGTTTCCTTTATAACTACAGTTTGAGTGTATTTGCCTGGAAAGACGACCCCTCAAAAAAACAACAAAAATGACTTCCCTCCCACAGTGATCAATGAACATACATCTGTCTCCCCCTACCCACGAGGTTCAACAACATACCTGGCCTGTTAATTCTGTCAATTTTATCCATGCTAGGGGAGGGGAGCCGAATTCGAGGACTGCTCTGATTGGAGTCTGATCCCACGTCATTCAATGAATCATCAACTGTAGTCAGTAAGAGTTCCTTCACACATTTATGACAGATACTATGTTGACAAGGGAGAATCAGTGGGTGGGTAAACAGCTCCTTGCATGCTGGGCAAACGAGCTCTCTTTCGATATTCTTAATGGTAACCTTAAATTGAGAAAGAAGAAAGCAAGGTCACAGGCTCATAGTAGGCAAATACATTAACCTCTTTGCATTCCCAAAAAGAATTAAACGTTTATTTTTGAATCTGAAGTTCCCTTTTGACTATGAAATTTGTATACCATCCAGTCTCATCAATGTCCATAGCCTGGAACTGAAGAACAGAAGATGGTGGAAAAGAAAATAAAATGAGAAAAATTAACATAAAATTTTAAGGAACTATAATGTTCCATAAATTATGAGACTATTGAAATCATTAACGCATTGATTTAGTACTTTAGTGAAATTCTTAAACTAGATCATTTCAGTAAAAATATAGACTAAAAATAAAAGTATATTTCGTACATTCACTCTATGACTGGCAAATAACAAGAGTTGGTAAAAACTGAGTTAGCCAGTATGCTCAGGGAACTACAGTTGACACTGAGTTACAAACTGAGTTATTAGTCACTTAGAAGCGCAGATAAAAGGCTTGATGGTCTCATGCTGCATAGCAAAGCAGTTACTTAAAGGCACTTTATGAATATTAAAAAGGTGTAGAGGATTAGAAGTCACCATTATACATGTTCTCAATACTGCAGGGTTGCCAATACTTTGAATGAGAACCACTTTGGACAACATAATTTAAAAGATTTAGGGTGCTCCATGGTGGCTTAAGGTTAAATCCACCAGAAGTAGTCCACATACATCCCAAGGACTGGGGTTCAAGATGAAGAAAAGGAGAAACAACTAAACAAATAAAACGCTTTTTTTCTCTCTTCCTGTCTCTGATCACCCTGCATGCACATTTTCTTTGAAAAAATTTTGAAGACCTCATACCAATTTTCCCATCCTTTCCACAGATAAGATTTTCCCCCATGTATCCCAAGTTTCAGATGCTATAAATCTATATTCTGTATCCTCAAATTTTAATGATTGTCCAACTTTAGAGTACTCATAAATATTCTACAGTCATTTCAACCACTGGAAATACACACAAAAAAAATTAATTAATTTTGTATGCTAGTTTATTTCCTTCAAGTGACACAATGTGCTTTAATAATCCCGATACAGCCAACTGCTTTGTCAATGGGTCTTTCAATGCAGTGTCTTTTGCTGCATCGCTCAATAAATAAAAGCCTACATCACATCTAATTTTAATACATTTGAAAGTAAGGTGGCCACACCCCACAATTCACATCAAAGAATATCTAACCGTCAGTCTATCTCATTTCACAAAGGCTAAGACACCCAATTCAAGTTTAATTCTAGATCTACCCCCACTTGGAAGATCTAAAATTATTTCTCTTTTACTTGTACATAAAACAGTAAATATGCTCTTTAATCACAATGGATATAAAGTAACTCAGCACCACCGACCCAAAATGAGTGTTCAACTTTCACTAAGGGGAAACAATCTGATTAGAAATGTGATGTGGAGGCTCCCATAACTCGGCTGTTTCAAAACAAATGAGGTTCTACGGGAAACTAATAAGTAGGTAGAGCTGCAAGGGCGACTCCTTCAACTGAAAACATTTGCACCCCGCCAGCTGCCAGCGCCGGCCAGGCCGGGGAGGAGCTTTGCTCGCTGTGACCAAGGGCCCGGGTCCGAGTGCCGACCCCAGGACTCTGCCAGACAAAGGGAAGCCGGACCCATAAAGCGAATTATTACGACAGCCTGACCCCCACTTCCAAGAGCCCCGCCCAGACTCCACGAGGTGCTCAGGTGGCGATCACCGTCCCCAAAAGGTGTCCCCTTCCGGGCCCTGGTGGCAGAAAGGGGGCGCCCCGGGGTGCGGAACTGGCCGCGGCGGGGAGGCTAAGAGGAAGCGGGGTCACCGCACGCCCGCCCGCCTCCGCTCCTTCGGAGGAGACGCTCCCTCCGGCTAAGGGGACTGAGACCGGGGCCCGGCGCGCCGCCCTCGACGGGAGGTGGCGGCCCCTCCCCACCGCTCACCAGCGAGTCTGAACCGTCCCCCTCCATGGTGGCCTGCTGCCAGGTGTCATCAACGGCAGGGTCCAGACCGGCGGACGGGCGGCCCCCGGGCAGGGTCTGGTGGGCGGGTCCCTGCGGCGCCGCGGGGCCTCGGTGCGGAGCGGGAGGGCGAGCTGGTCAGCCGGAGCCGGCCCGGGGACCGACGTGACGAGGAGCAGGCCGGGGCGGGCGAACGTACAGGCGCGCAGAGCCGGGGTCTGCTCCCTGCGACGGCCCCGGGAACCCCGCCCGCGGCCGGCTGCGGCGGCGGCTCCTGCGGACTGCGGCGGCACCGGCGGCCGCGCGGACACCAGGGCGCGGCGCGGCGCGGCGGGGGCGCGGCGGGGCGGGGCGGCGCCGTCGCCCGGCAACAGCGGCCACTGCACAAAGCGGGCGGGGCCGGGCGGGGCTGGCGGAGCGCGCGGTGGGGTCCGGGCCCCTCCGCCACCACCCCGGCTGCTCCCTGGCGGCCGGCTGCCGCGTCGCCCCCTGCCGGGGAGTCCTCGCGGGGGCGGAAGTGAGGGCGGCGGGGGCGGCGGGCTGCGCCGGGGCGGGGGCAGGGCCGGGGTGGGGCAGCCCGCACTGCCGCAGCGGCTGCCGCCCGAGCCCTGGCCCCGCCGCTGTTCGCGTAGCAGGTCCTGCGCTTTAGGAAGCGCGGCGACCAGCACCACAGACAGGTCCCCTTTCCAGAATGGACGGGACCGTGGGGACGAGAGGGCTCCCCGCTCTCCCTCACCCTAGCCCGGGGCTCCCCTCGGGGTCCCAGTCCCAGCCTGGCTCTTCCCCTTCTTTTTCGGCCGGATTCGCTGGGTTAACTTCACCTTCCCTGACTCCTTTTCTCTTCTGCTTTTACACACCAGGGCGCCGTCACACACGACGCGTTCTTGCTAAGTGGCTCGGGCACAGGCTGCAGGGGAGGAGTCCCTCTCCCCGGTGCCCGCCAGGAGTGAAAGTCGAGAGACAACGGCGAGGGAGCCCTCCCGCCCGCCCCACCTCCTCTGTCGCGGTGCGGTTTCCCCTTCGCGACGGAGGGCGCCGGTAATGGGGACAGAGGGTGCTGGAGACACTCGCGCGGTGAGAGCCTGCCGGTGACAAAGTGCGTGCTGGCCAGCTTCGGGACTAGCGTAGAATCACCTGCCGCGGCTCGAGCGCGTTTCCTCTCTTGTATTCCAGCAAAAATTAAGCTGGGATCATCGGAAGCCTTTTGATATCAGGCCGCTGCCCTCGGGGCTAGCTAAATCATTGCACCCAGAGGTGTGGTCTGAGAGCAGGGGCTCCCAACAGCTGGGTGAGGGAACCACAGAGCTGTAGCGAGGCATCCCGATTAGGTTTGGAAATGCTTCCCTGTTTTAATTGCTCTCTGGGATAAGTCTGGCGCCGTGGAAAGTTCTGTTTGTCTTCCCACAGCACTGTCTGCAGTGGTGGGTACCTCTCCTCCCATCTGACATGTCACCTGGCAGTGTAGAATTAAGACCAGCCAGGGACTGCAGCAGTGTCTTTAATGGAATATCCCCGATGTATGGGCAGGTGCACAAAGGCAGAAAACCTGGCCACGAGATGACTCTTCCCATCTTAGTCAAGCCACGGCCCCACCAGCTGGAGAGGAAGCTATTCCTTCCCTCAGATGCTAAGGGTCCCAGCTAAGAGGGAAATGACAGTAACAAAAGCCTGTGTCATTTAAGTACCTAAAGCAAGCCTTACAGTATGTTTCCATAGAGATGTTAAAAGGTGCAACCATTAAAACATATTCGAAATCAGTTTGTTTTTAAGATTGGTGTTTAACAAGTCCCCTCTGTAACCTCACATTTACACACTTAAATAGCACTTTGGTCCAAAACGGACTAGTTACCAGAATAAAAGAGGTTAGTTCATAAACATGAATTCAACATAGATAATATTGGGACTGAAACTGAATTCAAAAGTTTCCATTATGCAAATCAAACCAGTGAGAGAGCATTTTTCACTTGATCCTCAAAGTTCAAAAAGTATGGTAATATACTTGACAAGAATGGGGGGAACTGGGGATTTTCAAACTTTTTGGTGCCAGTGTAGATTGGTACAATTTATTTGAAGGGAAATGTTGTCTTTTAAGTAATTTTAAGTATTTATACCTTTGACTAAGCAATTCCACTTCTAAGAATTTTTCTAAAGAAATACATGCATGTGTGCACAAAAAAAGTACACAAAGATCTCATCAGGACCTTATTTATACTATCAGCTACAACACACATCAATACCATAGGATACTATGCAGCAGTTAAAATGAATGTACTGATGTAAAAGGATTTATAAAATACAGTATCGAAGTACAAAGCCATATTACTACTCTGTTGCCACTTTGGGGGGAAAAGAAAAGATGAGACAGGCACAAGGGCTTTTATAGACAAATCTCTAGAGACAAAAATGGTAACATTATTGCTGAGAATTCATGGAGTCGGGTGTGGAAGACTTTTCACTCACATTGTATACTCTTTCCACTTTATAATGTGTGCATGTTTTACTTCTAGAAATGTTTAAGATAACTGAACCCATAAACTTTTTAATCCATATTTTTAAACCATTTAACTTGTAAATGTTTAAAAGCAAAAAGGGGTAGAATATTAAGACAGCAAATAAAAAAACCATCATCCTAAAGCCACCAGATTTTCACTTTCTAATTATTTTTATACCCCTCCCGAGCTGTCCACCCCCAGCTGCCCTTCCCCATCTTTCCTGCCCAGTTTTAGTCATTAATTTCTCTCAATATCCATAATCACAGCCTCTCAGTTATCAAAGATACCAAGATCTTTTTCGGTTTCTTAAAGTCCTGTGGGCTTTTTTGTTTCTCCCATTCTCCCCTCCCCCTATATCCTCTGGTCAGCCTTCAAATCCTCATGTTTCTTCTTAGATCCTGTCCTTTCTCCACCTCACAGCTAATCCCCTGCCCACTGAGAGCCCCTCCACTCACGCCTAGATTACAACAGTAACCTAGCAATTAAGTATTTACAAATGACTTGTCGTGTGTGTGTATCTCTGTCCTCCAAGTTCCATTTGCACCCAAATAAAATAAGCTGTGGTCCTGGACCACAGCAGCTTCGGGTGGGGAATGTAACCACCCCTGGAAGGGGCTGTGTGCAGTGACTGCATCTGAATGTTCTGTTGGGGGAGGGTCTGGCGGTGAGGTGGTAGAGGCCCCTTCATAAAGAGAGTCTAGTGTAGTATAGAGGTGCTAGAACGTCAGGCTTCTTTTCTGTAGATACTGAGAAGCTTTTGAAGGCTTTTAAAAGGAGTATGACATGAAAGATCTGTGTTTTTCATTCTCCCAATTTGCATTACATATGCTAACCCTTGGTCCCTACCCAGCCCCAGTTTGAAGTGTCCTAGCATTTCCTTTTACAATCATTTCCTTTAAAATATGGTTCAAAATTCAGCACAAGGGAGCCTATTCCATGCCTGTCACACACACACCCCCTCCCCAGGCCACACAGTTCTACACTCGCCTACATGGTATTTATCTTGCATGTGCTGGGATTGTTTAATAGCTCTTCTATCACAGAGCATGAGCTGACTCACTTTTATCTACAGTATGAAGTCCAAAAGGACAGGGAAGGATGATGTAACTCCTCTAGTTCACCTACCAATAGCCAACACCACACACACACCCCCATTCAGGCTTGATCAAAACAGAAGTTCAATAAGTCCTCATTACCTGACTTTCAAAATACAACCTGTGACCTTCTGGCTACTGAAATGGCCAGTTCTCTTTCCACACCCACTCCTAAAACATGCGGGATTCAATTCCTGACCTAATGAGCATGTGCCCAAATCAGTCAGTGTTGTCAGGCACCAGGGGACCACTCTGTTAGTAGGTTCTGAACAAGCAGCAGCAATAAGCGGACACAGCCAGGAACTCCTAAGCCTTGCCAACCTGCTGCAAACCCCTGAGGGGTCTTGAAGAGCCTGGATAGAAAAGAAAGCCCCTGGACTTTGTAGAAATAAGGACAATGGCAGTGAAGTAAGTCACAGGGGTTCGCATGCACTGTTTATGCTGCCCAGTATCAGGAGGTTACAGAGGAAGGGACAATGAATGGCATTTATCAAGTATTGACCCAAACTCCGACAGGCCAAGCTTACCTGTCATAAGTGTTTCTACAGGAACCACCTCAGGGGACAGGAGTCAGCAAACAGGAAGCTCAGATTTCCACTGCTGGCCAGCAACTCCTCATCTTGCAAGCAGCGGAGTCCAGCCTCCTTCTTCATTAGTCTAGTTCCATCCATCAGCTCCCCTTCCTCTGAATGCCTCTAGCACTTAGTCTTACCGCTCCGTTTAACAGCATTACAACTGCATTTCATACACGTGTTTGCTGTTTTGTAAGTCTTCTCTTCCCAAACATTTGAGCTTTTGTTTCTGAGGAAATCCAGTGGGCATTTATCTAATACAATAGCGCCAGGCTAATCATGTGAAATTTGATGAGAGGAACATGCACTGCTCGCAGCAGACATCTCCCCATTCACTGCAGGAGTGTACTGACTGCGTGGCGGTGGGCAAGGGGGTCTGTCAACTTGAGGGAGCAACACTGGTAATGTTTAGACGTTGTTAGCAGGGACCCTCAGACCACCTCTTACTATTCCTAGGTGTAGCAAATGAAAATACAGGGGGCCATGTTAAATTTGAATTTCAGATACATCATACAAAAATGTTGATGTCCCAAATATTGAGTGGGATATAATTATCCTTTAAGAATGTATTTGTTGGTGAGTCCTGGAGGCCTAGCAAATAAGGCTACTGGATGAAGTCCACATATATACCAAGGACCCAGGTTCGAGACCCGAGGATTAAGAGAACCACCAAGATGAACAACTAAATAAACATTTCCTCCTCCTCTCTCTGCCTGCCTACTCACCTTCATTCCTACCTGCACCTTTCCTTAAAAAAAAAAAAAAATTATTTGTTGGCATTACCTGGTGGAGTAGTGGTTAGGTCCACTGCCTCCAGCTGACATCCCTGACATCCATACACTGCCTCCAGTCCACATCCATCCCCAAACACACAGGTTCATGTCCCAGGTCCAGCAGAATAGCCAAGATATACAACTAAAATTCCTGCCTGCACTTTTCCTTAAAAAATAAAAAGGAAAATTTGATGTTCGTATTTAATTATACACAGTTTTGCATGTGGCAACTCTGCCTGCACTGGTTAATGATCATAGTTTGACTAGGTGTCTTAAGACCCGGCCCTGTTGTCAGAGTTCCTAAACATAATAGCTTTCATTTACGAGGGCCTGCTATGTGCCATTAAACAAATTTAAAACTATCACATTTTCATTCCATCCTTGCAATAACCCTGAGAAATAGATGGGACATGTGACTAACCACAACTTCCAACAGAGATTAAGTCAGACCCTCCAGGTCACATGGGTAGATTCCAAAGAGCCAAGATTCAAATCTGGATCTCAACCCAGTATCCCTCCTGCACCACCCACAGGGAAGTGTACAACCTACAATTTATAATTTCATAAAAATAGGATTTGAACTTTTTTTAATGGGAAGTACAAGCAGGAATGAAGGTGAATAGGCAGTCAGGCAGGAAGAGAGAGAAGGAAGAAGCATTTCGTTTTATTTTTATTTAGCTGTTCGTGTTGGTTATGCCCCCCAGACCCAGGACTCGAACGTAGGAGTATGTGACCTGTGTCCTTCAGAGGCGACTGACCCAACTGCTGCTCCACTAGGGCGTGCCAGATTTAAACATTCTTTCACAAAGTAATTTGAGATACTTGTTTTCAAATTATCTTTTGTTGGTGCACTCTGGTGGCCTAGCGGATAAGGCCATGGGATACAGTCCACTTCCTCCCGAGGATCCAAGTTCAAGACCCTCGACAAGGGCAGGTAACCAAGGTGGAAAACTCAATTCATGAATAAATAAATGAGTGCTAAAAAATATCTTTTGAACAATATAGTAAAAACAGGGAAATTATCATGACATTTATGACACTGGCTATTTTCAAATGATATTGCTTGAAGTCTAAATGTTCTGGTTGACTTCCTACCCCACCACACACACATTTGACCAAATCCTAAGATAAAAAAAGTTTTTAAAGAACACTTTGCAGTGGACATACCTTAGTATTATCACCCAGTTTAGAATTCAGTTGTGTGAGCAACTATCTATTGAGTCTTCTGAAACAGATCATTTGGTGGTATTTCTGTTCTGGTCCCAGGAGATGTTTAAGACTTTACATTAGCCTAGATTTGAGGATGTTCTAAATCTAATTCTTTCAAAGTCTGAGTATCTTCTTGTTTTAAATTTTGTGTTTATAAAAGTGAGCTTTTTTTTTTTTTCAACTTTTGCTGTGCCTTAAAGATGTCCAAAGTTAAAAGTAATAATTCATCACGAAATAAAATCATTGCCTATTTCTCTATCAAGATTCAAGTAAGCTTCCCAAAGCCTCTATTATTATTTTGCTCAGATATGTGTATGCCTGGGAAGTGCCCAAAGAGTAACTATTTAACTGGGGGAAATAAGAAGCATTTTCTGACTATGTATGCATAACATAAATATGTTAAATATTCTAACTATAAAGAGGTATTCTAGTTTAAATTCTTCTCAGTTCCTGATCACCAATCTTTATTATATGATTCCAGAGTAGTGTGTGATGGTGTGAAGGGAAGAAGTGTTTGAAGATGATAAGAAAATTAATGAAGCAAATCTTTCTAGAGAGCCAAACAATGTGATAATATTATTTTGAATAACCCTAGATACTGACTATAGATTTGGAAAGCTCTCTTTGAGTAATCCAAAGAAAATAAGTTCAAAAAGACACCAAAAAGCAGTTTTCAAAAATGGTACAGATGTCTTGGCTAGTGAAATGCAAGAAGTCCATGTACACCGACTGTTAAATCTCTTGAGAATGATCACAGTATTAACTACACTTGTAGAGATTGTGGGAGGAGCCAAGAGACCATGAAGGCAGAGATCACCAAGTACTTTAAATATTGAAGCATCATCACAATGGAGTAAAACAAGCTGATGGAGCTTGTCTTGTGGGCTTCAGGTTACCCTAAGACGAAAGGGTCCCTCCCACATTCAGAGGACACACAACAGGCTAATTTAATGTGGAACAGGCACACCACAGAGGACTGTCTCTGGGGACACATGGGTGGGTGGTGGGAGGGAAGTTCGACTTATTACTCCGAAAAACTCTGTAAAGTTTGTATACTTTGCAACAAAGGTGCACTAATTTTGTAAAATTATAAAGCCATCAGAGAAAGATGAAAGAAATTATGACACACTGGTATCAAAGGGAAGGAGGGGAAAGGGAGGAGAAGGGCGGCGTGGAGAGGAGGGGAGCAGGGAAGATAAGAAGGGAAGGAGAGGAGAAGGGAGGAGGAGGGGAAGGGAGAGGAAGGGAGGGGGAAGGAGAGGGGAGGTGAGAAAGGTAGATGGGGGAAAGGGTGATGAGGAGGGAAGGGAAAGGAAGAGGAAGGAGAGGAGGGGAGAGAAGGGTTGGGTAGGAGAAAGGATAGAGCTGAAGGAGTGAGAAAAAGGGCAAAGGGAAAAGCAGAGGAGAGGAGAGGAGAGGAGGGGAGGGGAGGGCAAGGGAGGTGAAGTAGGGTGGGAAGGGAAGGGAGGATGAGGGGAGGGAAGGAAGGAGGGAAGGGGAAAAGAAGGGGAGGAGAAGGAAGGAGGTGAGGAGGGGAGGGGATGGAATGGAGGGGAGGATGAAGGAGAGAGGAGGAGGAGGGAGGAAAAGGGCAAACAGAGGAGTGACAGAGAGGGAAAAGGAGAGAAAAGGGAAAGGGCAGAAAGACTATGGGCTCTGCTTCCCTGGAACTCAGAGAACTTGGCCCAGGAGACCCATATGACTTTCTCCACATCACAAACCTGAAGCGCACAGGGAACCTAACCCTTAAGGTAAACAGAGCAGATCTCAAAGGTCTACTATTTTTAGTGCAAATATTCAAAGAGGTAGTCACTGTTCCAACCCTGTGTGATCACACACCTACAGAGGGTTTTGACAGAGTTGGGGTGTGAGTTGAGGTGGTTAGGAAGCTACCCCTGGCCACACCCCCAAGGAGGACAGAGGGAGAAACTGTGAGTCTCCTTCCAACCCCCAAGACAGTCCAGGGAATACTGGCCTAAGTCTGGAAGCTGAGCCTGTGGGCCTGGCCCAGGGCTGAGGGCAGCACAGAGGGGGCTATTGGACAGAGAGGCAGAGAACTTCAGCGAGGGCACAAGAGGCTATTTGGGTTTTGTTTTGCACTACAGCACATTGTGAATACATTCCTTATTCTTAGAGGTCTGCTTTTGTTCACCTACCATCCTCCTTCCCCAGCTAGTGTTCAGTTCACTACTTCATAACAGCCTGGGGAGTTAGTGGGCACAGTCTGCCCAGGACTATTCTCCCACAATTTCAAATTTTATCTGCTATTGAAGGAACGTATAAGCCAAGGAATACAACTGTGGTTTACTTTGAAGAATGGGCATCGTCGCAGACCTAGAGTCACCTCTCAGTCATCCTATTCCCCAGCCCATCAAGATGGTCACATATTTGGTAATCGACCAAGGGCAGTCTTCTCCCGCCCCTGTCCCCTAGGTCCCTGGGCAGCCAGGGTCCTGCTGGCGCCTCAGGCATGTTCGCAGCCAGCACTACCTTCAAGATTCTTCCCCCCAGGATCCCTCCTCCAAAGAGGGCGGGCGAGGGGGCCTAGAGGAGGCTGTTCGAGGCGGAAAGGGCTGGGATGTGTCGCCAGGGTGTCCCCACACTTGCGCAGGAGGGCCCTGGAGGTGCAGATGGAGCCCAGAGTGGGAAGAAAAATGAAGCGAGGGTCCTCGTTGGCGTTCTGCGCCCGGGTTGTGAGTGGTTGCGATCGCTGAAGCACAGCCCCAACCTTCGAAACGTTAGTAACTATTCAATTTCCAGCAGGTGCTCCGTGTTTGCAGAACAGGAGAGAGAATCAGGGAGGCTCACAGCTCGCGTTGGCCTTTTAGTCCCAGCCGTCTGACCTGAAGCTGAAATCACTCCATACTCTCCACCCTCGGAGCTGGAGTCAGTGAGAGCTGAGACTCAAGTTTCTGCAGCTCACGCCAGGGCTACAGCATCCTTCTCCTTTCCGATGACGGTGCTCAGAGTGTCATTTCTCCACCACTTCTTCTCCAAACTCCAGGTGCAGACCGCAGAAGCTCACGCCGCTTCTCGAATTCTCGAGGTCTGCGAATCCCAGCCGAACGCGCGCCCGGCCGCCTCGGCATTTCCCGACATCCCCCGCCGGCAAAGCCCTGAGGAGTCTCTGCAGGGCAGTTTCTCAGATGCAGGGCAGGCCAGCCTCCCCGCCAGGCTTTCTGCCCAGGCGCGGCGCCACCTGGCCGGGCCGAGGGCGTGGTAGGGAGGCGCCACCCGGAGCGCTAGTCTGAGTTTGCAAAGGGCTCCAGGACAGGTGCCGGGCTGACATCCGACTCCTTAGCATCTCCACCTCCCCACCAAAGGAAGGCTGCCCGAAGTGCTGCTGGGCGATCGGGGTTCTGTCCTACTCTACCCGCCGCACTGTGGGGCCGCGCGCTGACATCGTTTGCCCTCCGGGCCTTTCCACCGCCAGTCCCACCCGCCCTCCGCGCCCCACCCCTGGACAGGCGAGGTCACCCACTACAAGTCGCCACGCTCGGGCAGCCCTGGACGCGTCCAGGAGCGCGACCCCGGCCGCCGCCCGAGCCTCCACCCCATCTTGCAGGTTGAGTCCAGACCCCACCCCCGCGCCATCCCCGGAGCCCCCGCCGTCGCCCAGCTGGCCGCAAACACACCCGCAAGTGGCTCATTTCAGAGATGCCGCGCAATAAAGAAAAGGCGGCTACTTTGCATTCTGCAGCTTCCGGGACGCGCTGGCCGGGAGTGTGGCCCCGGGATTCCAGCCCCTGCGCTCCCGGGGCGCCGGCATGGACCGGCCGCCCAGAGCTACCCTCCAGGGGCTGCCCGGAGTGGGGGCCCGGCCGCGGCACCGTGCGCCCCAGCACTTACCTTGCCTCTGGCTAGCAATTCCATGATGTAGCCAAACTCGCTTATCTCCACGGACTCGGACATGGTTACGACCCTTCACACACTGGAGAGTTGAGGCGGGTGCATCGACTGTGTTGTTTTTTTCTGTCTCGATCTGAGTTTTGGCAAGCGCCCCGCCAGTACGCTGTGAACCAGGAAAAGTGAGAAAGCGGGGGCCGGGGGTCGGAGGCCAGCGGCGGCTGCTGGGCACCGCGTCCGGCGAGTTGGCTCGGGGTGCAGCGGTCGGCAAAGCGCGAGGTAACGGAACAAACCCGGGCGGCGGCGGCCGTGAAACCCTCACCGGGCGGAGCCGCGCGGAGGCCCCGCCCCCTCGGGGGTCGCGGCCGGCACCTCCCGCCCGGGTCTCAGGGCTGCAGAGACAAACGCCAGCACAAAAGCTGGGCCGCTCCCGCGTGGCGCCGACCCAGCCCGGCCCCCCGGGAGGGTTAAGACGGTCCTCTGTGCGGCGCCTGGGAAGGGGCGCTTCAGGAGCGCCCAGCGCGAGGGCGGGGAGGAATCCCCATCGCTCCGTCTGGAGGTGCGAGGGCAGAGAGAATGAAAGCAGAGGAGACACAACAAAGGATCTGGCTGCCAGCGCCGGAAAAAAATAAGTGAAGGCCCAGGAAATGGCAACGCCGCATCTCAAGTCAGCCTTCCTGAAATCCAATAGGTAACAAAGACCAATGCCGGCGCTTCTGAGATGAGAACAATCACCAGGATTGTATTTTAAACACTCTGAGTGTGTAAGGTCGATGGTATCTCTATATCTTCTTGATACTCAACTTTCCTTAATTTAAAAAAAAAAAAAAAATCCTGCCAGCCAAGTCCCCAGGATAAACGTACTCACCCTGAGTTATGACTAAGTTGCGCTCGCAATTACGCGTTTCACTGAGTTCAACATTCAGGGTCTGTTTCTCCTATTTCATACTTCTCTTGAAAATAGCAACTCTCCTAAGGAGGCAGCAGCAGAAATGCCTCTTCTTCCCCCGGCTTCATTCCTGACAATCTTTGCTTCTTGAAAAGAAAATTTGACCTTTTTCTTCTCGTCTATGACCCTACTCTAGGCCAGGCTCTTACCTTTCTTTTAAAGGGCTTGCCTTAAAAAAAAATCTGCCAGCGATAACAGATTAGACACAAACAGAAGATTTACTTACTACAAGAGGGAAACCACTTTCCTTAAGGAGGTTGGCAGGGTTTGTGCTGGGCTCAGCAGCAGTGGGCAGAATTGTGTTGAAGATGACCTATTTTGCAGGCACATCAATGAGGTTTACAGGCTTGATAAGACAGGGTTTTTTCTGGTTTGCCCCTTTCATTTTCTTTCTATTTTTAAAGGAAAGATGCAGGCAGGAATGAAGGTGAGTAGACAGGCAGGCAAGAGAGAGGAGGAAGAAGCATACATCCACTTTATTTAGTTGTTCATCTTGGGCCACTCAGGTCTGGAATCTGGGTCCTTGGGAATATATATGGACTACATCTGGCGGCCTTATCTGCTAGGCCACCAGGACACACCATTTTCTAATTTCTTCTCTCAAACCCAGAAATCCAACAGTATGGAACAACTGTAGTTTACCCCACGAACATTTCTCCTCAAAGGTCCAATAATGTGGCCCCTTCTCCTACCAGAACTTGCCTCTCTGAGCTGGTACTGACAGCAAGGAGCAAAGGCAAATGTGCTAGAACGTTCACAGTTGGGGCTCAGAAGGAGGTAAGACAGTTTAGAAACGTCGTGTTCTCAAGTTCTGGAGAACACGGTGTGTGCTCTTTGCTTCCATAAGTAAAACTAATGGAATTCAATAAAGTCTGAATCCTTCATGAATGGATTTCTCCTTCACATTAGCAATACTTGACAGATTGTCAAATGGTATTCTTTTCAAAGTGCAAGGTGTTTCCCAGTTAGAATGGATTCTGGCCCATGATGCAAAACCACAGTGTTAACTGCTAAACTACTAATCTTATGTCTACATTACCAACAGGAAGGAGGAAGGACAGACAAGGGACCTACATGTCAAGTGTTTTCGCTTCAAAAGATTTTCCCAAAACTCCATCCAAAGGCATGCACTTACATTTCCCTTGTGAGAACTGGGTCATACTTCAGTCCATCCTTTACTGCAAGGAAGTCTGGGAAGGTGATTATTTTAGTCTGGGAACACTGCCACTCTAAACAAAATCCAGGATCTGATAGAAAGAAAAAGAAACAGTACTAAGAAGGAAACTCTTAGTTTCTGCTATCCCTAGGGTAGGTCCATTCCACTTCCGGGGTTTCGGTTTTCTCTTCTGAAAGATGACTGGCTTGGAACAAAATGGTCTTAAGCCCCATTCTGTTCTTCTGCTAAGACTTGACATCTAAGGGTCCCTTTGCCATCGGGCAGCACTCTGTCCCTCTTTATCCTGAAAAAGTTGCTGCTATAAAAGTTCTGTCCAGCTGATCCTGGCTACTAGGAAGGACACCATTTGAAAACGTGTCATCAGTAGCTTGGGTTCCAACCTGAGACCAAAAGAGGATCAGGGACAAGGGTCTTGGAATGAGTTGCTAAAGTAGCAGGGAGTACAATTGCCCATATATGGTAGTCCAGATCAGTGTTCAGAAGTGAGAAACTGGGCTGAGCCCTGAGTGGTCCAATGCTGGCATTTACCACTTTTTATTCATGTCAGCGTGTGACAAGAACTATGGAGCATGAAAGACCTTCAAAGACGCCAGGCATACTAAATGAACCACATTAAAACTTCCCCTGAAATTCTATGCATGGACTTCAAAGACACTGGGCCAGATGGCCAACAGGTCCCAAAGAAAAGTTGCTTTATTATTTCTCTTACTTCTAAGAACAAACTAAGATAAATATCAAGCTTCATTTCTCAAAGGGCATACAATAAGAAAAATCAAAACCTCGTTCTTAAAAATGAATTAAATTAATAGGACAGATGCTACTTCACAGGGAACTCTCCTACCTAAGAGAAGGACATTTAATAAAGGGATTATTGATGTGTGAATGTTTCACACTGACGGTTTCTAGTGATATTCAAGGGTCTCTTGCTGTGGGAAACCTGCGAATTGCCAACTTCTATCTAATGGGGATAATGTTTCAATATAAGTGCTATTATTGCCCTATCAATTACCAAAATAACTGTAGCCTTCAGAGAGCCAGGGCTTTTGACTTCATTTTGATCCACAGCACACTATTTTCTTCTGCTGCTGGTAAGTGACATAATGCATAATACTTTTGACAAATAGCACTGACAAAATGCACATTCCAAGTTTTTTTAATGTGTGCAAATAATCACAAAACTATAGATACTGTAAAGTTATCATTGGGAAGATTTAAAAGTTAAAGTCTGTGATGATAAATGTGTAGCAGTTTAATGTAAGAGTTAGAGACTAGAAGAGAAATCTAAAAATATCATGGTTTTAAGAAACTCTCAGTTGACTTCAACCATTTGAATTGTTGAAATGTAATTGCTCAGAAGTACAAACAGAAATGTGCCCTTATGACACAAATGTAGCCCAGCTCTTCTACCCATACATGCCATCTAAAAAAATCTATTCTCTTTTTAATAGCTTTATTGAGGTAGGATTCACATAGCATGAATCTACATATTGCAAATGTATACTTTAGTGGTTCTATTAAATTATGGATTTATACAATCATCTCCTAATCCATGTACTAAAATTTTTCTAGAGATTACAATGTCTCAAATTTTATTTATTAATTACAGTAGATTTTTTTGTTGATTTTTATATTATCTTTGATTAAAGAAAGATTTCCTTTTTCCTTTCTAAACTGTGGCTTTTTTTTTTCTTGCCTTTTCAACTGTATGGTGTCTTTAACCATTTAGTACTGGTTCAGCCACATTCCATATATTTTGGTAATGTTTTTGTTTTCATTCAGTTAGAAATATTTCCTAATTACTCCCTTGTGATTTATTCTGACACCTGAATTATTTAAAAATGTGTTTAATTTCTGAATTATTCTAAATTTCTAAATATTCCAGGCTTCCCATATTTCTTTGTGTTAAATTCTAATACAATTGTGTTTTGAACAAAGATGATCCTTTAAGTTATTGTAATTTTTTTTTAAATATATTGACTTTTTTTATGTTCTAACATGGGACTCAGAAAATTTTTTTTTTAAAGGAAAGGTGCAGGCAGGAATAAAGGCGAGTAGGGAGGCCGGCAGGAAAAGCGAAGGAAGACGTGCCCTATTCATTTGATTTAGTTGTTCATCTTGGTTGTTCCCCCTGGACCCAGGACGTGAACCCAGGTCCTTGGGATGTATGTGGACTGTGCCAGCTGAAGGCAGCTGACCAAACAGCTACTCCAGCAGGGCCTGAGAGTACACAATCTTATAATTATTGTTTTACACGAACAAAAGATTGTGTGTTTTTAAAGAAGTTTAGAAAAGTTCGCGTGCCCTGGTGGATTAGTGGTTGGTGCAGTTCATATATCCCGAGATCCTAAATTCATGGCCAAGACCCAGGAGAGCCACCAAGATGAACGACTAAATTAAATAAATAAATACTGCTTCTTCTTCCTCTCTTTTCCTGCCTGCCTGTCTAGTCGCCTTAATTCCAGCCTGCACCTCTCCTTAAAAAAAAAGAAACCAAGAAAAGAGAGTGGTTGGGTCAATTGCCTCCAAAGGAGCAAGCCACAAACCCCTGGGTTTGAGTCCCAGGCCCCTGTGGAGACAACCGGTTTGAACAACTAAATAAAAATAAAATAGAATAATACTTCTTCCTCCTCTCTCTTTCTGCCTGCCTGCCTACTCACCTTCATTCCTGCCTGCACCTTTCCTTTAAAAAAAAAAATAGTAGAGAAAAAAAATATTTATACAATTTATTTTCCCAGAAGTTTATTATTTCTAGGGTTCATCGTTTCTTGCTCTATGTAGTCACTTTATTCTGAAGACTCCCTTAGTATATCTTATAAGACAATCGGTTAGCATTCTTTCTTTTTTTTTTTTTAAAGGAAAGGTGTAGCCAGGAATGAAGAACGGCAAAGGTAGGCAGGCACAATGTGAGAGGAGAAGGAAGTACTTTATTTATTTTATTTAATTTTAATTGTTCAACCTGGTTATTTCCACTGGTCCTGGAACACGAACCAGAGGACATATTAGGGCTGCATCCAAGCCCTACTTCACCAGGGTGTGCAAGCAATCTTTTAATTAATCTATAAATCCAAAAGTTACACTAAAAAAAAAAAAAAAACCCTAAAGATTTTCCAGGAATGTGTCAAGTTTATTCTAAAATTAATTCAAAAGAGAAATGCACAAGAATGTCCAACACAATTTATAAAAGAATAATGCCCTAGCAAAAACAAAGTCATAAAAATTATATCAGCTGGTCTAATAATAGATGACTAAAACAGAATTGAAAACATAGGCTAAAGACTCATGATTAGATTTTACATGGTTGATATTTACTTATGGAATAACAAAGATGATGTTTCTGATGGTGGTGGAAGAATGGCCCCAAGGGTGATGAGGAAACTGTGTCAAAGATATCAAAATGAAAAGAAACAAGACTGGGAGAAAATAGTTGCAATACACACAACAGACAAGGATACATTTAAAAATACATTAAGAAACTCTGTAAATAAATAAGGAAAAAGACACAACCCAACAGAAAACCAGGTAAAATACATAAACAAACTACTTGTGAATGAGGAAAGACAAGAGACTCAAACATAAAAAGATACTCAACCACAATAGTGATAAGGGAATCAAAACAATGTAACAGCATTGTTCATTCATCAGATTATCAGAAATTTAAGAAACAATACAAACTTCTGGAAAAGTATACTTTAAGAGCTTTTTTTATTTTGAGCATAGAAAATGTTTTGGAGAACAAGTTGATTAAAATGACCAATGACCAAACAACTCCACTCTTCAGTTTCTAGTCAGAGATGCTCCCTTCAAGAAAGCTCATTTAAATATGTGAATTGTAACTCTGTTTATAATGGCAAAAATCTCAAAGCAATTTAATTTTTTACAATAAGAAAATGCTTATATCATTTATGCTATATTAATATTTTGGACTCTATGTTGTATATTTATTTTATGTTTGTGTATGTATATGTATGTGTGTATACATGTTTGTACTCATAAATGCATGCAATCATACACGCACATGTGTGCACACACATGCATGGTGTTGAGAAAGAGTAGAAATAGAGGAAGACAGAGAAAACATTAGGAGAGATAATGGCTAAAAACTTACCAAAGTGATGGAAAACAAGCTACAGATCCCCAAATTCCACAAACTTCTAGAAGGAGAAACATGAAGATGCTCACATGTCTCATGATAGATCCTCTGGGGTCTCCTCATAGAACCACTAATGTCACTCTTCAGGGCTCCACTTTCATGGCCTAATCACCTCTGAAGGCCCCCACCTCCTGATGCCATCACCCTTAGGGGGATTGGATTTCAATACATGATGTTTTGAGGGGACACAACAGTCTACAGCCATGTCCTTTACATGGATATTGCTAGCAAGGTGGAATACCATGACTTTAGTCTGTTGATTGTTTCTGGTTACTTGTTGGACTCTCATTATTTGTAATAGATTGATTAATAATAGTTGCATCTTCAGGAATTTTTTTTTACATTTTTTTTATTTAGTTGTTCATCTTGATTGTTTCCCCGGTCCTGGATCTCAGCACGGGTCCTTAGAATGTATGTGGACTGCATGCGGTGGCCGTATGCACTAGGCCACCAGAGTGCCTTTCTAGGACTTTTGTCTTAGACTTAGACTTTGTCAATTAGACTTTGTCAATATTTAGAGATTTTTTTCTTATCTTATTTGTTAGAACTTCCAATGTAATAGTAGATAACAGAAGTATGGTAGAAGACATGGAAGCCATCCTAATAGTTTACCTTTATAATGGAGGATTTGGGGGTTAAGGGTTTGGGGTTAATATTACATTACTCTTCTGGATTAAGAAGGGACTTTCTAGTCAATTTCTTTCTATGCTTTTTTTTAAAAATTTAGATATATATGTTGCATTTTACCAAATGTCTGAGGCATCACTTTACATATTGGAAAATTTCCATTTTCAATCCAGTATTCAAATGATTTACATTGATTTTTCTCTTCATTATTGAACCCCTCATGGCATAAATCCTGCTTGGTTGTGACATCCAATTCTGTTAACACATTGCTGAATCTGATGTTCTAGCATGTTCTTTAGCATTTCTGCTGAATGTCCACATTTGTCCCATCAGATCACTCTCTGGTGGTGGGTGGGCTCTTTCTGCTCCAACTGACTCAGTGGCACATCTGAAGTCATTCCCACTTTTAAGTAATAGTTCTTTTCTGTTAATATTGCTCCATCTGCATTCCATATTTCAGGGTTTCTTTGCAAGAACTTCTGGCTCAACTAGTATTGTCTGTTTCTGATTCCTAGTACTACTATGAATTAAAAATAAAAATAACCTGTTATCTGTAGGCACTGGGGATGGCATGGACTCTGCCCTCCATATTGTCCCAGATGCAAGACTGATGCCATTTTTAGGCTCTTGCTGGAAGCTGGTTACTTCTAGAATTCTCTGATCAGTGTAAACACCACCAGAAATTTGGGCACACCTACCCGCCATATCCTTCTCTTTCAATAATGTGGCTTTTAACTGAATTCCATGAAATATTGACTCTTAGGGAGAAAGAAAGTGCTTTTGCCAAAGCTGACAATACAGTACAGCTAGGTTACCAAATGCCTGACCTATGTAGCTTTCAATACTCATCTGGGACAAATTCTTAGAATTACTTCTTAAAATGAACCAGCTTGGTCAACAATCAATATATTTTTTTCTCCTTTGCATCAGAATTAGAGGGTCTTTTTCCCCAAATGAAATGCTGATGATCTCAGTAGCAATAAGAATAATTTTTAAAGTCCTTTTTTCCTTGAGGTGAAAAGGGCATTGACAGTTTCTTTTCTTCAGAAGTTTAACACATACGGTCTTTGCCCCAGAGGTTGGCACATTGCTTTGGGATTGTTTAAGGACAAGGGATCAATCCTTAATTTAAGAGTTTCCCAAATGACAAAGTTGGAACTTGTCACATACCCTCATTCATCCTCAATCTCAGAGGACAAGCAGTCATTTCTCTAGCAAGATTGCCCAGGAGGTCAAGCGCAGGGTAATCAACCCAGGCTGTCATGGGACAAGGGAACATAGCTGCCAGGAACATGGCTTTCAGTGCCCAAAGCTCAAGCCCATTCACTGAATCCCAACATGCCAGTAATATCCAGCCACCTACCGTGTGCCTGGCAGTGCAGTTTCACCAGTGATCAGGATCAAGACTCTTGAAATATACATGTCTTTTAATCCCAAACTGTGCTTTGAAAGCTTCCATTTTGAATTAGGCTTTTTGATGCTGAGGTAATATGATCTTGGTAGGTAGAGCAGAATCTTCTTTGTCCTGCAGGCTACACTGTGAAATGATATGCCATTTCTTTCCTAGGAAATGAGATATGCAAAGAGATCATCAGTTTGTTTGTTACTAGATATGGTAGAAATCTATTGGATAACCAGTCTTCTCTGTACTAAGGTCCTGACCAGCCTCCCTTCCCCTCCTCTACTTGCACACTGAAGCATAATTCTTTGGGTGATAACTGCAGCTACAGGTACAAGGAAGGGAGAGCTAAGAGAGAGAACTGCCTCTGATCAATACAACTGCGGTATCATCATAAATAATTTAACCCCATACTCCGTTTTTAGTTTCTTTGATCGGCTTCTCTCATCATGCCTGGTTGTGTTACTGCAAAACAAAAGTTTGCTCTTTGTGAGGCTGACGAAACTTCTCACAATGCCTCACCTTTCTGGGGCAAAGGTCTACTTTGTAATATCCCTCCTATGACAGAGCTAAGTATCAATTTATGTTTATGATCAAAAAGTGGTTACTAAGTATGATTCACTGGTTTTAAAAGATGTGTAGGTTACCTTTGTCTTGAAAATTAAAAATACAGAAGTAGGTACTTGATACTTTGGTTGAAAATAACTCATAATTTAATTTTCTCTTTAACACAATCGTGTTTCTAAAAATGAAATGAAATGGTAGTTATACTTTTTTTTAAAAGGAAAGATGTAGGCAGGAAAGAAATGAGTAGGCAGGTAGGCAGGTAAGCAGAAGAGGAGGAAGCACTTTGAATTTTTTACTTAGTTGTTCACACTGGTTGTTTCCTCTTGAACCTGGGACACAGGGGTATGTGATCTGTACTCCTTTGGAGATAACTGACCTAACCACTACTCTACCAGGGCGTGCCCGTAGTTATACTTTTCAGAATAATTGTATCTGAAAACTCATCAGCCACTAACTCATTATGAAATTGTTTCCCATTTACACTCTATGATTGTTTGTGATTTCCCAAGTAAGCATCTATGTTTCTCACCATCCTGAAGGTTCTTGAACATCTTGATGCTATGAGATGTTATAAGCCGGAGATAAATCAGTTATTAGTGTTGAGAATAAGATCCATGGCGTGTCCTCATTTATTTCAGAAGGCTCTTTGTTTTCCAAATGTCAGGGGAGAAAGAATACAGGAAGAAAGATAATTTATGGGCCCTACAGATGTGGTATTGTTTGTGGCAGCAGTGAGGGAGGGGTGGTATATGAAGAGGCAAGTATAGAATTGGCTGCTGTGTGATTAACAAAGAGGAGCTGGTTTGCTCTGGCAAAAATGATAAAAATCTGTCCATAGTTTTCTTTTACCACCATGACATAGCTTTTAAATCTCCTTCCTGTGCCAGGGTTCCTCAACAAAGAGCACAGCTCATCTTGCTATTAACTTGAAATTGAGAATGTTACCAACATCACTATAGGCTGCTGATTTATTGATTAAGGATTTGTGGCTTGAGCATTATTCTATCACAGAGGAGAGAAATGCCTGAGAACAAATTTGCAAAGTGGAAAAAATGCTAAGAGAGGGATTCTGTAAGCATCATGCTATAAAAATAACATTGACTTTGAGCAGCAGGACAAGCTTTTAGTCAAGAGCAGGCAGGCGTATTTTCACTGGTCCTCAGACTACAAACTGGCCAGGCAGGCAGAGAGAAGCTGTGGTGTTTGTTTAAAATGAAAAACCATCTTTCTCTGAGTAAGATCAAGGGCACAATGGGGAAACACATTGAGAGCTGTATTTACTAGCCTTTTGCTCTCTTGTGACTCCCATATTTACTTCCTTTCCACAGGACACTTTCCTTCAGTCCCAGTGATTGTGTTCTCGCAGACCCTGCTTCTTACTTGAATTCATAATTGAAATGCAAGCTTCTCTCTTGTAATGTGAGGTAAAAAAAATAATCAATTTTTAAGGACTCAGGCATTTTTTGGCTTCTTTGCCCAGGGCCCACACATGTAGTCAGGCCTCCAGTGGATGTACCCACACACCCAGATGCTCCCAGATGCCCCCACAGCCACCGGTATACATGACGAGGGAGCAATTATCATAGGATTGGCTTCGGTCGATTACTAAACAGTTGATTTGCTCCAGCAAAGGAAAGTGGAAGAATTCACCTGTTTGAATGGCTTCTCTAGATCAGAAGGTGATCAGAATTAGTAACACACAGAAAATAAACCACCGCACCCCAGTCATCGCTATAAGCACTGACTCTTAATTCAGATCTCTCCAGTGACTACATGACATGAACACTTTTGAATTCTATCCAGGGAAACATTATTAGAATGTTTTCCATTGCAGAGGATTCTTCTACATCATTTCTCTTCCTAACATATCTGAAACACAGTAGCAATATTTATAAACATTTCCTTAGAGAAGCAATATGGTTACATTAATATAAATGAGAAGAACATTTTTCTGCAAATATATCTATTTTAGAGCTATATCAGCTTGCTAAGGAAGAACATCATAATTTATAAAAGCATTTTACAGAATGTTGTTTACTCAGTAAATAGAAAATTGGTGATATTTATCTTACAGTATCCTTATTGTGGATAAAGTTTCATCATATCATTTTGCTATGTGTAATGTCTCGCTATGCCTGGTGAGTACTCACTTGAAATATTTGTATCTCATAGTCCCAGAAGGAGTTTTAAGTTTCTTTTTTCAATATACCAAATTTGGTTTACCTGTATGAAAAGAAATACTTTTTATTGAACTGTGAAAGTACTCATTCAATAACATTAACAAATGTTACATGCTAACAATGCAGACAAAATGACTATCACATATAAAGCATCCAACATCTACTTAGTAGGCCCGCAACAAGCTCTTAATCAATGAATGAATGAGTGAATGACTACATCTATTTTACAACTGAAAAAACTGAGGCTAAAAAAAGATTTTAACCACAATCATGTTGAATATTACCCAATTTAGAAATTCTCCAAACAACTAATTCAAATAATCTTTTTCTTGCTTTCCTTAAAAGACAAATGAAAAATTTAATATTAGGCATTTATAGTTGAAAGAGAAATCTGAGTAATGTTTTGTAGGGAAAAAAAGTCCTTTGGAATATAATTTGGGGAATTAAAAAAGGAAGAAATCATGTAATCGAAAGACCACATCTATCTTGCTTTCACTCTTAGTAAGAGTCCAAAATAACCATATAAATACTGCAAAATGGCAGAATCTGATCAAATATCATTCTAAATTATAAATAAGGAAAAACTGGAATGCTTAATAAAGTTCTAACATGTTTTTAATTGCAGACCCCATATTTTTTGTATTTTCCAAATGATTATTGCAAATAAGAAATAACAGCAGTGACACAGCCTTATTATCACCTGCAAATCACACCATAGTGCCAGTCTGAGTAAATGTATTTTGTGGTGCAAGGGTTCACATTTTACTTTCTCCTCCTCCTTTGTTATAGAACTTTCAGAAATGTGCCCAACTTAAAAAACAAACAAACAAAAACAAAACACCCCTTTGCCCTCTCCTTCTCCGCTGACTAAAACAGTTGATGGCTGGCATTCTAATGACATCTGGGACCATCGTTAGAGAAGCTAAGGACAGAACTCTTATGCTAAAATGACTGTGGAACTCTTGCCATCTTCTTCCACTCAAGAGCAAAATTAGACTCTAATTTGTTCAAACCATGTTACATGTAAACAAACATAATACCAACCGATACAGTTACATTATAGCTACTTGATCTTTAGCAATTCATTGACCTTCTGTTTCAGTTTGCTCAGCTGTAAAAATGGGCACATTAGACTAGTACAGGCTCAGAGTTGTTATAAGTGCTAGATGATTCAACACAGGTAAAGAGTTCAGGATTATAACCAGCATAGACTGAGGGCTCAATGAATCCTCTCTGTTATTATTCATTTGCACCATCTATAACACCTATAGGGTACAAACATGAAAAGGTCGAGGAAGAGGAGAAATCATTGCATTTGTTTCCTAACTTAGTCTTCAGAGACAGAGAGCTGGGTGAAACTCTATTTAAATCAAGTCGGGAGGCTAGAAGACTCTGCACAAATGTGCATTCAGCAACCGACAGCACCCAGTGTGCCTTCCATCTTCCACGGGAAGTGATGTTGCTTCCTCAACACAGTGGAGAAGCCCTCCAAAGCTCTCTGTGAGGAGGTGAGAGTTGGGTTCTCAGGAAGCGCATACACGTCTCACGATGAGACAGCACTTTTTCTTTTCTTTCTTTTTTTATTTTTTTTAAGGAAAGGAGCAGGCAGGAATGAAGGCAAGTAGGCAGGTAGGGACAGAAAGAGAAAGGAGGAAGAAGCATCCATTTTATTTCCACTTTAGCTATTTACACTGGTTGTTCTCCCCTGCCTGGACCTGGGACTGGAACCCAGAGGTATGTGGCCTGTGCCCTTTGGAGGTGACTGACCTAACTGCTGCTCCACCAGGGCGTGCCAGCCTGCACTATTCAAATGGACATTTTTGTTGTTTCCAAACACTCATTTTCCTGGTGAAAAAAAAACTGCTCATTTGCTTGAGGTCAGCATGTTTAACAAACCCTGATAATACTTCTCAGTTAAAAGCAGTTTACAGATTACTAAGCACTTGCTTGAAGGCACCTGAGTTCCTCTCACCCTTGCCAGAGCTCTGAGACCAGGGTAATGGGGAAGCCTGTTTGCACTGGCAGGTCATTAACTTGCTGGCTCAGTGGCTGGAGTCCAAGTTCACTGTTCAGTGAGGGCCAGTTGGCTGGGCTCCATGTCAAGGGCAGGGACAGCGCAGCAGACTCAGGCCTCATTAATTGCCCTCCGCACATGATCCCAGGTAGAAATCCTCTGGGAGAAGATCTGAAACACGTAACTCAGCTCTGCTCCAAAGAGCCCAAAGTGTCTGCCACCTCACCTGCCAGGGTGCACGTGGGCTGTAACTAAGGTTTTGTGTTTTTTCATGTGTTTTAAGTGAAGGTTTCCTGAGTCTTTTCCAGAAATCTGAAATAATTTTTCAGCTAGTATATTTAGGGTACTAGCTTTAGGAAGGCTCCCAGATGACTCCATTCAAATCTTAATACAATAATGATGATAATAGCTAAGATGTAGTGAGCACTCACAGTGGGTCAGGCACTATTAAAAGTGCGTATTTGGTGTACCCTGGTGGAGCAGCACTTAGGCCGAATGCCACCAAAGGCACGCAGGCCACCTACCCCTCGGTTTGAGTCCCAGGTCTGGCGGGGGGAACAACCAGTGTGGACAACTAAATAAAAGTGAAATAAAATGCTTCTTGCTTCTCTGTCTTCCTGCCTCCTGCCTACTTGCCTTCATTCCTGCCTGTTCCTTTAAAAAATAAAAAACAGTGCTTACCTCACTCCCTTCGATCCATCAAACTCTACAAGGCTCATATCATACAGAGTCTGTCCACCCTTCAGAGATGGCCACCTCCATGCATATACTGTGGGGTGACTTGCCCACAGTCACCAGGAGAGGCTGTGGCAGAGCCTGTTCTTACTCACCAGCGGTAACCATCCTTCAGAAACTCTCCCCTCCGCTTTTACTTCAGAAGCCTCGGCCACCCCAGAGGGCATGGGTTGCTTCTTTGATTAGGTGTTTTGGAAAAGCTTATCATTTATTACTTGCTATTCTGCATTCCATTCCTTCATTCTCAAAGGACTACACACTCCTCAAGCAGGTCTTCGCTCATAATCCGTACCCGGCCCAGGAGGGGGCTGTTCGCCAGGCCAGAGGCTCCCCACTGCTGGCTACCCCTTCATCTCAATTCATTCCCAAGAGCCCTTGAGGGTCTCAGGTCCAACACCAAGGCCCCTCCTGAAGGGACATTTTTTCTGAGGTGTCCGCTCCTGTTAGTGACATCCAGTTAAGTTAGAATGACTTTCTGTAATACATATTAGATTTGAATCTTGTTTCCCTGAGTCTAATAGGCACTGCTGATAGAATAACAGTTTGTAATGGAATGGTACAGGCACGAATGAAGGCAAGCAGGAGGCAAGAGGAGGAGAAGCACTTCCATTTATTTTATTTAATTGTTCATCTTCGTTGTTCTCCCCGGCTTGGGATGTGAACCCAGGTCCCTAGGATTTATGTGGCCTGTGCTTCAGCCAAGGCAACTGACCAAACCACTACTTCACCAGGGTGCACCAGGAAAAAGATTTGGGGGAGGAGGCAGTAGGGGTAATTGACACAGGATGTTTTAAAAGTAGAAACATATAAAGACATACTTCTGTGATCTTCTTACCTCACACTCACAATCTCAGTGTTAACAGTAAGAGAAACCTACTACAAAATCTCTGCCCAGTACTCAAAACTGTCAAAGTCACCAAGAATAAAGCAAGTTGGAGACAGAGCCACAGACAAGCGGAGAAAGACAACTAAAGGAAACATGGATGGGATCCTGGAACAGAAAAGGGACACCCAGTAAAACCTAAGGAAATCTGAGTACAGCTAATAATATGCATGAACACTGGTTAACTAATTGTAGCAAATGAATAGACCAGACGAATGTAAGATGTTAACCACAGGGGAAACTGGATGCAGAGGATTTGGAAACTCTGTACTATCTTTGCCATTTTTCTGTAAATTGAAAACTTTTAAAATGAAACACACTAGGACAATGTAGTAAAGTGCTGTCATGTCTGGGAGCTTCATATGGGCTGGCTGACGCACTGTCCCCTCATTTAGAGAAACCCTGAACCAAACGCCCTACTCCCTCCTCTGAAAAGTTCTGGACATTTCACAGACAGGGACATGCCTGTGTTTACTGTTTCTATGGACCCACATGGTACATTTTATGACTCCTGGGTTATACAGTAATGAGAGCAGGCACAGGGAAGGGCTTGCTAAAGGTCACTGGGATGGGGACATTGCTGGGTAAGGAGGAGCCCTGTTTGCCTTTCCCCTAGCAGTCATTGAGGCTGCGCAGGGAAAGTGACTTAGATGAAGTCAGTTCCACTCAGCAAATGTGACCTAGAGTCCCCTAGGTCTTGTAAGCACAGAGAATCTGAAACAGGAATATTCCAATCCCTGTGCAAGGGCCCCAGGGTGCAGCTGGGGAGAGACAGGGCTAGGTGACTTCAATACAAGAAATGCAATGGCCTGGCAGATGCCGGGAAGCCTCGGGGAGCTGGGAGGAAAGGCACCTCCAGACAGGAAGTGATCAGTGAGCCCGAGGCAAAAATCTGGGCTTGAAGTGCAGGCGAACCCTAGGCAGGGAAAAATGTCTTTCTTGGTTCTGCCGGGGCCGTGTGGCTTGATTTCTTACAGCCCGAGGGGCTGTGCCAGGTACAGGCAGTGGGGCTGCCCTAGCACCCATTTCCTGGCAGGGCACGAATCATATGCAGCAGCCCGATTCTTACGAGAACGTGAAAGAGCTTTGATACACACACCGCAAGAGCACAGTCCAAGTCTCCTGGCTTATGCTGTGTCTCTGAGGTGGGAATGGAGAAGGGAGATCTGTGTAGAATTTCCTGGACTGTAAAATACGTTGGCACTCTGAGGAGAGTGCGACAGCCCTGAATATTGTTTTTGGAGACTGATTAGCGAATCAGGACAATGAAGAGAATGCTATCTTCTCACAGCCTTTGATAGTAAGGCATAGGCATTTCCTCCTCTGGTTGTGAACCAGATCTGGGAGAGATCCCCTGGGCCCCTCTCCTTCCGGTGAGAGATTTAAGGGCCTGTTTAACATGAGGCATCTAGGCCTCAGTTTGCTATGCTGTACGAAGCTCCCTTTACAAATGTGAGATTTTCTTTTTTAATAGTAAGTTTCTGCATAAGAGAAGCAATTTCCTAAGCTGGGAGTTCCAACTGTCTTCTTCTTTTTTTCCATGTATTTGAAATGGTTTGCTCCCTTTCCATGTTTTCTGAGGGATAAGGAGAATCCCATCGCTGGATCCTCTTTTCTCCCTGCTTGAAGTCTTCACTGTCACCACCACCTCCCCTTTTCATGTCCTAAGTTCCTCCTGTCAATGACAGAGGCCCACCTGACATCCTAAGAGAGCTAATTAACACGATTCCCTTCATATTCACTTTCCTGAATGCAGGAGAGGAAAGAACTTTCTGCTTGGCTTTATTCAGCACCTATGTGGTTTCACAGCTAGAGATTCTTTGGTACCTGACACCCCTAACTGTTCAGCCATCGGGGGGCTCTCAGTCTATTCTAACACCTTCCTTCTGTGAGTCTCCTGGTGACAGTGGAATGGGCCTCACACTCAGTGCGGGCTAGGAAAGTGACCTGTGGAGAAGGCCAGCCCAGAATGTGTGTGTGTGGAGGGGTAAGTTTACAATGCCCGAGGAAGAATACGGTCACAGTATGAGAATCTAATTTTTAAAGTGGATACAAATCAGCTAGGAATAAGAACTTCCTCGTGTCTTTAAGGAAAAGGCAGTGAGTCGTCAACAATGTTGAGTCTTACAGTTTTTAAAAAATCAGCCCAAACAGTGATTTAATAGACAGTGGTTGGATCAAAAGATATTTTTCACCTCATTCTAATGATTCAATTTCTCTGGGCAATCACTTTATTACACTGAAAATATAGTACATCTTCAAACTAGTGACCATACTTTTTACATCTGACTCAAAGGATTAAAAAAAATAATAATAAATTGAGTTTACTTGCTATACTACATTCTTATGAATCTGGCCACAAATCAGAGGAATGCAAACAGAATTACATCGAAATGATTTATAAATATTAATACACTGTTGTTATTGGAGGAAATAGTTTTCTGGCAGAAACAGCCAGCAAGACTCCCTGATTGATGTATACAATAAGCATGAATCTCATTTCTGCCATGTGCTGGTTACCTCCTCAAAATTCAAAGATGAGAAAACATAGCTGTTGACCATAAGAGCTCACGATCTGCTTGAGGAGGGTGACAGCAAACATACAATGGCTTTTCATTGTGATAAGAACTAGGGTGCAGTGGGGTACTCTGTAATGGGTCACTGGTTGGCGCTACCTAATTCGGGAGGGGCGCTCTAGCCCGAGAACCAGTCTGTGCAAAGGACAGGGTAACAGAGTGTAGTGCCCTCAGGTGGCCTTCACAATGATTAGGTTGGGGGCAGGAATGACCATGGATAAAGCTAAACAGGTAGGGAGGGCTCAGCATGCCACAGGAGGTGACATCACCCTGTGTACCAACACTGCTCCGACTTCAATGTTCCCGAGACTCACTTGGGGAGCTCCTTAAAATACATATGCTGAGTTTGTTTTCCAACAAGCTTGGGGTGGTGTTGCTGCAATCAAGTGGCCCGCAGGCCGCGCTTACGCAACGAATGATTGCAGATCCCAGTACCTGTAACAGATGTCCTGTGTGCTAAGATGGAGTCCTTCAGGCCTTTCACAGGAAGGGTAAGGGTGGGAGCTGGGCCCCAGGAGCCTCCAGGATGGTGCATTCTGCCCACAAGCTGCCTCCTGGGTTTATTTCAAGTTCACTTTAAATAATATTTTCTACACATTCTGTGATATGAAAAGGTGGGGAAGCAACGCCAGTTCAACCAACCAAGTCTGTGCTCTAAGAGCACAATCTGGCCTATTACTAAGACATCACAGTGTTGCAACAAATAGCTCCAGCTACAGAGCAGCTGGCACTGGCTGCTGGTGTGTTCCAGAGCCTTCTCTCCTCAAGCATGCCGCATTTGGAGACTGAAACCTCAGCTCCTGGGGGGCTCAGTTCATCTCTACCTGTGGCGGTGTCTGCAGCAGCCCTACCTTCTCAGGCTCAAAGCTAAGCAACCCTGCAGTAACAGAGGGAGAAAACTGAAAAATAAAAATCTGTTTCTGTGATCTAGTTATTTGTGCCTCATGATTTATTTGTGTGAGTTTATAAGTCATTTTACTAAGTCATTCCTTAGTCTTTTCTCAAAATATAACCACGATGGGTGTGCCCTCGTGGCCTGGCAGTTTAGTTCACTAGGTGTAGTCCACAAACATCCCAAGGTCCCTGGTTCAAGACTCAGGGCCAGGGAAACCACCAAAGATAAACAATTAAATAAAATAAAGTGCTTCTGAACCTCCTCTCTTCCTGCCTGCCTTGCCTACTCACCTTCATTCCTGCCTGTAACTTTCCTTAAGAAAAAATTATGTATGTATGGATGGATGGATGGATGGATGATTAAGTTGGACATTTTCCTGAAAAACCTGCAATAGATATCTCAAGATAAGAAAACACCAAGCTAAGTCAAATGAATGAAAATTTGAATTTCTGCTGAGCTAGCTGGTCCCTGGGTCACCACTGCATCTGCGTGAAGTAACACTGATGTCTGCAGACAACTGGGGCATGGGGGGAGGGGGTCAGGTATGGGAGGGAGATGTTGTCAATAGCACTCCTTTTGTCCCGTTCAAGTTTTTTCTGCTAATGATCACTTACCTTAAAAAAAGAACAATGAAAAGTATTGTCTCCTGGCTGAAAAACACGATGATCCCTGCAGGTGAATCTTGCCTCTGACCTACACTTCCTGCTGGTTTGGTCAGAAGAAAGCGCTCCTCGTGGGGCATCCACTCTTGAAACTCCTCTTGAACTGTGTGCTTGATGGAAAGAGACAAAAGTCTATAGGTCTGCTGAAGTTTAAGCCGAGGTTGTTAAATTACCTTGAGTCTATGAGTGAGGAAATAAATCTTTGAAATAAAAAATTCCCAGTGTACATCAGAAGTTTTTTTTTCAATTCTTTCCTCAGTTCAGACAATAGTGGTATGTACCAGAAATGACATGTAACACTACAAAATAAAAAGAAGCTGGAAAACAGGGTCTTTATCTTGAACACAGGCAAGCATCTTTATTGAGGCTGGAAGAGCACATTCCAGAAACACACTAGTGACTGTTACCACTGAATGGATAGCGCGCATCATGTTATTATATATTTATAAGCAGAGAAGAACAGTTGCTGTGCCTTCCATAAATACCATAAGTATTAAACATTCAACAGTTCTAACCCAGCTTGCAATCTCCTAGGACTGAAATAAAATCTCCTTGGCCTGAGCTCATTTAGACACCACAGTTCTGTCAGTACATGGCTGTCGTGGAAGTGAGAACCGAAACACGGGTTCGGAGCTGTCAGTCTGTAATGTTTCCTCTCCTCGTAGGGAGCACATGTTTGAAAAAACTTAAAACCAGTGCTTCCTGAAATTTCTAGTCCACTTACATTTCAGTAAGTCTTACATTAAGAAATTTTTTCTACTTTAATTTAGGAGGACTGTAGCGATAAAATATAAATGTTTTCATATAACTAATACTGAACCAACCCCTCTTTCTGAAGAGTTTTCAGTAAGAGCATCCTCCTCCTCCAATGAGGGCCCTAACCTAATAGAAGTCAAGTTTGCGGGACCCATTTACATATATATATTCTTTTATCGTCAGGATTCCCGCTACTGACAAATCTTCCAGGAGAAGGATATTTTTGCTAGAAGCTTAACAGCCTGGTATTCAAAAAACAAAGGGACCTTTTGAGTTCTTCAACATAGTATTCATAAACTTGACTTCCCATCAGAATTACCTGTAGAGCTTTAAAAAGTTCCACCCTGTGCGATAACCTGAATAAAAAAATTCAGGGTGAGTCCCATGAGGCTTTTTAATGTAAAAAGCTGAATTTGTCAATTCAAATTCTGAATGTATCTCTAACATGAGAGAAATACTTTACATAACAAGTCATTATCACAACAAAATTAAAAATAATTATTTACTATCATTTAATATCTAGTTCTTAAATTTCCCTAATCACCTCAAAAAAAGGTTTTTCAAAAGTTTGTTGATTCAAATTAGGACCCAAAATCCATGTGCTGCATTGAACTGCTCTGTTCCTCATGATTCTTTAATCTAGACATTTACCTTATCGCTCCAACCCGCACCCCCATGACATTTTACTGTCCCATTTCACTTGCAAGATGGAGAAGTTAGAGCTAGCAGGTGATTGGATTCAGGCCCCCCTTTTCTGGCAAGGGCACTTGATAGACGGTCCTGTGTACCTACGTGTCAGAAGGCACAGACTGTCTGGTGGCTCCACTTTGAGAGGCTAGGATTGATCAGTGGACTCGGGTGGCAGCTTAAACCTTCCATTTCAAAGTTTTCCATCAACTTTGCTCCTAACGACTTCATACCTCTGATATTACAAATCGCTTTCACCCCCATACCCTTCTATATTTATGAACCCAGACTTTTTCGGAAAAGGGAACATTGTCTCATCGACAGTGATGTATTCTAGTGATGTATTCTGAAAAGACAGTGTGTTCAGAAGAGGCAATATAAATGCCTTCTTTTTAGACGTGGTGACATCGGTGCGTTTTCATACTTGTGTAACAGTGTCCTGTCCAAACTGCCACGTGAAGCGGCCGGCCTGCAGCCTCCGCCCCGCTCCACCTCACCTGTAGCCACAGGGATCTTCCATTCCCAGAGCAGGCAGCACTAGTGTTTCAAAGTTCTTTAAGTTGCTCACACAGTGATTCATTCACTGATTCCAGGAGAGCTTTAAGCTCTTGTTACTGGGGGAACCTAAGTATGCCTAAGGAGGGGGATACATTGTAACTGCTAGCTTTAAAGCCAGCTCAAGGGCACACCTTTGTGATACAGGCAGATGAGACGCTGGTGTGCAGACCACATAGAGCTGAAGGACCAGGGTTCAAGTCCAAGGATTGGGATGAAAAAAAGGGGAATAAATAACATGTAAAGCCAGATGAGTAGAGTGCAGTGATACACAAACCACCTCCACGGCAAGTCCCTTCTTACTATGGGCTACGCCTCTCCTAAGCGGACATTACGTATTCACCAGTGAACCTAAACTTTCTGCCACAGAACAGCGCTTTATGTATTTGAACATGACAAATAGGCCTTTTTTCCTTGACCCCTGGAAAGCCCAGTCTTTCTATCTCTGCCCTTTTTAAGGTGTGGTTCCTGACAGAACGGCAGGTGGGGAATCAGCTCCTTCATGTTAGCGACCCACTTCTATTAAGCAGCAGGGACCGCTAACCTGGGGAAGTTTTAATGTTATTTGCCTTTGTATTTCCTATTCCACCAGAGGCCCTCATTGACCTTGAGAGTTTTCAAATGTCAGGATAAAGGGAGGAAATACAGAGCTTGAGTTTGTAGTAAAATAAACTTGAGAAGGAATTTCCTACGTTTCTGAAACTTCAAGTCAATGGTAGAGAGAACTCAGGAAATGAAGAAGAGAAAGTACCTGCCACACACCAAGGGGACATCCTATTTCTTCCAGGTCTGGGAGGGTGTGGGAAGGTGAGATAGGCGGAGAGGTGTGTGTAGAACCTAGTAGCAAGGTAAGAACCTGGGGCTGCTGGCCTGCCAGTTCTACCCTTGGATCCTGGCAAGAGGGCCCCTGCACTTCTAAGGACGCCATTCCAGTGGTCCCCATAAGATGAGGAATCCCTGGGGCCCCTTCTTGCCAGTGCTCCAGAGATCCCCGACTTCCTACCTGAGCCCACTTGCAGGGCCTGTGTGCAAGGTGTTCTTCCTGGGGTCCTTTGCGACGGTGCTGACAGGCTGTGCCCCCCTATTGCTGTCTGCAGGGAGCTGAGTGGAAGGGTGCCCACAATGGGAGCGGGCTGGCCAGGGCTGTGAACCCTGAAGCCGAGACTTCTAAATCTGCACTGGCCTCATGCTCCTGGAAAGGGTGATGCTGGTTGGGTAGGAGGCTGAGCCCACGAGAGCAAGGATGGCTGGACTCAGACTGGGTGGGGTGAAGAGAAACCTCTGCTCAGATGCAGGGGTGCAGGTGGGTGAAGAGATCAAGTGCGAGTCGAGGAAGCAGCCCCGCTCTCCCCAGAAGAGTATTCGTTCTGTGGCCGTCCTCACGATCCCAGGGGGCAGGGGTCACTCCCTTTTTCTGTCCACTTGCTCAGGCCCAGCAGCACCTCCTGCTAAATCAGACTGGGGTGGAAGGGGAAGCTAATTATTAATTTGTGCTCGTCACAATTCTTCTCACCATTATTTGGTATGACCTATTCTCTTTTTTAAAGTCTATCATTCTGTTTGTCAACCAAGGAGACTAAAACATTA
Source organism: Solenodon paradoxus (assembly GCA_004363575.1). NCBI lineage: Eukaryota > Metazoa > Chordata > Mammalia > Eulipotyphla > Solenodontidae > Solenodon > Solenodon paradoxus. The sequence goes on from RJWH01002946.1 coordinate 97,127, forward strand.
ATACTTTTCTAGTCTGACTTGTGACTGAAGTATGTAGGGAGTGGCTCTGTGACCTGTGTCTTCAGGAATAGCCTGGAAGAGACTGCTGTCCCTGGAGAAAGATGTTTAGCTCATGTCCACATTCTGGGAGGCTCAGAATTGAAATAGGGAGGCAGCTCCACATATGAAGTGGAGGCAGTGCTCTGGGCATAAAGATCTAGGATTTCTGCGTATGTCAATGTATGTATGTGTGTGTGCATGAGCGCGTGCTGGAGGGTGCAAGTCAGGAGTCACTAAGCCCAGGTAGGTTGGAGGATGGGGACGGGGGTGAAGAGATCACAGTGCTGAAAAAGTACAATTTAGAGACCGAAGGTTGCAACCCACCTGGAAAGCCACACTGGACCAGTGGCGGACATCTTGGTAGATGCCAATCCGGGACCAGACCAGAGCATCTACCTGCAACAGAAGTCCCTGCCCTCACCGGGTGGCAAGGAACAGCAGAAAAACCACAGCAGTGACTGAGATTGTTAGAGGACACATTTAAATGGCTTTGTTCTCTAGCTTTCCTCCCTCCCCCTTGATATCCAAAGATCCGGGACATTAAGATTGGGTCTATTTGAGAAAGGAAACATTCTGTTTTCTTTGTATATCTAACCATTAATTACATTTCCAACCACAAAGATCAGGTCAGTCTTTTTCAGGGCGGGAGCAGAGATCACATTGCTGGATCAGACTCAGCTTACTATTGACTAAAACACCGATCTTACTAAAATTTCAATTTGCAAATAATTGTGGGGTTCTCACTCTCTATCCATGCTTTTTCTAAATCAGTGACTGGCTCTCAAATTTGAGGGTAAATCACAGCCACCTGGAGGGCTTAGAATACAGACAGCTGGTCCCCCTTCTAGTTTCTGCTTTAGAAGGACTAAAATAGTTTTTTTGTTTTGTTTTGTTTTGTTTTTTCGGAAAAAGGGTCATACCTTTTATGTTAAAATGCAAAGTGGCATTTTAGAAAAAAATTATGACCCAGATATGCAACAAAAAATATATTCAGAATATAATGAAGCAATGCCAGTCAATACCTAACACTTATTAGATTCTGGGCCTGCTGTAACATAGGACAACAAACTGAGTGGCTTAAAACAACAGAAGTCTAGACTCTCACAGTTCTGGAAGAGAGAAGTCAAAATCCAGGTGTTAGCCCGGCTGGTTCCTTCTGGAGGCTCCTGGGAGAAGAGTCTTATGTCTCTCCTAGTTTCTGGCAGTTGCTGGGATCCTGGGCATTTCCTGGCTTGTAGCTGCATTAACTCCAGTCTGCCTGTTTTCACATGGCCTTCTCCCTGCGTCCCTGCAGGCTTCTCAGTTCTCCTGAGAGCCTACACTAATTTAGTATACCATCCTGATGACATCTGCGAAAACTCTATTTCCATTCAAAGGTTCTGGTGAATGTGGATTTTTGAGAAATACTATTCAACCCAGTAAGTTTGCCTTTGAACCACTAAATCCACATCTGTCCCCTCACCAAAATATATTTATCCCATGCCATTACCCCTCTAACTTAAAAAACAACTGCATTTCTAGTTAAGTTCTGAGGTGATCCCAGTGCCTGTCTGCACATAGCACTTTGAAAGCTATTAAAAGTTCTACATTAATGGAGAAATATTGATTTCACTCTCAGGCCATTCATATAACACATATAGGAATGAAAACCCCCTCCCCAATTTCACAGGACTTGTTTTCTATGCATGTTCCTTTGTTTACTAACAAGGGAATACTTTTTCTTTTTCTTCGTGCAATGGGGAAACTTTAAAATGCTAACATCCAGCATTGCAGAGATGAGGAAACAGATACTCTAATAGCCTGTTGGTGAGTCTATCAATAGCTATACTGGTTTTAGATGGTAATTTCAGTCACGACCAATATTTTTAAACTACACATCCTTTAGTTCAGAAATTTCCTTCTAGGAACTCCAAAACAAACCAACGTATGTGATGTTCAAAGAAACGCTGCTGAGTTGGAAATAACCTTAACATGAAAAATCAAATGCTAGTGAGTCATAAAAGATATTACCTCAAAAATCATTTGTATGCAAATATTTCTAATTTAACCAATAATTTTCTACAATATATTCTGTAACAGAAAAAAAAAATATGTTCTGTAACAGAAAAAGTATATATTCTGTAGCAGAATATCATTGGTGGATATTCTAGCATGCGATTAATCTATTGCTAGAAATCAAATGGCAAGACAAAAATCCATCAACATTCTAGCAAGCTAATGCAAACTTTATCAAATTATTTTTCTTCACTCTTTAGAGAATTCATAAAGCTCCACCAAACTCCCCAACTTGCTCATTTAGGATTAAATGAGAAATTGGCAGTGAGCCTAAGCTCACAGATTCTCCAGTTAATTTTATATGGCTTTTACATCCCCACACACTTTAAAACACTTTTTCTTTTGAAATATTTAGACTCACAAGAAGTTTTAAATACACTGAGAGGCCCTGTATACCCATCACCCACCCTCTCCAATGAAGAACCTTACCTAACTGTAGTGCATTACCAATCACTCAAGAAATCAACCTTTACTTTGGCTAAGTCCTAAATAAAAGTTTTCAGGGAAAGTGATTAGAACTGAAAATCTGCAAAAATGTGAAATGGGGCAAGAGAATGAACAACTCAAATACACACTATGGTATGAAAAAAACAATCCATGGTGGACTGCTGTTATATCTTTTGTGAGATACTTCGTCATGGGGCCTCGGATTTCCAATGCGTAAAATTAAAGGTGAGGAATTAAATCACTAAGATCTCTTCCAGGGCCACAATTCTGAGTTATAAGTAGTGGCATTTTATTATCAGAAGCCTATTTTGGGACCATATTTGAAGTCACCGTGTCAGGGCAGAATGTGCACAGTACGGCCCTCTTGGAGAGCAGCGCGGCTAGTCATCAGAATGAAAAAGATGTACATGCTTGACCTCTGCAATCCCACATCTGTACAACGAGCTTAGTCACGCAAGCAGGCAATGATCCATTTTCCAATATCTCACAGCAATACTTCTGCAACTGTGAAAAATAAGGGTATGGGTTAATGATACATTTTTGCTAGGCAGTATTATGAAATGGTTCAAAGTATGTCTATTGAATGTATATTGTCGAATGGAAACTATTATAGCACAGAATATACAGTACATGTATACTTAAACATGTATATGTAAGCATATATGTGGCAGTGAAATGACAGTACTTATAACACACATACATATATATATGCATGTGCATGTATGAAGAGGGAAGGGGACAGACACAGACAGAGAGGCAGCAGATGGAAGGATTTATTTAGCAGTGGTGGTTATCTCCAAGAAGTATAGGCTGGGGGTAGCAGCAGAGAGGACTATTACTGAAGAAAAAACATCCATTTTGAAAGAAAGAAAGGTTCCAAGTAAAAGAAGGGGGAACAACTAAATAAAACGCTTCTTCCTCCTCTCTTCCTGACTGCTTTCATTCTTGCCTGCACCTTTCCTTAAAAAAAGCAAAACAAAACAAAGTGTGACATTGCACCATGCCCACCACTAAATTTCTAATAGTCCTCCACTCTTGCCCAATGGGTAGTGGGGGTTCATTGGACAGGAGTAGAGGACCCTGCTTCTCCTCTAAAAACTTCAGTTCTGCTGCCAAATTTTGAGGGTTTTTATTTTGTTCATTTACTGTTTCTTTATAGTTCACATATGAGATCCAGTATCTCTTTCTTCTTATGACTTGTTTCATCCATGTTGTTGCAAATGGCAAGATTTTAAAAAGCAGTAGTCCACTGTGTATACACATAAGATATAAATCACATACATCTTCTTTATTTAGTCATCCGCCGACAGGCACTTTTGTTGTTTCCACTTGGGTATGTAAACAGCGCTGCCATGAACGTAGGGGACCATATATCCTTTTTGAGAAGCATGAGTCATTTCAATATGACTGATTTAGTAAGTTCCTTTCTCACTAATTTGAGATGTTGTTTATTACATTGTAATATAACGGGTCTATTTCTGGAATTTTTCTTCTTTTTTTTCCACTGGAATGTCTATTTAGGCATCAATACCAAACTTAATCATAGTGGATTTAGGAGTATTCTCAATGTCTGATAGGGCTGGTTCTCTCATTGTTCTTTTTCAAAGTTATTCTTATATGTTTGCTTGAATAAAAGAAACATGATCATTTTAATCGGATAGCATTACATTCATAAATTAACTGAGGGCGAAAACCCCTTTTTGATGTTGTCTTCTTATCTATATTCTTCATTTGTTCAAGTCTAATTTTTGTCTTTCAAGAGTCTGGGTTTTTTTTAAGCATGGGAGGAAGCAGCTTTTTTTTCTTTAAAGGACAGAAGGGAGAGGAGGAAGTACTTGTATGTATTTATTTACTTTTGGTTGTTGCTACAGCCCCAGATCTTAAACCTGGGTCCTTGGGCTTTGCATGGTCTATTCCCCAGCTTCTGGCTTAGTGTCTGAGCCACCAGGGAATGTCAAGAGTTCTGGGTTTTTTTTAAAAGTTTTTCTCATAAGTTTTGGACATGTCCTATTAAGTTTACACATAAGTTTCTTTTCTATTCTTATAATAATGAAAACAGTTGTCTTTTCAGGTATATCTTCTAACACCTTGTCTTTTTAGTAAACGTTTTTATTGAACTATAATTATACATACAGAAAAGAGCACAAATCGTTAAGTGTACAGCTTGATAAACATTCCTAAAGTGAATGTACCTATGTCACCAGCACCCAAACAGCACTAACAGCACCAGAGAAGCTGCCTCATATTCTCTCCCAGTCCTTGGTGAGCTAATGAAGCTGGCTGAAATATAATTATTTATTATGAATCCACTTACGTAAAGTCCAAAACAGACAAAACTGATGGTGATTTGAATCATGATAGTGTTTACCTTTGGGGAGGTAGTGACTGAAAGTGGGTGCTGTTATCTCACACCACAGATCAATTTTGTTTGTTTTAAAGGTCGTCTAAAGGGCATCAGAGGACATACTCTTGTGTATGGAGAAAGCTATTTGTACATGGATTGTATGTAATTGCTACTTTACTAAGTTCTCTTAGTTTTTCAACAAATTCCTTTGGGCTTTCCAGATACAAAATCACATCTGCAAACAGTTCTACCTCTTCCTTTCCAGTTCGCATCTTCTCTTTTTTCAACTTCGTTGATTAAAAACTGAAACTCCCTGTTAAGTATCAGAGAAAGTAGTGGACAAGTCGTCCCTGAATTTAGTTAGAAAGTCTCATTTGCTTCAATATTACGATGCTGGCGTAGAGGCAGAGAAAATATTAGTGAATTATCAACTTCTACTTATTGAGTATATTTAACATGAATAAGCACTTAACTCTGGCAAAAGTTTTTTCTGCAGACATGGAGATCATCTTTGATATGATCTTTCTCCTTAACTTTTAATATGACTAATGAATTAGCTAATACTGAACTCTCCTTGCATTCTTATAGGTATATAATAAACCCAACTTAATCAGGATTTATTACTTCTTCAAAGTGACACTGGATTGTTTACTAACATAATGTTAAAGTTCGCACTGACACTCATAAGTTGAGAGTGGTCTATAAATTTCTCTTTGGCACAATCTTCAGGTTTTGGAAACAATGCTATTATGGTTACCTTACATAATGAATTTGGAAGCTTTATTCTTTTAGATTTCTTTTGGTTTCAAGATAATTTTTTCTAGTCTCTGGGATTGTTTAAACACAAGATTATTTCATCTTAAAGGTCTGGTGGAAATCCCCTGGAAACGATAAGGAGCTAATGCTATATATTCTCAGGTAACTGATTTGTTTGAATTTCTTTGTCCATGAGAGTAAATGTTGACAATTTGCATTCTTCTAATTTATCACATAAATTACTCAAAGTAGTATTACAATTTTGGCAAGCTTCCTAGTTTATGGTTAAATTTTTGTGTATTTTTACTTCCCTTTTTTTTCTGAATAGGTTAACTGGCGGGTTCTCTTATTCCTCTCATCCCTGCACCTGCTTTTTACTAGTCCTTCCCCTGTCTTTTGGTTTACTTTTCTCTTCAGTCTTTAAAACTTGGTTGTTTAGTTTTCAGCTTTTCCCATTTTTATTGAATAGCTTTAATTACTATAAATTTCCTGTCATAAATATCTTTAAAAAGAAAAAAAAGGAAGCAGCCTTTCAATTTAGTTGTTCATTCTGCTTGTTCCCCTGGCCCTGGATCATGAACACTTGGGTTTTATACTGATCAGTCAGTCACAGACTTAATACCTGAGCCACCAGGATGCACCATAACTGCTTATTCTTAAACAATATTAGGTTTTCAGTGTTGTAATCTTATTTTTCTATGTGCTTTCATTGTGGAGATGACGGTCTATGTACTCACTTCTTATAAAACTTCGAATGGGAACTGACTGTAATCCTCAGTTGGGACTTTCTTTTTTTTTCCTTCGGTGAAACGAGTTTTCCTGAACTTTCAAGAGGGAGGTTATTCTAGAATGACTTGTGAACAACTACACAACAAAGTGCTGCTTCCTCCTCTCTCATCCCATCTGCCTCCTACTCACCTTCATTCCTGTTTGTGCCTTTCCTTTAAAAAAAAAATTACACGTCTCTCTATGTCTTTGTATATTGGCCTTCTTTCCCCACATTTCTCTGAACTCTTCTCTTTGACCTATTACACATGTCCTGCCCAATTCTAGCAGTTTCTCCACAGTGCTTGCAGGTCTACTGAACGGTCGAGACTGTTCTAGCACCATCAACAGACCTGACCCTTCTGCTCCAACGCTCACCTGCAAACCGGGACCTGCAGGCCCCGCTCATCTCAGCCTCTGGTGTCAGGGCTGTCAGAAACCAGCCTCCTTCCCTCTCCCCCAGACGCTCGTCCAAGGCTTGTCCCCACTTGGGCGGTTCACGGAGACACCATTTCATCTAGTTTTACAGGCTGATGGCCTGCGGCTTTCCCATTTACTCTGCATTCTTATGGGAAAATTTAAAAAACTATACAGTTGCCATAAACTTTCCCAAGCTTAAACTTTGTTATTTCTTCCCATTATAGAAAAGAGGGTTTTAAAACAATAATTTTTAGGGTACCTAAGGCAGAAATTACATTTAGGAATTTACTCTATTTCTGCTACAACGCTAAGGGCTTCATAAATATTTTCTCATTTACTTCTCAAACAACCTTATGCCTTGGCTTTTATCTTTTCCTCATTTTACCAGGGAGGAAGTGAGGGTCCAAGATCAATTGCTGAACTGAGGTTTAGAACCAAGTTATCTGACTTCAGAGCACTGAGAACACTCTGGGTCTCAAACATCATCAGGGTCAATAGTTTTCAAACTGTCAGCCCAATTTCCATTTGAATTGAAATTACGTATTTATAAATAACTCTTTAGAGATCTCTTGAAAAATCATACTTACATTATAGGTCAAAACTAAAACCACTGTCATGATCAACAGGGCAAACAGAGTGTTACGATCTGACTCACCTTGTTACACGCAGATGCTCAAAGCAAAGCGTCTCCTGGCTTCTAAAAATACCACAGTGCGGGTGGGGGGAGACACAGGGAACAGCTATTGGAGATTCTAGACTTCATGCTTCCCTTCTCATTAGATTACCAATGCTAAAGAACAAAGTATGTATGTGAAATATTGTTTAAAATTTGCTTTGTTAGTAAGTACTCTTCTTGTAAATAGTTTAGAATAAGCTGGGAATAACTTCTCCACACTTCACATGGTCCTGATTATTTTGGCTCCATATGCTGCTGTGGCATATGACTATTTACTGGTCCATAAAATTCCACAAGAAGGCCTCTTATAATTGTATCAATGAGAATAATACTATAATTGATAATCTTATGCTATTAAATTACACAAGGAGTTAGAAAATATTTTTTAATAGTTTTATGAAGGTACACACCTATGGCTCTGGGTTTCAGATCTGGGTATGGAGGTAAAAAAGAAAAAAACAAACAAACGTTTAATCCCTGACCACAGGTCTTAGGGTTTCAAACTGAGGTCTGTAGGTTTACACAGCCTGCACCTTAGCTGCCCCAACAGCCCCAGCTGCCTGAGCCGCAGAGGTGTGCTTCCCCCTGAAAATTTTATGAAATACTTTTACCTTGGCATTCTCTTTCACTATAGAGAATTACTATTACCATCTCACCTTCCAACCACTGAGGACTCAGGAACAACAATTTGGGCTTTCAATAGTTTCTAAAGCTATTACATACATGCTATTTTAACTTCCAATGTCTAAGAGATGACTTCTTTGCAGGGTTTAAATAGAAGCCACTAGAAAAACTCATGGAAGGGTATGTAAAATCTGTTAAGTTTACTTTTATCCCACTATCACAATATTGATATTATTTCTAATTAAAAGTTGACACTGATAAACTGATCAAGTTCAAAATTTAAGATGCCACTAATAAATGAATAATTTCTCCAAGTTTACAGTATGTTTCCCTTAGGAAAGACCATCATTTAAGGGTACTTTTTCTCCAATTTAGGAAAAAATGTTTCAATATTAATACCTAATGAATTAATTAGAATTAATAATGAATTTAGTTTTCATACTAATACTTAATAGAAAAAATAATTGGACATTTTATTATCTCCACGACTTTCACTTAAACCTAGCTCTTTCAGTAAGATTTCCTTCTCTATTTCAGTACTAGACTCATTCTCATCTTTGAATGACACTGAGCAACAGTGATGATGTGATCTAAGAAATGGATTGCTAGTAAAGATGAGCTTTCAGCATTACCTCTGTTACAGTTAGCCAGCTCATAGAACAACAACAAAAAAGTGAAAACCCGACCTTTAATGCCTAAATGGTACATTTCCCTCCCGTTTACCTGAAAATATAAAAATATAAATGACTGTGTGCAGAGCTGCACCATTAAACCTACTTGAGTGGTTGTGTTTTTTACTTAAATGTTACTCATGTGACAAAATCAGAAAACGATCAATTTGAAATGAGAGCAGCTAACATGCTGGGAGCAACAAAAATCCAAGTGGCTAAAAAAAAAACTCTGTTGTAAAAGTTAAAGTATAATTTACTATTATCACATACTTCAGAAAATAAACGAACGCCAAAATTTTCCCTTCCAAGGTAAGATTTTCTCCCCAGAAAGAAAAAAAATGCAACTAATGATCTGTGATTAAAATCATAACTATTATTTAGCCCCTGCAATGTCTAAATAAATGATCTACACAACACAAAACTTTCCCACTCACAATTACATAGTTAAATTACTTTCCCTCAATCATATGTCTTCTTAATACAGTCTGCTTTTAGAAAATCATTGTATTAGTTAAGCCTGTTCATTCTTGCTATGAAGTTAATTTCCTTAATACAGGCCACAGAAGTTTAATTGGCACACTTAAAATAAGACAAAATAAGTCATTTTTCTTTTAAAAAATTAAGGGATCATCTGTTTTCAAAGAATAATCCCAGATACTTAATTCATTAAAGCAATTTCTATCACCAGCAGTGAAGCTTCTTAAATGATCACTAAGTGTTCATCCAACGATTATCAATGCTATTTATGAACTGTAAACTTCTTTTGAAGATTTGTGTCCAGTTTACAATAAGGTATGATTTGTACTGAAGAGTTTTTAAAAAAGATAACCTACCTACATACAGTTAATTAGCCTCAAAGAACTTCTTAGAAATACAGTATAAACATTTAAGAACCACATCAGAGTCCTCTGTGGCTCCATTTCAACAAAGATATTCTTGAAACCCAGTACAAAAATGACTGGCTCAAGACCAAATTCCAAAGTGACAACAGCACGAGATTTGATTGTAAGACTCTACCTCTTAAAAAAAGAGCACAGTTGGCTACATGGCTTTTAACCTTGAGCTACAGTTATGCTACAAAGCCCCCCACTCTTCAGATCTGCGGTCCGTCACGAGGAGACGTGTGCATTATTCTTGGGGCACTGCATAGTGTCCTTGACTTTCCAGCTCTGGTGGAGATCTCGGAGGCGTTCAGACGTCCGTGTGCTTACATTCAGGGCAGGATGAACTTTACAAATTCCACTTTCTTCCATTAGTGACAGGCCACAGATCCCAAAGTATGCATGCAAAGCATCTGAAAAGGAGACATTTTGTCACAATAGCTACTTTTTATTTGTATATGGTACACAGTATTTTAGCTACCTCTCTATCAGCCTATCACTCCAAAAGAAAGATATTTAGAAAAATGCTAAATATAGTTTCTGGAATATTTATTTTCTCAAAGTCTCAAAAGAAAAAAATGAAAATCATAGGATAATTTATTCAAGACAATATCACTAACAAAGGAAGAGTTTGTGGCTGAGAAGTGACATTTCCAACATTCTCAGTGACCAAAGGACAAAGAGAAAAGAGCAGCCATGTGACAAAAAGACTTCTCACTTTAGTGGGTTCTCCCTGCTTTGCTTACTACAGAATTTGGAAAAGGGGGCCTTTTTTTTTCTTTTTTTTTCCTTTAAGGAAAGGCACAGGCAGGAATGAAGGTAAGTAGGCAGCCAGGCAGGAAGAGAGGAGGTAGAAGCATTTTATTTTATTTTTATTTAGCTATTCATTTTCCCCTGGATCCAGGACTTGAACCCAAGGGTGTGTGACTTGCACTCTTTCAGAGAGGACTGACCTAACCACTACTCTACCACAGGGCATGAAAAAAAGATATTTCTAATACTACCATCATGAAAGGAAAAAATTTTTTTTATTGAAAATCAACCTCTGAATCGACTTCAAGCAGTATTACCCATCTCCCGTCTTACTGCTGATAGTTCCTAAGCCTTATACCATTCTCATAATGTGTTAAATGAAAGAAGTTTAAAGAAAAAGAACCTGTTCTGGAATGTTGTACCATATTTAATTTTCCTATTAGGATAATGTCAGTGATTCTAAAAATACCTGACTGGACAATAAAAACAAACTCACACTTTCTATTTGATTATTATAATAATTCGAGTGTTCATACCATGATTCTACACATGCCTCGGTGAGTTTCCTATCTTTCAGGGGGCAGCAGTCTTCTTCCATTAAATTTACCACTGAAATCACATGGTAGTTGCTTGCCCGAGAGCCTTATATGGACTTCTAAAGAGCTCAGAGCTCTGTAGTTATGGGAACACCAGGAAATCTTGTAACAGTCAAGAGATTTTTCTATTTTTGAATTGGCCATCATGCATGGTCTCAAGAGCTATTCAAGTTCAAAACATCTTACTATATCAAACTGTCAAAAGAATGAGAGAAAGTTTCACTTATTTACTGTTGATATTTTATAAAATAAGAATTACAAATAGTTGTGCTAACTCAGGGTTATTTGTGAAAAAGTCATTTCATTAATGGAGTATGGATGTGAGGAATACTCCTGCTCATTTCGGGTACAAAAATAAAAGTTCGTGAGCCCCTTATTTTGATTCAAGTACATATTCTGGCCATAGCAGTTCTATGATAGGAAATTATGTGACAAGATTCTAGACTAATAATAAAAGCCATGATTCTATTGCAATGCTGCTAATAATTCTTTGAATCTAGTTTCATTTATTTACAGCTAATATTGTGTCAACCTGCGTATCAAAAATGTCAGTGTTCTGAATTATTTTTAACAAACTCCCTAACTGATATTTTTGGGGAAGTATAAATAGATTCATTTTACCAGAGGTGAAAACGTAAGAGACAGTGACAGGTAGCCTGGAGAATGACACCAGAGGTGGGAGAGTCGAATCTTGGATAGTCTCATGTGTCTAAGAAATGACTCCAAGGCGCACCCTGGTGGGGCAGGGGTTGGGTCAGCAGCCTCTGGTGGAGTATAGTTCACATACCTCTCCAGGACTCAGTAGTCAAGATGAACAACTAAATAAACATAAAATACTTCTTTCTCTTCTCTTTTTGTCTACCTGCCTACACCCTCCCTTAGAAGAAAAAAGACTCCAAGTGTTGAGCAAGTCTTTGATTTTAGAATTTAGATTAGAGGCTCTCAACATTTGCCTGCTTCTAAGACCCACTCAAGATGAAAAGAGCTTTGGCTCATCTCCTCTTGCAGCACATGTACAAATACACAGACGATCTAGTCTAAAGACAGGAAGATTCGTGCTAGCGCTGCTGCAGGGTCCCCGCCTGCACCTGACCAGGTACCGCTGAAGTTCTAGGACACGGTGAAACGTGGAGATGAGAGCGGGGTGGGCAGCCTGGGGCTCAGGGCCCGAGACGCATGTGCCTCGTTGCCAGCAGGCAGTTTTGCACCCGAGCATGCACGCAAAAAAGAGGTGTTGGCAGAACAACCACAGTGTGAGGAAGCGCTGTGATTCACAAGAAACTTTCATGACTAAAGAACCTGTTTAAAAGTCCCCATGAAACAGAAGAACCCTTTGTCCCTCACCATCTATATACCACGCCTGAGTTTAGAAAGCATGGAATATCAAATTGTCACAATCGATTTGGTTCTTGAGTTTTAGACAGTGAATGATGAGTTAAGCTAGCAAAACACTCATTTAAAACAATACTCGGAGGCTGCCAAAATTCAGAGAAGATGATGGGCATTCAGGGTTTAAGATCTTTGATGTGATGGCTTCAGAGAAGACTAAGAACAGGTTCCCTTTTGCATAAGAGTAATTTACTCTAGTTTAGCTCAAGTAATAGCTAATAACCCTACAGTTTTGATGAATCAAATGATTCTCTATATTGAACAGGCCAATTCAGACCATCTGCTCTACTGTCTTAAGGAGAAATCTTGGAAAAAAGGCAAACTATGTATCATATATCTTGATAAGCAAACCCTTCCACTAAACCACCCCCAACAAGCTAAAACCATGCTAAACGCAGACAGCTTACTTAAAAAAAAATTAACACCATTTAATATGTTTACTGCTCTGGCTACACAGTCTATACTATACGCTTTCTGACAGGTGCCTGCGGGTCTACTCCAGAAATAAACAGAAGACAAAGGTGTTACGCGTTCATACAAAAAAGATACCACCTGGATGACTATCTGGCCACTTGGCAAATCCCCCTACGAGGCGATCTTGAGTTGATAAGATGTAATTTCTGTTTTTCTCAAAGTTAGTGTATTGGAAAATTTTCAGAAGCTGAAATGACATGATAAATATAAATTTACTGACATAAACTTTTCATATCGACCTTTGGCTCAATTTTCAGATGTTGTTATCATTTAAAAAAGCTTTTCTCTAGCTAATGCTTTCAGAGTAAGACTCTGGGGAGTGGAGCACTTAAAATTATTCCATCACATTATCTTTTTCCATCTAATCAAATCTACTCTCCTTTTCTGACCCAGTCACTTTGGAATCATTCCCAATGAACCTCTTTGTACACATTTGTAAGATTCAAAACACAACTTCCATAGTCTAATCAACTTGATTGTCATTTTAAAAAGCGAAATTGCATCTACCCATATTTTGAATGTAGGATAAGCTCTTCAGTAATTAGATACAAACTGGTAATAACCAGAAATAAAAATATTTCAAAACAGAGCAACAAAAAAATTATTAACCAGATGCTAGAGAAAATTTTGAAAATAAAAAAATTAAACATCTTTAATTATAAAAGTTACAAGGTGAGGTAAAGGACTTTACCATAAATATATATTGCTTAAAGAATTATGACACGTATTTGTCTTCTTTCTTAAGAAACCATTAAATAGGAAAAGAATAAAGGATAAATCAAATTGTGAAGAGAAAAAGTGGTGAAAAGTAGATAAGAAGGTTCAGGAAATTTCTGTAAGAAACAAAACAACTGAAAGTGTGTGAATGAATCAGAGGCAAGGAAGAGATTAGCGATTAATGAAGAAAGCATGATTCTCACAAAGAAATACAAAACTTAAAAGAAAATTATGGTACATACAGGAACCAGGTTATTATTCATCTTGATTTATTATTATATACATTATAGAAATTCAATGATAGAATCCTGAAGTTAAACACATTTTCTATCAAGTAGCACATGGGTCATTATATAAAAAGAAACTATACTCTCGACACTGTATTTGTTTCAGTAATAACCAATATTCATATAGTGATAAGAAGTGATTACTGGTTTTCAAATTTTTGGAAATTAAGTAATATGTAAAATATTTGACTACTATTATCAAACAAGAGATGGATGTCACCTAACTTGATAATATAGACATAATTAGAAGGTAGAAGAGGAGGAAAAAAGTTCAGAACTGAATATATATACACATATGCGTATAAGTATACAAATATACACATACACATACATGTAACAGTAATATCTGGGATTTGCCTCGAAACAGTACAGTGAGGGGTGGGGTGAATAGAAGCATGAATAAAGGCTGGCTTTGGAATGAAAACCATTGAGACTGGATGATGGATATATAGGGGGTCATTATAATATTTTCTCTACTTCAGAATACGTTTGAAAATTCCTAATTAAAAAAAATGGTGCTCTTAAGAAATGGTACTAGAAGGAAGGCTCTTGCTTTCATTTAAAATTAGGATGTCATATAGAAGATGAATATAGGCTTTGATTAGATTCTAGAATATTAAAACTAAGTGATACTTTTAAAGGTGAAAAACATGTGGCTATGTAGTGGGCTAGTCATGAAGTCAGGTATATCAAAAAGTAGTAGAGATGGGAAAATGTGTGAGCATGTCACTGAGTTTCATAAGGTTTAGATAAATTACCAACAACAAAAAAAGAGAAAATCTTACAAAGTTTTTGATGGGATAACCCATGAAATCTTTTAAGATTACTATCAACCCATAAAACTTTTACTGGGATCATGTTCAGAGAAATTCTGCTCTAGATGGACTTCTAGTCAGTTTTAGCAACAAGTTTTTTCCAACCTTATACCTACTTTCTTATCTTCTGGGTCACGTGAGTTTTAGAAGAATGGAAATTTCAACACAACAGTAACAGATTCTATGAGAAAACCATATAGAGACTAGTTTTGTTAGAACTACAGGAAAAAATTTGTAGCCTAAACTAAAAATATTTGATATTACAAAGATCAAACTCTCTAAGCACAGTTTATTTTACTGTTGTCTTGATTTCGATGAGTATGTTTACTACTGCGGCCCTAAATTCATCCTCTGGTAAGTTTGCACACGTCTACTGTATTCAGATTTTCTCTTGGGTTTTTACTGGATTCATCATTTCACACATATTTCTGTGTCTTTGCTGTTGGGCTTTCTGTTTATGTTCCTGTGGATTACATTTCCCTGACGGCCCTGTGTAGGGTATCGACTTGCCCTGAGTAAGACTGGATCTTGGTTTGGGCACTGGGATTTCTTGAGCTTTATGTTATCACCACTGATAGGATTAGTTGAAGTTTTTATGTGGGCCCTCTGTTGCTACCCAAGAGTTCACCCTATGGGGATAGAGTTTGTGTGGGGATGCAGAGTCTTCCCCCAGAGTCCCACCTCCAAACCATAATGATCACCTTGCTATTGGCCCACAATAAGCAAACAGGCTGCAGTTTCACCTCTACACACAGAGTGGTGCTAGTGGGTAGCATTGCTGGTTTCTCCTTCTGGAAGACTCTCACCTTCCTTTAAGCCTGAGGGCGGGATTTCTAGTGGGCAGGTCTTGCTGATTCCAGGCAATATGATGGTGGGGGATTCCCTTAGCTGCCTTCTGGTTACAGTGGTGCCCAGTGAAATTTTCTTGCTGGGCCTCCCAATCAAATCACCAGGACACTGGTCCTCCTTCCACTCTGTGCCAAGACCCTCTACCCTGCTCCATGTCCTGGTCCCACTATATGGGTCTCTGCTGTTTTTGTGATTCGTGGGTCAAGTCTTCTGGCAATTCCACTCCCTCCACTACAGCCTGAATCCTCAATCCCATATCTGCCCTGTAGCTCTGAACCCTGAAGTCTTCTAACCATTATTGTAATTGCTGCTGCATATCTACAGCCTCTGTGCCTGCTTTTCCTCAGTGTTTGTTTCTGGAAAATAGGTGAATTCCTAGTTGCTCTGTGGGAAGGACATGAGTCTTGCTCCTACCTGGTCGCCGTCTTACCAGAAGGCTCACTTTCTTTCTAATTACAGAGTAAAGATGAGTCATTTTTTCTTGCCACATGAAGACCCCCTCCACTCAAGCACAGTTTATTTTAATATAGTTTTCTAGTTTTTATTATTTCTCTTACCTTTAGAGTTGCTCCCACCCAGAAAGAATAACACGTGTCTACAGGCTTGTTAGGTCTTCCATGATAGCCATTTTGTTGCCTCATTATACACCACCTCTTTATCCTATTGAGTTCTTTTTCTGAAAAAACTTCTTCTAATTTACCCATCAGACACAGTGAGGCAATGCCACAAAAGGTAGATCCTCCTGTTAACCAAAAACACACATCAAATTAAGATTCTTAAGAAAATACCAATGGTTGGAGGGGGAAAAGTAGCTAAATAATTATAGAAAACAGTGAAATAAAAACTTAAGACAATTACAATTTAAAAATAACCACTAAGGACAGAAAAAGAAAAGAAAAACTTGAAAATAATTTAAAGCTGAAATAAACATTTTACTTGGCATTGCTTGGTGGCTCAGTGGTTAAGTCCAGGGGCATATGCGGAGATAAGCAACATGAACAATGAAAAGGATGGACAGATACTTCTTTCTCATCTCTCTCCCTGCCTGCCTCCATCCTCTAAATAAATAATTATTAAAACAAATAAACATTTCACTTAAGAAAAAGCCTGAGAATGAGAGAGTAAAGAACTTCAAAATTATGTAGTTAATGGCAGAGTCGAAACTAAAATGTTGGGCTACAGCCACCTGCTCAGGCCTCTATCACTTGAGTGTGATGTTAATTCCCTTAAAGACAGCTTAATGCTTATGAATTGAGATTCCATCTGCCTGGAGCTATAAATTAATTTTTACATGTAACACAAACAATCCAGAGACTTATGTGCAGACATAACGTCTAATCAGTTAAAGAAATTTAAGGAAGAGAGCTGTGTGTGTGTGTGTGTGTGTGTGGAGTGGGGGTAGGGGAGGCGGCAGGTGAGGGGAGAGAAGAAAACCATACCCGGAAACAGATGCACAGTGGGCATCCATACTCAGACTGAATGATATGCACCAGAGATATGCAGCTTCTAATCTCTGGAACACGTAGCTGTTACCTTCCATGGCAAAAGTGACATGCAAATGTCATTAAGTTAGGGGTCTGAGGTGGAGATATTGTCCTGGATTATCCGGGTGGGCCCTAAATTTAACAGGTATCCTTATAAGAGGGGGCAAGGGGGGTTAAACAACAGAAAGAGTGGGCAATGTGACTACTGAAGTGGTGTGGCAACAAGTCAAGGGATGCCAGCAGCCACCAGAAGCCAGGAAAAGCAAAGAAAGATTATTCCCTGGAGTCTCTGGAAGAAAACAGGCTCACTGATGCTGACTATAGTCTTGTAAGATGCAGTTCAGATGTCTGGGCTCCAGAACTATGAGAATAAATGTGTGTTGTTTTACACTCTAAGTCTGTAGTAAAAATGTTACATAACAACAGGAAACTAAGACACAAAGGCAATTTCTTTTCTCCAAAAATAAAAAGTCAGTGTTCTTCCATAAAGGAAAAGAAACAACTTTTTACTGGTGCAACTGTCAATTCCAAACAATTAAAAAATAATTGTATTTCCAATTTATTACAACTTCATCTAGTGATTTTTATTAATTTTAGTTATTTATATGGATCATTCTTAATATAACTTATCCTGAAACTTTTCTTCTGGTGTTACAGATTTTAGATGTATTCTCAGGAAAAGTGAGCATTCCTTCTAGAAAATTCAAAGTAGGTAATATTACTACATTCAAAGGTTTACTGTCAATAAGAAATATTTTTCATAAAATTTCCCAATTAACTGGGAGATATGTTAGTCATGAGTGAATTAAAACAAATTTATCATGAACTTTTAGAATGTCTACTTAGCAACTCTCAATCTCATTTTCTCTTCAATGATTTACTTTTTTTACTTCCATTTTCATGATAATTTAGCCATGGCTTTAGGTATTATTAGATCATTAAATACAAAGTCTCTGATAGATAGTATGTAATCTTTACTGAAAAGCGAAAAGAGTAGTTTAACTATTACTCTCCAAATTAGTTTTTAGAATTAAAGCAAACTGGTAAAACATAAAGTAAAAATACTCTTTGCTTTGCCCCAATCATCAGAACTTTAAAACTGTAACTTCTGAAGGAAGTTTGGACTCTGAGTAACGAAAAAGTTATTATAAAGTCTATTCTTAACTGGAATGGTGGGGCTGAACTTAACATATTATATACAGATGCTGATTTATAATGAGGCACACTTTAAACCTATATAACGTTATGATGTAATGTTCCTTCAATAAATTTTAAAATACTACAGAAACCAAAAAAAATTTTGCTTTAAGCAAAAATTAATTTACCAACATTCAACCAAGATGTTCTTGTTTTACACAATTCTAAAAAACTAGCTTTAAAAACTTGGATTGAAAGCAGTATGTTAGAAGAATGTCAGAGGCAGACAAAAAAAGGTAAGACAGGTAACCTTGGCAATAAATAAATTACAAAATACTAATTGAAAAGATATCAGGCACAAGAACTCAACTTTTGAGTATCCTGCTGGGGCTAATTTAGGTCAACATCCTACAAGCTTCAGAAAACTTTAAGAATGTTCCATTATTATATTCGAGAACAATACAAGAATTGTTCTGATAACGATCTGAATTCATCCAAAAAAGGTTGGGTTGTGATCAAGAAGGTAAAAAAATAACTTCCAGTGAAAGCATAAAACAGAATATTAAATAAGAGAAATACTAAATATTAAATAAGAGAAAGATGTTCACGGGATATTGTAAAGTTTACCACCCAAAGCAGTATGTTTCAGTTATAGTTACATTCAATCAGTATACGTAGAATACTTCAATCATAAACCCACAGCCGGGAGGTGCATGGGCCTTCTCATAACAACCTGTTCCAGGTCTTGCAAGTGGAGAAGAGGTGCTCCTGAGTCTAGTTCTGTGTGCTGTGATTTATGGTATTTTAACAATGTAATAGTTATAAGTTAATTCATTATTCCCAGGGGGTTTTACAGCTCCTTACTATTTGTATATAACAAATTATCTGAAAGAATCTATGTGCTCTGAAATGTAATTTAATGATGAATAACAACCTCTAGCTAGAAACAGTAGAAAGTTCGTTACATAAATAAGTATACCATTTAAACTTAAAAACACCACATGAAAATGGTAAAGTGAGGTAAATTTAGATTAAGTTAGGCCAAAGAGAGTTTAATAATGTCTCTTCTGGATTAAAGAATAGAAAGAGAAAGGATCATGGAATCAAATCAATTTATTTGAACTTAAGTTTTATATTATGAATACTGAGAGAAAAATGTTTTGATGCTGGCAAAGCAGGAAAATCCAACTTTTTCTAAACTGTACTATCCTAAGAGAATCCTGGGATAACTAGAATCTTCACAGTTGGACTACAGAATTAGGAAGAAAAGCCATGAACAACTTAAAGTGTAGCAGAAGCTCACATTCCAAATTCAGTCTTTGCTGACCTAGGGACGCAAAGTGGGACAACCGGATGACCGATTCACTGAGCACTTCCTGAACAACCACAGCGTCTAAGGTGTATGGAGTAAGATGAGAATAGGACACATTCTGCCTACAATCTAGTAGAGAAGATAAGGTCAGTGGAGGCAGGTATCATGAAGACAGTATGAAGCAAGTACTACAGGAATGCAGGGAGAAATTGCTTAGGGCTAGAGGGGTCCAGAGATGAGAAGAGGTTTTTCAGAGAATATGACACTGCAACCAGGCATGGAAAGATGGGTCAAACATTAAAGGTTAAGGAATGGGAAATGAGGGGAATTAGAAGATGGGGAAGCATTTCAGACACAGAAAAGACTATTCCAAAGCCCAGAGGTGAAAAGGAACATGACCATTTCTCTACAGACTGGAGGGCACGGAAGGGAGCCTCACATGTGCGTCCATCAAAGCTAAGTTGGAACTGGATCCTGGAGATCAAAATTTAGGACTCAAACCAGGTAGGAAGGCACTGTTGAACCAACACAGGGTTTCAAGTGGGTTATGACACTTACTGACATGTGAGCCTACTAGGTAAGTCACTTAACTTCTCTGAGTAAAATGACAATTAGTACTGGGGTGGTTTTGTACTGTGTCAAGTTAAGCAGCACAAATTGTCTTCTCCCCAACATGCTTTAAGTTGTAGAAATCTGTGTGAGATGGGCGAGATGGGAGGGGCACAGCAGCCACTGCTCCCAGTGGCTGAGACAAAGGCAGAGGCTCTGGGAGAGGCCAGGCTGCCCTATTCTCCCACATACTTGTGATCCAGGTTCTTACTTAGCGCCATACGTGGAGGCAGGATCAGCAGCTGCAGACCTGCCTCCAGCCACACCAAGCAGTGTTGTGCCTGGCTTTCCCACGCCACCTGTGCGAGCACTTCAAGACAGCGGTCAGAGATACGCCGCCACCCTTTCCACAACTGTGTCAAACCTTATTCCGACAACAGCTCCCTTATTCTTCAATATTCACAGATGATTTGCTTCTCTGGCTCTAGTGAGTAAAAGTTGTCCACTCCCAGAGAGCTGGTGTGGGGATTAAATGAGGTGAAAGTGTCATTGGTAGCTGGCCCAAAGCGACTACTTAATAAATGCTTTTCTTTTTTGTCTGTAGATCAGGGATTACAAACTGGTGACTTATGGGGGACAACCTGGTATAAAAATTAAAAAACCACCATAGAACAAGAGATTAAACACCCAAAATTCTGAGTTTCTGGCTTCTCTGAAAAA
Source organism: Solenodon paradoxus (assembly GCA_004363575.1). Taxonomy (NCBI): domain Eukaryota; kingdom Metazoa; phylum Chordata; class Mammalia; order Eulipotyphla; family Solenodontidae; genus Solenodon; species Solenodon paradoxus. The sequence continues at coordinate 117,887 of RJWH01002946.1, forward strand.
TCACTAGATCTGGTAGTTGCGGTTCCACATTCCTGAATAGCACAGACGGGCTTGGGAGGAAGGAAAGAGGAGAAACATGGTTTTAAAACTGCAGCTTGAGAAGCTGACGTGATATCAAGGTGGATATGGCCGGCAGGTAGACAGAAAGAGGGCTGCGCAGTTCAGAGTGAAAAGTGCCAATGTGGAAACATGGTTGTGGGTGCCATCGACACCAGGGTGGTGGACAGAAGACCATCTGTCAGTTCATTCCACTACATGCCACACATTACAGGTGCAGGGGACCAACGCGGAGGAAACGGGCAGCAATCTCTGTTCTCACGAGGCTCACATGGAGAGGCAGATGATAAACAGAAAGATAAAATGAAAGTGGTAAGAGAATAATAGAGCTAGAAAGGGGAAGGGAGCAGGGTCTGTGTATGGGAGTGGTTTGTGATTTAAATTGGACCTTACGAAAAAAATAGCCTTTGAACCAAGACCTGAACGATGTGAAATAAAGCCATGTATGTGCTAGGGCTGGGAAGGAGGATTCTGTGCAGAAGGAATGGGAAGTACAATACCCTGAGATTTAGAAAGATGGACTTTCCAAAGAAAATGGGAGAGCCGGGTTGAGGTAAAGGGTGAGAGAAAGGAACAAAAATGGCGAAGGAGCCAACGACAACTGCCAGGGAGCAGGACAAGAGGAACATGATATTTCAAGAAAGAAAAGGGAGAGGTCATCTGCTTTGGATACTTCAAACAGCAGAGGGGCATTAAAGTCTAATGAACTGGATGTGGATTACGGATCATATGGGTGTGCCCTGTTGGCTCCAGCAGTATGGAGATGAGATGCCGGTGTGTGAACCATGAAAACCCCAGGCCCAGGGCCCAGATGAAACCACGTATGCATGAGTGTGCTGCTTCCTTCTCTCCCTTTAAGAAAACGCTTCTGCCAATCCTTTAGAAACGATACTAGCAGTTACATAAGACCTACAAATTGGGTAGAAATAATAAAAATATGTCAAATAGTATTACAAAGTTACATTTTTCTTCCAAATCTTGAAAAATCTGAAATCATCTGTGAAATTCTGTGACTCTATAAAAATTTTGTGGAAATTACTTTTTTCTAATATTGTTTGTAAGAACAAAATAGTTACCCTTTAAAATAGTTACTTTAAATAACTTTAAAGTTAATAGTAACTTTAAAAGTTACCCTTTAAAAACCTCTAAAATTTTCATATAAAATTAAGCTTTAAAATAAAATATGCTGAAACACACACAGAAATTAAAAAGATTCTGATACATGTTAACACCATGGATAAACATTAATGACTTTACACTAAGTGAAATAAGGCAGTAACAAAAACTAGTATTACATAATTCCACCCATATAAGTAGTTAGAGTAGTGAAATTCATAGAAACATTAAGAAGAATGGTGTCTTCCAGGATACTGGGTTGGGGTAATAAGGAGCTGCTTAACGGGCAGAGAGATTTTGGTCTGAGAAACAACAAATGTTCTGTGGATGTGAGGGCTGCCCAATCATATAAATGCATTTAACTTCCCGAAGTTTCACTTACATATGTTCAGAACAGTAAATTTCATGTCACTTATAAAAATACATGGCTTTTAAAAAAGAAAAAAAATGCTTCTTCCTTCCTCTCTTCTAAAAAAAAGCAGATGGTTTACGACTCTAAAATTAAGCTGCTATATATTTATATAAAAAATATTTTAATGTGTAGAATAAATTACTACAATAAAATAAATGAAAAAAAAAAAATGAGGCACGCCCCGGTGGAGTAGAGTTTGGTCAGTTCACTTCCATGCCAGAGTTCCCGGCTCAGGACCAGGGGCAGTGGGGCGTGGGGAACAACCAAGATGAACAACTAAATAAAAGAAGTGGGCTCTTCTTCCTCCTCTCTCTTCTGCCTGCCTGCCTACTCATCTTCATTCCTGCCTGCACATCTCCTTTAAAAAAAAAGAAATTAGAGAATGAGTAGAAGAGCAAATAGTGTTTGTTCTCTCGTAAGATCCACTATTCCAAAAAGATGAAAATGAAAAACAAGTAAACGGGGAGAACACGAGGACATCACAGGGTACCCAACTGCAGGAGCACTTTCCAGGAAGAGGTTTCACTTGTCAGTGCAGACAGTCATACACAGGAATAAAGGCCTTCCTTACCCAATCCCCTGGAATAGTGCTCCTCGGCTGTCAGACCTCAGGGCACACAAAGACCCTCTCACACAAAGACCATCAGGATCGCTGCTGTTTTTAGAGTGCAACGTGGGATCCTGGCCAGTGGCCACCTTTTGAGGGTTCCAGACACCCAGGTCTAGACCAGCACGGCGGCCCCAAAAGCTGCGAGCACTCCTGGCACACCTCTCGCCCCTTTCCGGCATTCCAGTGTAGTGGCACTCTGATTAGGAAGCCTTCCCCTGAGGCTTGGAGCATCACAGCTAACAAACCCAATTAGAGGCAAGAGGAAAATGTGCGCTTGGGGCATGAACCATAGACTAGTACTGTGATGTCGAGTCACACCACTCAACATCACTACTTGTGTGACTCAGCAAAGTTTGTTCCTGACATGATCTGTCAAAGAGTATCATGTTTGAGCAGCCCTCTCTGTTTCACGTCCCAGAGAACATAATCCCTATTGTTTGGGAGCAGGAGCTCCACAGGTCACCTGTGCTACTCAAGTGTCTCTGTGTCGTCTGCCCATTAGCACCATCTACAGCGGTGAGCACCGGACCCTGTCTTCTCAGAAATTCTGACAGCTGCCACGTTTCGTGGCAACTGCTCTTTGTACAACTACAAATAAATCCTCTGCTTCAAGGTGTGAGGAGCAGTGACAAAGGGGATGTTGCCTGCTCTCTCCAAATCCGATCTCATACGGACTCAGACACACCAAGATGATGGAGTTCAAATTACAGTCGGGCTTCACAGAATATCCGAGAAGGCTGTCCGTGTTTCCTTAGTAACACCTCTCTCTAAACATCCACAGGGAGTGAAGAACGTGGGATGAGGAGGAGACTCCTGGTAAGACAAGATCCCAGAGGAAATACAAGATATGAGGTCAAGGAATATATGTCCCTAAAGTAGCTACATTTTTATGGTTTGCTTTACATTTTGCAAATCACTTTCTCCCACACCTCTTATAATCCTGACATTAATCTTAAGGACAAACACAATTACTTCTACTCTGTTGATGAGGAAATCCTCAGAAGGGTTAGTGAGAAGCCAAGGTCACACGGCCAGTGTCAGAGATGGCCACAGAGGAGTGGACACAATAGGAAAGCATAAAACAATCTGTATTAATGAAGAGGAAAGTGAAGGAACTCACTCAGAAAGCCTCCTTAACCTGGAATCTTTTTTAAAAGAGGAATATGGAAGTTTATTTTCTTCTAAATGGAAATATTCTATTTGAGAGTTCAGGCTGCTGATGTGCCAACGAATAGTCCTATCATCTCCCTATTCTGGCTCCGCCCTAAGGACAGAGCATGTCAAAGGAAAGGTGTATTAATGCAGATACTGAACATACAATATGCAGCAAAATGTTATTTGATGACGACTTACCATGAGATTCAAGTCCAGCTCCCTGTGCCAGCCCATTGTCATAGGACTGCAAAAAAAGGGCATTGTACAATTTAATAGGGTAATAATAATGATCATAATATAAACAAGTTATCGCTGTATTACTTTTTTGTCTCAATCTAATTTTATTTCTTTTATCTTCCAAAACATATGTTCTTTCCCATAAATAAACAAGTGGATCTAGCATATTCAGGTGCCTCACCCTGTCTCACTCATCAAGCCAAACCACTGTGTACATACTAGACACATTCTGGGAACAGACTGCTCAAGGACGGCACTTACATTTTCAATTTCAAACCAATAAAAAGTCTCAATCCTTACTCCTCCTCCATATTTAAGAATTTATGAGATTCTTAAGAAAAATGTAAAAACTTTATGATCATCAATATTATAAACATGAAATAAATCTATTCTGAAGCAGTCTTGAGTAGCTGAGAATAAGGTGCCCACTTATATTTGAATTTCCCCCTGTATCCCACAAAAGTCAAAGCAGAATAAGAATAAAAGTACATAAAATGGAAATCTTAGCAAAGCTGGAACATATGCTCAAGTTTCAAATGACCTATATAAAGAGACAGAAACATCGAATCCCAGCAAGCCCTCTCTCACTCCTGAAAGCAGAGGCAATCAGAAAAGTCAGAGGAGCGGAGCTATGGTTGTTGTGGGACTGAACGAAAATCACTGCCTAAAAGAACACGCAAGTGTGAAAATATGCACAATTCCATTGTGCATGAATTCCAGGTACCAAAGCTTAGTTAAATATCACAAATATGGTTCAAATTTTAGCAATTCAGTTCGAATTTCAGCAGTCACAGTGTATTAACTATGAACATCACTCAAAGAACAAACTTGCTACAAATCACCAGGTAAACAAATGTGCATCATCATCAAAGACCAGTCATATCACCTTTCCCAAAGTCTGTTAGTAACTGATCACTACACATGCTATTCAGTCATATAGACAGTGAAGCATGTGACTGTGTCATCTGTCTCTTACTGATAAACATGAACGACATTTTACAAAATGCATAACCAAAAGAGGGGATATAGACCACCAAGACTTAAGTGTGAGGAAGAAATAAAAAGCAGCAACAGTGGAAATGAAATTAAGAGCAACAAGTATTACAGAAGAAACAGCTGACAGGGGAAGGTTGGTGAGGCTGCTGTATTAGACTAGAGATGCAAATAGGCTCAACTGAGGAGAAACACTAGATGAGCTAGGAGAGGCTGTGAAGAAAAGGGGAAGATAAGCTACAGAAGTGATGCTGCTGCAAAAAGTTCATATGAAAGGGACTTCCGGAGTTCTTCACGGCAATAAAAATGGACAAAATGCTGGAAGCTGATAAGTTGAGAATGGAACACGATCATTTACCAAGACAAAAAAGATGCTTGATCCCTATTTTAAGTTACATTAAAAAAACAAAGTATTATTCAAACTACTCTTGATTAAAAGACTTTTTTTTTAACAAAAAAGAACTTTACTTTCATTATTTCTATTGTTTTGAATTACAATGTATTACATGTTGGTTTTACCACTTAAAAATTCTCTATACATTGAAAACTAACAGTAAAAGTTTTTTTTTTAATATTTTGGCAAAAAAATCATAAAGTCACAGAGCAATTGTGAATCTCCTCACTGAGGATTAAGATCCCTTTGCATCATTTGTTTGTGTGGTCATTTTTACAGCTGGGCACCACCAAGCAAAGTAAGGCCTACCTGTCCTCCAGGGCCCTGGGGAACAGAGCACTGACGACAGGGAAGAGACTTTAAATGGTGTGCAAGGGAATGTGGCAGTGTTCACAGGGTGCAACTCTAGTGACAACGGTTAAAAGAAAGGGACGGCACATCTTGGCTGTTTAGCGGTTAGGTCCACGACCTCTGGCAGTGCAGTTCATACAACTTCCAAGGACCTGGATTAGTGATCTAGGGCCGATGGACAGGTAAGAGGGGGGAACAACCAGGATGAACAACTGAATAAAAATAAAGTAAATGCTTCTTCCTCCTCTCTTTTCCTGCCTGCCTGCCTACTCACTTTCATTTCTACCTATACTTCTCTTTACAAAAAAAAAAAAAAAGACAGGGCCTTTTGAAGATCAAGTAATGAAGGAAAATTCAAAGGAACAAAGTTCAGAGACCTAAGAACAAGGAGCCTCTCTCAAGCCAGAAAATCACAGAATACACAACCCATCCTCAATTAAAAAAAAACCCAAACCAAAACCTCCATTCATCAGAGAAATAATACTTTTGCTACACTGAAAAGAGAACTCTCTTAAGAAACTTGTCCAATGACTTATAAGACAAATCTATACGAAGTAATTGAGATAAAAGCAGAGTAAGCAAATGAAAATATCTCAGTATGTGAAAATCTTTCCCTTACCCTGCAAAAACAGCCATAAAGCAGAAAACTGTACTACAGCAAACTCAGTCACATATCCTCAAACAAGCATTTGGGAATGTGAAAAGGAAACTAAAAATTAAAAATAGGAAGGGGCAAATACAGGAAGAAATAAAGAGAAAGTTAAATGACTTAAGGGGGAAAATGGAAAAGAAATACAAACTGAGAAATGACTAAATTACAAGATGCCTAAGAAATAGTCGCCTCAAATGAAATGAGAACAGCAACATTAAAGAAAGGCAGAAAACAGCCAAGAAAATGAAAGTGAGATAAAGAAGTAAAAGGGGCCAGAAAGTGGCTGAAATGAAACACAAGAAGAGAGATTATACACAGGAGTAACGAAAGAAAAAAGCAGAACAGTGAGTTAGAACTAATCAGCAAACTCCGCATTGTAGGCTTAATCTGGCCTGCAAGCTGGTATTGTGGAGTCCTGAGAGAAGAAAATGGTCAAGCTCGCCCATAATAAAAGAAATGTGAGTTAAAAATACCCTGAGGTATCATTTTTCACCCACCAGAAAGGTTTTAACAAAACGTATGGCAACACACCCCACTGCCAGGGCTCTGTGGAGACAGACTCTCACAGACACTGGGGGGAGCTGATCCACCTTCTTGGAGAGAAGACAGCAGTATCTAATAAAGTACATATGCATGCACATTTTTTAAAAACGTGGAATGTTCATGAATTTGTTTGCCTTCCATGCTCAAGGGTCATGCTAGTCTTCTCTGTACTGTTCAATTCTAGTCTACGTGCTGCTGAAGAGTACCACGATACATTTTGATCAAAACATTTCACTGTTATAAATTTACTGACAATAAATCTTCAATAATACATACATTATAAGCAGGAGGCTATTACTTGCAATACTGTATTTGAAAAATAAGTACTTTTACATGGAATCATTGAAAGACTACTGACACACGCACACAATGAAGTAAGATAAACAGTGAAAAAGGAACGCGGAAACACAGCTACCTGCTCCTCAAAAACAAACACAGGAAGAAGAGTCAAACACTACTGTGAATGCTTACCTGCACCATGAACGGGAATAAAACAGTCAGAATGGGAGCCGGGACGAAAGAGAAGCAGCAGGAGGCAGGGAATTACACGCCCTCTAATATACTTACTGATAGTTTTGAGTTTCAGAACCCAGTTTATCTCAAATAATAAGTCAAATAAATAAAATAAATAAAGTTATTTTGGGTGGAGCCTAGAATGGAATCTAAACAAACAACTGTATTTCAAAAAAATAACACAACCAGATTCAAATGGGAAAATAAAAAAAAGTAACCCATGAATTTCTCATAGTATTTTAACTCTATATCCCAAGCTCAAAATGAAAAATGTTCTAGCTAATGGGAGCCAGGGTTTGACATTGTCGAGAAAGGAATAACATGAAAGCAAATTTGGAATGATCCCTGTGGTTACTGAATTGAAATCTGAGGTGTTAGTATAGACTTGTGGTTTTGATACACAGTTAGACAGATACAGGCACATATCTGTGTAGAGAGGTATCTGTGTGCATATGCAAACATATATACATCTGTTTGCTATAGAGAGACAAGATGTGATGATGTCCCCAAAGCAATGCAGTGCCCAAATCCTGGTTTCTAAATGCCTCCAATAAGAAGAACCAGGGTTCCTTGAAGAAACGACTGAGCCCAGGGCAGAGACTGGGAAAGTAAAAGATAACTAAGAATACTCTGCACCAGAAAGCAAGAAGGGGCTTAAAGAATAAGGGGTCTTGTCAAGAGAAGTAAGAGCCAAAGTGATTCCCACTGACTGAATCTGGGACAATAAAATACCACGACAAATGACAGTAAGAGATAATAAACCATCAAATAACATAACAGAGAGTCCCTAGCAGGGGAAAAATAAAGTGAAGGCAAAGGGCATGTTTTTTTGTCACAGGAGCACTTCAACTGATAATTACAGAAGGAATGATAAAGTTGGAAAACCATCAAACACATACTAACTCTAGTGGATAAAAGTTTAATGAAGAGCATGAGACTGAATAGTCTCCAAATAGCTCACCGCCAGATAGTGAATTATTATGAAGGGAAAAATGCTAACTTTATAGAGAAATATTTGACACACACCATCTTAACCAAGTGATAAAAGTTGGCGTCGGTGATAATGGGGCAAAATCTACACACGTGCCTCCACCTCCACTGGAAGAACAGAGAATTACTTCTGCAGTGTGCTCGCCAAAAATGAGTATCACCTACCCTCCTATTCACCAAACAGCTCCTTTCCTCTTAAAACTCTTTTAAGCATCAGTTATTCTGCCTCTACAGGCTTTTTATATTTGTATGATTGTAGATTCTACAAAATTTGATACACATTCACAGATTCAGTTAAAAATAATTCCACTCCTCTAAGAACTTGTATTTTCATTTTGAAATACTGATCAGTGAAAGTTGTTAAAACTAGATATTCCTAACATTTTAATCTATAAAACTAAAAACTTATTGGGAAGCAACAAACCTGCGAAACATTTCTAGTTATAGGAAAGATTAAAAAGTAAAGCAAAGATTAATTCTGGCTAAGTCTAAGCTTTTCTTACTACTGCTGATAAAGAGATTAAATTGTAGTATGTGAAAAGATAACATTTGTATGTAGTATTTTCCTTAAATCTTAAGATTAGAAAATACATAAAAGTATTTTTTTAAAAAAAAGGAAAAGTGATCCAAAATATCTATTGCTGGTTCAGTCAATCTTGTTACATTTGGGTCATGCTAATCAAAATGGCGTAAAGAACTCACACTCAATATTGGAAGAGTCTCATCAAGAACACCGTAACTTTACATTATTCTTGGCTCCCCAATGATTTCTGCTAGGACAGGGTTTCCACATTTACTTTATATAGCTTACTTCATTTTTTGCTTCTAAGGTTGGCCAACCTCTTTCTGACAGGCATTGTTTCTTTAGGTATATAAATCAAATTGCATTGAATTTTAAAGGTCAATGAATCAATTTGCCCTAGGAGATTATTTTTATTTGCTGTTCTAATTAATGACATCATGACTACCCAGAAAGCAATCTTACTGCTGATTTCTACATTCCTAGTAGAAGAGATGAGAAATGTATTATACTGCAGGACCCAAATGCCAGCAACAACCACCGAATATAAACACACAATCTATCAACGCACTCACCATGCTTCTTCTAATATAGCTGATGGCTTTCTTCACGTCCATGCCAGACCAGTTGTTGAGCATATAGCAAATACAGGAAGCGCAGTACACAAATCGCATGTCATTTTCACTGCCTTCAGGTACTGCACAAAAACTGAAAATAGTAATATGACTTGCTATTAACACTCCACTGAATTTTTTTCAGAAGTGTGAGAAACATCTACTCGCAGAAAAATCTATCAGTAAATATGAATTAAAAAAACTGAAATTAAAAAACTAAATACTACTCGCACTATTCAATAAAGAACAGAACTATCAATCTGAACAACATAAAACTAGCTCTAAGTCATCACACTACTCCAGTGTTCTGATCTGGGGGTCGCTTTACACTCTACCAGTTACTCCTACCCAGATGCTACCACTCAGAGTAGGTTTATTTGCTCCAGTTCAGGGATAGCTATGGCATATTGGCCTTAGAATTAATGGAAGAAAAAGTAGGAGGTAAGATGTGGGACCTACTGAGCAGGAAAAAATTCCTAACTCCAAGTTCTGCTATGGAAAACTTCATCTAATGGTATATTTTTAGATTTGATTTTACTATTAATTACTTTTAAGGTGATAATAAGTCTGTTTTGTATGCATCCCTTTATTTACAAACAAGGATAAGATAGCAGTAGTCAGAAACCATACTAAAATATTAAGATATTAATTACATGTACTGACAAAGGTAAACACTGAGTTTTATAGTTTTCCTAATTAATGTCAATTTATCCTACATGTAGCTATTAATTTTTTCCTCATCAGAAACAGTTTTTAAAAAACACTGACAGGAAAAGATAAATATGAAAAGGTGAAACGCAAAGATATAACGACATAGTACAATACGGTTGTAGAGTTGTTTCCTTACACAGCGTCACTACTGCTTTATCATTTCTTAGATTAAAATTCTTTTCACCATAAACTCTAGGAAGATTCTCTAGACACATCACAAACCATCAAATATTAATGAACTAACTTCTTTTTAATATGCCATAAAAATGTCACTGAAACTAGAATATAATATTCAATGTTCACCCTTTCCTCCACCAATGTTTTAAGGAATAAAAGTTCAGATAAAATATATAATTACTTCAAAATAACCATTTTTTTTCACCTGGAAGGTTAAATTAAAGAAGATCCTAACTCTGAAATCATTTATTTATGGATCTACCATCTCAGTTAAAGGGAAAAAAAAAAAAAAAAGAGTTCAGTGCCATTGTGATTTATTTTCTTTCACATAAGAAATCTTACTTTTTAAATTACGCACTTAACTATGTACAGTGGACTTCAAGTGGTTCTAATAGGAGTATGACCCTCCAAAGTTCTAGTATAGTATTATATTCATTTTTTTAGTTCCAAAAGACTTAAAAAAAAAAAGTAACAAAGCATAACTCATACCTGCCATCTTCTAGTTGAAGGGCTCTCAAGCCGGCTAAGCAAGCTTCTTTATTTACTCGGCCTAAATCATCTCCAAGAATAACTAAGCAGGAGAGGCCAGTATAGGTCATTGCTATGTGGCCACTATCATAAGGATGAGCTGTTCCAGGATTCTAAATTCAGAATGAATATAATGTTAATACGTAAGTGAAAATGAAAACTTATTCAGTAATCTGACATGAGATTCCAGAAAATAGCAAAATTAAATGCTTCATACTGACTTGTATGGACATCTGATTGAGAAAAACAAACTCCCATTTTATAACTGTCTCCATATGGCTGCGTACTTTTCAGGCTACACAATTAAAACATTTATCCTAAACTTTTAAGCTTTATGGAAGGAGCTCTGATAGTCAAATAAACCAAATGATTTGAACTTCGTATTTAACCAGCCATATGACTTGTAATTTGAAATGTTAGTCCTGTAACATTAGAAAAGCATGTAACCTTTCAAACAAAAGAAAAAAATTCTTTGATACTGTACACATACAACTAGCACAGTAGTAATCATCACATAAAATACAATACGATGCAACCGAAAAACCATATTTTGCTCTCATATAGTTTAAGTTATCAGTCAACCTCAGCACGTAGACTAGCAAGAAACAATAAGAGCAAAGAGCTCTTGCTACTAAAACTGAAAATTTCTCTAGAAATAAAATGTTCAACTTTTAAAATGCAGAGTCCAAATGAGTATTACTTGCAGAAAGTGTTTTGTGAAGACAGCAATAGCTCAGAGAGATGGAAGGTCAAACTAAAGAACTCATATAACCATAATGCTTCAGAACAGTTTCCCGGATTTGACAGCTTCAACAAGAGACAATAGGAACTATCTCTAAAGATCTTTTAATTATACGAAATATATGAACCCTTATAGGTACTTCCATAAAGACTCTAGGACTTGGCACTGAAACAGATCAAATTTTAGCTTAAAAAGTATTTATTATACTAAGTAACTTTATACTCTACAGTATACAAAGCATTTAGTTTTATAATTACATTCAAATAATAGCTGATCATATTAATATTTATTTTAAAAGATTATTTCACTTAGACAATGTAAAATTTTCAGATTATATTGATTTTCAGGTAAGAAAGTTTTCATTTTGATAGAATTTGATAGAAATTTGAATTTGGTAATAAGAGTATATATTTTAACTTATCTTCTTCATGGGTTTCTCTTCTGCTCCAGTTTGGGTTCATCGATAATTGTTTCAAATATCAGAATAATTGTTCATAAAACTAAGTTAAAATGAAAATCATACACCAAGGTTTTAGTTAAAATAGACTCCTCTGCTTTCTGTAAGAGGTTAACTTCTGTAAGCACTAAAAGGCATCAGATTCTGGCTCTATTATTCACTGTAGTGAATTCATTCAGGTAAATTGGGATATTAGCACTTACTTCACAGGGTTACTCTAAGAATTAAATGAAGCTACTATCCACAGAGATGCTACTGTGATGATAATGCAAGTGCAAAGTAAACATCAAAAGGGCGACTACTTTGGTGTCATAACCCAGGGGTCTTGGAACCACTCATGACTTAACCACATTATATCCTGCTCACTGACCTACGGTTCTTCACAGAGTTAAGTGTGCAAGGTGCTCAGCATCCTCTATCACCCGAAGCCGCCCCACCTACCCTGCCTTATATGAGTACTTGCTTCTGTGGTTTCAGAACATGCCGAGCAAATTTTCATCTTGATTCTCTTTCATTCTGAGTTCCCCCTTAGAACTAAACCTCCAGTGCTCTAGGCTACCCTGTTCCGCATCTATAATTGCCTAAGAACTCCTAGAGCATATTTCATTTTTTGATACTTAAACTACGCATCTTTGTTAAAAGCACTGTGAGGAGTCCAACACAATTCAAATGTGTTAATTAATTTAATTAATTTTTCTCAATTTCAAGAGTAGAAGAACTGTCTGCTGACATAACTGCAAAGTAGAACGCAAACAGTGTCATGAGGGAGACATAGTAATGCACGGATTTTAAATAAAGAACTCTAGCCTGCAACAGAAGGGGGCTGATATTTGGAGAGGAGTCCATATAGGCAGAAGAAAGAGCAAAGCAGAGAAGGGAAATTCCAAAGTATGTAGTATGAGTTAAGGACAATACACATAATATCAGGTAACTCAGTGGCTCATATAGGTGGTTTGGTGGTTCAGAAGGAAAATAAATGACATTATTTTATTTACATATGTAATGGGAAACCCTATGTGCCCCCCGGACTCTCAGTCACTACCCTCGGTGACAACTGCGCGTGAGTCTACGCCTACACGACAACACGTGGCGCCTCTAGTCCTTCCACCAGGCAGAACTCAAGTGCAGGCCACACAGGGAGCTACCCCGGAACGGCCGTGGTCTAGGCGAATTAAGGGTCAAAATGAGTTTCGGGAAACTGAATCAGGCAAAAAAATCGCGTCCTCTTAAATTTTCTCTTTCTTATTTCAAAAACGTCTTGGGGCTGGGGGTGAGAAAAGAGAAGACACTCTTCTTAAAGCACTGTTATCAATCCCCGTCTTATTTACTCCCAGAGTGGATGCACCTGCACACGGAACGAACTGCACCATGGTCGACACCGCCGATGTCGTGACCCCAGATATGCTGTCCCTTATGACTGAATGGAAAGGCATCTTTATTTAGGACTAGGTTAAGGTGGAAAACATTATATGTATGGGAAAAGAAAGGACAAACCTCATGAATCCTTTGTTATTTAGGGTCCCTGCTAAAAGCAGAGGGCACCATTGATTGGAGACACCTTGGAAAATTCCTATCACCCTGCACAGGCAAGCTGGGCTGTGTCTTCAGGCAGAAGAGGTAAGTTAAAGAAGTGCCCCTAAAAAATCGTGTCACCGACTCCAAAATTACTGATTATTTATCCTGAAATTTTGAAACAGATTATAAAAAACTGGCAGTGCCCTAGTGGCTTGGCAGGTGAGGCCAGCAGACATAGGCCACATACATCCCAAGAACCCAGGTTCAAGACCCAGGAACGGGGGGGAATAACCAAGATGAACAACTAAATAAAATGAAGTACTTTTTAAAAACAATAAAAATAAAAAACTGACAGCACGCCAGATAGCAACGAAATGTAAATCTTGATGTACTCAAGACTGTCAGTAAAAAGGCTTGAAACCATCATTATCAGGCTGACCCCATCAAGGCAAAAGTTTCTATTTTGTGTGGCCTCTTTCAAAAAACCGAAGCTTTTCTCTCTTCTATTGTTTAAAAATACTGGTTTACTGTGTGTAGATGAGACACCTACAAAGCTTGTTCTCAGTCTGCTCTTTGAAGCAAAAAGCTCCTCACTTGGTTAGGACTCACTGTCTTTCTACCCCTGCACGGTGGTACAAGGCCTCCAGCTACAGAGAGCCTGCCCACTGCATAAGGGTCATCAAATTCATCACTGCTCGGTCTTCAATCACTGCCTTGGCAGGAGCTTTGAGTCTTAAGAGATGCGAGCTGAATGTGAAGTCCTGCTTAACACACAGAAGTTCACTGGCTTCTTAGCGAACGAGTATCAAGCACCTAGGTACTTTATGTCTATTTTCTTCAGGAAATCAAAAATTTACAAACACATGACAACATTTTTCAGGAATTTCTGTGTGTAGACATACCAAGGATTTACTAGAAAGTAAGGGGGCTATCGTTTTCTCAAAAGGCGTTCAGTTCCTAATATACATGATGAGACAGTATTTAGCTAATGTTGAAACCTGGAAGCCTGGTTTTCAGTTTCTCACTAAACTCTTCCCACCTCCCTTCTCCTGACCCCCAAAGAACTAACCTTTGATGGGTTGAACGGAATACCTAGGTATGAAGAGCCTCGGAAACCACAGCGATTTAGGTTTGACCCTAGAAAACAAAAGCACGTACTTACTCAAAGCATCTTATGTTTGTACAAACCCTAAATCAGTTCAATCACACAATCTTCCGAAAACAGTACTTTAGTATCAAAGCCTCCATTTTCCAGTTAGCTAGTGGGCTAAAGTCTGTTCTAAGTGCTTTATGAGAATTTCCTTGTTGAATTTCCAAACCAGTTAGATAAAATAATGATTTGCTACCACAGACCTTAGTTTATATAGCCCACCACACTGCGTACAAACTATTTCATACTTTATGTGAATATTTTTCCTGTCATCAACATATATCCTCCAGTCCACAAAACAGAAAGCAGACGCCCAGAGGTTAAGTGACATGCCAGGGTGATAGTTAATAACGCAGAAAGACCTAGAACCCTAACTCCCTGTCCAGGGTCTTACTTCAACTCAGTGCTTCTTCACATGTGAGCAAGTTAAAGGTATAAACTGCTCTACAGTCACAGAAAATATACGCACTTTGTATTCTAGTATTAGATAAACCATATTGTGAGCCCAGTAACCCACTTTGCTTTGAAGAGCACAGGACACTATAAGTCAGCACTTTCTTTATTCATGCAAAGTATGCTTACACAAATAATTGTTCTAAAGTTCCCATTTTCAAGACACCAAAGGAAATAAAATGGGAAGTTAAAAAACAAAATAATTGTCTTTTCTTTGTGCACTGTTGATGGAATGTAAATGGTATAGTTAATATTAAAATGAGTATGGAGAGTCCTAAAAAAATTAAAAACAGAATGCCCTGGTGGGGTAGCGGTTAAGTCTGCTGCCTGTGGCAGAGTGCAGCCCACGTGTCCCAGGGACCTGGGTTCAAGACCTGGGGCCAGGGTGAAAACCAAGATGAAGAACTAAATAAAATGAACAAAATGCTCCATTCTCCTCTCTCTTCCTGCTTCCTGTCTCTGCTCACCTTCATTCCTGCCTGCACCTTTCCTTTAAAAAATAAAAAAGAACTACTAACTGATGCAGCAATCCCATTTCTGCACATATATCCAAAAGAAATGACATTGCTATCTCGAAGAGAGAGCTGCACTCCCAGGTCCAACAGAGCATTACTCGCGATAGCTGAAACATGGAAACAACCCAAGTGCCCATCAACGGATGACTGGATAAAGAAAATGTGGTACAGTAAGTGCTTGAATACTGTTTCATTCAAAACACTGTTTTGTTACAACTTGGATGAAAAATAAAACCAAACCAACCTATGTTGGACAAAATGTAAATGTTGCAATTTCCAAGAACCTATAAACATTAAGTGCGGACTTATTGTATATGAACCCGAGGAATATTATTCACTCATAAAAATGGAGAAGCATCCCTGTGGCTCAGGTGGCTAAAGTGCAGGACACATAAAGCTCATGGACCAGGGCCTGAGAACCAAAGAACCAGGGGAAGGTTAAAAAAAAAAAGAAATCCTATTTTTGACAATATGGATGGGTATTAAGGGCATTATGCTAAGTAAATCAAGAGAGAAATACTGTATGTTTTCACTAATATGCATAATCTCACAGAAACAGAGAGCAGAATAGTGGTTGCCAGTGGCTGTGTGGTAGGAGATATGGAAAAATGTTGGTCAAAAGGCACAAATTTATAGCTCTAAGATAAATAAGTTCTGAGGCTCTAACGTACAGCACGGTGATTACAGTTAATATATACCTATTGTGTACTTCAAGGTTTTTAAGAGTAGTTATTAACTCTTATTAACACACGTAATTATGTAAAGAGATGGAGGCATTAGCTAACCTTATTATGGCAATAATTTCACAAGAAATACATGACAAAATCATGTCAAATTCCTTAAACTTACATGGCATATCAGTAATATATCCATAAAACTGGGGGAAAAAGAAATTTAAAAGGATAAATGAAAGCTGCAGTTACAATAAAAAAAGTGTATGGTTTTAATAGCTACTAGAAGACCAGCATGACAGGTGTAGAAGGCAGGAATACAGTATCAGCAAACTGCAGATGCATCATTCACAAAAAATCAAGTTAATCTAGAAATAGGTTCTGATGTGAGGAACTAGCTTCCTATCTCTCATGATTGGCACATGACTAATTCATAATAACAGGTTTCCACTCTTTAGATATGATGCTCCATTCAGCTGTATATTCCTGGAAATACTTAGAATAGTAGCTTATACGTGATAATAATAGTAATAGTAGCTTATACGTGAATTCTTGGAACAAGTTAGGAAACTTTACCCACTAAATCTAAAACTCTATCAAGAACCTTCTCCCATTAACAAAAAATATTAAAAAAACCCAACTATCTAATGGTGATAGTGAGTGATGAACACAGTTCTCTATTCGTGTGAAAGACTAAAGACTGGTAAGCCACTTACGACTTGATAATATATAAAAAGTTATAAGAACACTCGTACCTTTGACTTGGTAAAGATAAATCGAGAATCTCCTCCAGCAACTGCAGACAGGAGAAAGGCACAAAATGCACTCACCATATTCAAAGGTAAAAATTTAGCAGTGACACAAAAGTCCAACTTACATAAGTAAAACTCAGTATATCCATTCAAAGGAATATTATATATATATTAATTTATCCTACTTTTAAAATAATAAATTATTCCTTCCTTATTAGGCCATAGAAGGCCTAATAAGGCCATGGATGTCTTTATTTTTTAATCATCAACTTATTTTAATCCCTTCCTAATTGGGGGAGGATAGTGTCAAAAGGTTTCTTTTAGTAAACATATATTTATCTGATGCCTAAATGTTTTCCTATCTCATAATTTGAAATTTTGAAATCACTTCTTCTCCACCCCCCCACCCCTTAGGATTAACTTTTTAGAAGCTATCCTTTCAAATTAAAACTGCTAATAGTTCTCTATAAAAATCTGACTCACTTCTTCTTTTGAGGGAAGAAATCTCTGATTCCGTCTTTCAGGTCTGAGTTTGTACTTCCACTAGGAAGCCTTTCTTGAGCTCCCTGATAAGTTTGATCATTCTCCAAGCCGTTTCAAACAGAGGCTGACATGTAGAGTAGGGGTTTAGTAAGTATGTATCTGAATGAAATACCATTTCCTTATGTAAATGAAGGAATACCATCTCTGTTTGCTCTTTTATATAACTCTAGTTATTTAAATTAATAACTTTTCTGAGAAGTAGCAGACATATTGATGCTCAAAAATACCACATCATGGCATGACCTAGTGGAGTCGCGATCAGGCATGAACCACATACACCCCAAGGACCTGGGTTTGTGACCCGGGGCCAGGTAAACAACTAAATTAAAAAATAATAATAATACAGTGCTTCTTCCTCCTCTCTCTTCCTGCCTGTCTGCCTCTACGTGCCTTTATCCCTAGCTGCACCTTTCCTATTAAAAAAAAAAATGGGTTAAGAGACTGTGGCGAGGATACTTGGAATCAAACTCAAAGAGTCTATTCTTACTACACTTCATTCTATAGGCAAGCGACAACCTCTGTGAGTCAGTTCCCTCCTTTTTGGAACTAAAATACAGTAATGTATCACATGCGATGCCTTCCAGGACTCTTGTAAGGGTTAAAGGTAAGTTTTAGACTGTGCTCAGCTCAGTGATCGAGATTCAATAAACAGAAACCAGTTAAAACCAGACAATTAGATTCTTTCAAAAGTAAAACAGGAGGACATTAACAGCTCCTGCTGCAAATTTATTAAGGAAAGTATCTTCAAAATTAAAAGCGTTTTTCTCCCCTTTTCATAAGGAGAGAGTGCGTCTAAAAATGCAGTAAGCAATGTATTTTGGTTCCTATTAATATTGTCTCTCATATTGTGGTTTTCTTGCCAATTTTAGTAGTTTACCTATTTATGATAATTACTGAAGTATAAACATACAATTCATTCCAAATTTACAGCAAGATGCATACTTGGGAATAATGTAAATGTCTTCGGCGGTTATTCGATTGCGCCATCTAGCGCTCGCATTCAGAAGTAGCAAAACACGCAAAGTACTCTGGCTGCCCAACAGAATCCACCGCATAGCTTGAAGTACAAAAGCTGGGTCCTAAGCCAGGCACTCAACCCTGAAAGCAGGCCCTGGGAAATAACATGTAAAAAAGAAAATGTTATCCAGTCAGAACCACGAAGTGCTGACTGAGTGATGCATCCTCCAGTATCATGGAGTCATAGAGTCAAACTAGTTCATCTTGTTACGTTTAGAGAGCTGTTTAGCATAAAAATATAGATCACAGAAAAAAAATGAAACTGGGGAGCTAGGAAGAAAAGGTGAAGCAGCAAAGGTGGGAATATGTGCACTGAATATGGATGCTCTGTGTAGATGTGGGTTTCGGCATGAGTATGCAGAGGGATGTGTTATTAGAATACAGTATGTTTAGTTGTTAACGGTTAAGAGTCCTGCACATGAAAGACAGCTATGAAGTTAAACGCTGACTACAGCCTGATGATTGGGTCATATCTTAAATTTAGATTCTTTCCTATTAAGCTCATAATAAATATCAATATATGTCAAACATTATAAAGACAGTGCACCTAGAATATTATTTTAAAAATAAAGCATGGTTATAAACCTGCAGAATGGACGTCAATGAGTCTACAGTTTTATTTTAAAACAATCTAAGTGCCTATCAACAGATGAGAGGATAAAGAAGATGTGGTATATATACAAAATGGAATACTCATCAGCTATTAAAAAAAAAAAGTTGAAATCCTACCAGTTGCAACAACACAGATGGAACTAGAGAGTATTTTTTTCTTTTTCTTTTTTTTTTTTTAATCAAGAAAAGGTACAGGCAGGAATGAAGGTAAGCAGGCAGGGAAGCAGACAGAGAAGCGCTTGATTTATTTTATCTAGTTATTCATTCTGGTTGCTTCTCTGGCCCCACGTCTTAAACTCGGGACCTTGAGATGTATACACACTGTGCAGCAGTGATTAGCCCACCAGGCTAGAGGGTATTATGTTTAGGATGTAAGTCAGACAGAGACAAATATTGTATGATTTCATTCACACGTGATATATACAGAAAACAAACGAATGAATGAACTAAATGAAACAAAAATAAACTTTAAGATCAAATTAGTAATTACTAGAGAAGGGGGAAAGAGGGTGGGCAAATCCGGTGAAAGGGGTTCATTCTATGGTGGACAGAATATGGCTTTTAGAGGTGACCTAAA
Source organism: Solenodon paradoxus (assembly GCA_004363575.1). NCBI lineage: Eukaryota > Metazoa > Chordata > Mammalia > Eulipotyphla > Solenodontidae > Solenodon > Solenodon paradoxus. Next base: position 137,464 of record RJWH01002946.1, read on the forward strand.
TATAGTATGTAGGGATGCTAATTTGTAATGATGCACACATGCAATTCAAATATTATAATGCACCGTTATTTTAATAAAAAATGAATTCCAATAAGAAAAGTTTTATTTTAATCAGTAGAGTTGCTTTGCATAAGAAGAAAGTAGAATATTTTCCCTCTAAAACTTTTGTAAAGAAAGGCATATTGATTCCTGCCACTCATACAGCCACTTCTTTCTTTTATTAGAATATCTCTATGAACACTGAAATATTGGGGATTAGGATAGAAAAAAAAGTATTGATAGGTTTCTGCTCCTAAGACATTTGTCACTTCCTCCTGTATCTGAAGACAGTTGACCTGAAAGAGGCAGACTGAAAGGAGTGTCTCTGAGCTACCAGACTAAGATAAGACATAAACCAACCACTGTGGAACTAGCTTTGCAAAAAAATAAACAATTTTTTTTCTTCTTTTTTAATGAAAGGAGCAGGCAGGAGTGAATGTGAGTAAGCAGGCAGGCAGGCAGGAAGTGAGACGAGGAAGAAGCATTTTACTTAGTTGTTCATAATCGGTTATTTTCCCCAAACCCAGTTGCTGAACCAGGGACCTGGGGATGTATATGGACTGCGCCACAATGAACTGGGTCCCCAGGGTGGGTCGCAAAAAAACTTATCAATGCTTTTGAAACAACTGCAACATGCTCCATAGAGCCATAAGAAACTATGCTTACATTCTAAGCATATTACTAAAAAAGGGCATTAATTTGACAGAAAAATCTACTTAAAAAAATGAAATCACTAAACATTTTTACTTTTTAATAATAAGCCACCTTATCAACATTACCCACTACTCCTATTATAGGCTCTATCAAGGAATACATAGTAGATTTGTTTTCCTTTATAATCATAAGATAGTCTCAAAGTTCCATGAAAAATCCAAACCTCACAGAAAAATATGCATGACAAACAGAACATCTATGAAAATGAATCAGTACTAATATTTCCACCAATGGAAATACCAAAGAAAACTGTATTCTAGTTGTGCCTTTAGCATTAACTAGTTATATTACTGTGGATAAATCAACCTCTCCAGACTTTAATATACTCCTTCGTAAAATGGTCTATATTGTTCCTTGATGTTTTACCTCCAAAATTCTTTGCTGGTGCCATTACCCAGAGAGCAGAACACACAATTTCCAGCATAGTCCCTTGGGTTTCCTAAACACTTCTTCCTGAGGCTGATGAAAAGGACTCTAGCCCTCCAGTGATTTAACCACACACTTATTCCCAGAATACTACTAGGGGCTTCACAGTCTTGGAGTTAAGTGACAGGCCAGGGTTAATTTTGATTAAATATTCACAACGTACTTAAATGTCATACAGGACACTCTCCACTAGGGACCTATACACTTAAACACTGGAGCAGCACTGGGACTTGGAATCAGAAGCCTGGGACTTCCTAGTCACAACAGAACATCTGTGATGGCCTCAGGCAGTTCTCTTTCTTTGCCTCCTATTCCTCTTTTCTGGAGAAGCCATATTTGGGGAAAAACAAATTTGATGAGGTACTTGACAATGCTCTGAAAATGATAAGATATTAAATAAGGTGTGGTATTATTTCTGACCTTAATAAAATATCAATTACATGTGCATAAACATGTAACTTTAACTCTAGTTTTTGTTTTGAAGTGGTTAAGTTAAAGTTTTTTCTAACGTGAATGTTAGAAGTCCATGGAGTTGATAATACAATGGAAAAGAGCAGTCAGATGGGTCTCAAAAGATGGTGAGTATCAACCCTAATTCAAAAGATTCTTAAATTTTATCAAATTATAATAAATATTTAAAAAATACACCTATCATTAACATTTTTTTATAATTAACTCTGTAGCAAAACCAACATTCGACTCAAGAAAAATATAAGACAATATCCCAACCTCTTCTCGTTACTCCACAAAAGACCAAATTGACTTTGCCTACTTTTGTACATTACATAACGGAAAAATACACTCTACTTGGTTCTCTCAAAACATGTTCATGACAGTCATCTAAATTTCCACATGTATTGTTCTTTCTTGTTACTGTAGAGTATTCCATTACATGAATATTCCAATAAACTACTTATCAATTATGCCGAAGACAGTAGCTTATTTCATTCCCACTTCTGGGTTCCTGAAAAAACACCACTGGCATGCCCTCGTGGAGTGGCAGTTAGATGCCCTGCTTCCAGCTGAGCAAAGTCCATGTACATCCCAGGGACCTGGGTTCACATCCTAGGTCCAGGGAGAACAACCAAGATAAACAACTAAATAAAAATAAAAAGCTTCTTCCTCCTCTTTTTTCCTGCCTGCTTGCCTACTCGCCTTCATTCCTGCCTGCACAGTTCCTTAAAAAAAAAAAAAAAGAAAGAAAGAAAAATACTGCTATGAACATCCAAGGACATATCTTTTTGTAAACACACGTTTTCACTTCTCTTGGGATTGTACTGGGGGATAGAACTGCTGGTCAGTGTGTTTTACAACTACTACTTGGCAGTACTTACTCTAGCTCAACAGTTTCACAGCAGTTGTTGAAGTCCTTCAGCGCTGTCTGAGCTCTAGCTGTGTGATGTCTTCCCTACCAGCTATTCTAGTGAGTACACGTAAACACAACTGTCATGGATAATATGAAAGTTCAGGTAACAGCAAATCTCTCACAAGGTCAAACCATGAGGAAAGTAAGCAGTTTTTTTAAAAGAACATGAGTATTAAAGTGTTGTACAAATTTCATTTCACCAAAAACGGCTGGTAAGGGAAAGTAAACACAGAAAGAGTGGACAATGCAACAGGTAAATAGACCTTAAAAAATAGACCTTAAAGTAAGAGTCCTTACTATGTGAGATACATTACAAGAAATACAGTGTACAATTTGATCAGGACACATTTTTTTGTTAACAGACAAAAATCAGAATCAATAATATTGCCTTACCTCTAATGTCTAACTTTAAAAATAAAAACACCAGATTTCATTTAAATGAGTAAAAATAAAAAGTCTGGTAAAAAGAAGAAACGTAATTGCTTCCATTTGCAGGTGACTAGAAGTGTGACCTCACCTCAGTCACAAGCAGCTAGAGATGAGCACATCCTGTAACTGATCACGCGTCCCTCCAGCCGTTTAGCTGAGGACTCAGCACTACATTCAATAAAGGCTGCCGGCCAACATGTCAAAACTGATAATGACTGACAAGCATAGATCACTGCTGCTTCATGTAGCTGGTGAGAATTAAGCAGATATTTATGAATTAAGTTCTGATAGACAGCTCAAAGCGCTTAATATGTTTTTAAAAAGAATTAATCAATAGGATGGGTGTTTTTCATTATCTAAAAACAAACACCAATATCACCTTTCTGTTTTGTTTTGCACCCCTCCCACCTTGTAACTAACGCAGTGTGAACCCCAGAGGGCGGCAGGAGGGGTTTAATTATAACAATACAACTGAGAGCCATAAACTATGTTCAACAGCATCTGAAACAGAACAATCTCTTTCTAAATAAAGCTTAGCTTAGTACTTCCCCAAAGTTTATACATGCTTATGCCACCGATGAACCACAAATATTAATTTATATCTGCTGACTCCTAAGAAACAGATAAATGGTAACCACTCACAAAACCTGTGTGATTTTCTGGTAATTTATTTGCTTGATCTTTTTCAAGTTATAACTTTTAACATTTATTATAAGTTAAATCAATGCTAGGTATGCTACACTTTACAGAGTGAATGACAAGAGTTTATAAAATTTGTGTGCATTTAGTTGTTCAGGTAACTTATAGACTTTGAGAATAAATCAAAATTTAGAAAGTTTTAAGAAGTGAAAAAACTGAAGTAAAAGCTCTAATAAACCATTAAAGAAATGCTAATGAAACAAGAGGAAAAAATGAACAGGAACTTGAAATGAAACTTTTTGACAGTAAAGAGTTTTTCACCAAAGCAACAAAAAGAAAGATTGCAAATGAAAAAGAGTCAATGCTATAGAATTAATCAAATATAAATATCAAATACAAATAATTAACAAGCAGTCATCAGTGTGGAAAAGCACAGAACAACATGGTCCTACCAACATGAATCCCTAATCCCAGGTAACTCCAGTTCTCACAGGAGAGTAATGATTGATGTAAGTGTCTGACAGAAAGTGACCACTGAATTCCAAGGAAAATAAAGACAAATAAAATGTTAATAGTTTATGAATAAATACTAAGATAGCCTGGTTCAACACATTATGCCACATACAATTAGCCACATCAAAAAGAAAATGCTAAAAACTCACTCACTGTCTTCTGTGGGAAGAACCTGCAGGGAGTAAATCCATTCTATTATGTCATCTTTGTTCACCACATCTAAGGAATCCAGCATATCCAGGCCAGAGAGCGCAAAAAACGCAATTGTCAACCTAAAAGAAAAAAAAAAGAAAAATGTCAGCTTAACTATCAAACCACTTAAGTGTTTTGGCTCAGAAAAATAACAGACACATCTAATTTTACAGTAGCTTAATACTCCCATCTGGAAAAAAGTCAAAAATAGCAATATATTCCTATAATTTAATAATATCAGGTGTGTTCAAAGATTTTTTTAAAAGGACAAGTAAGGGTTATAAGAAACCAATTCTACTCATCTGAATCATATGTGAATTTACTGAAGCCAGTATATCGGTAAACTTGGGGGTAAACACAGATTTTTAAAAAGAAAATTCCCTGCACCTAATCAGTGCAAATAAAGTCAAAAGCCTAGAAAACATTAAAAAGAAATCTCGATTTCACCAATTTGCCAAAACTAGTGTTTACTTCTCAAGGAATGTTAGAATGAATACATCTTTATTCAACTTTGTTTACAAATAATGTATGTAACCCCTTCCGGAAAAAAAACTTACAATGAATTTTGGGAAAGAATACATTAAAAAATACAAATACATTTCAATTCCATTTTCCCAGAGAGGAACATTCACTAATAGAATGAGAAACTATAAGGCAAGCTCCTTTTTCCCAAGATTGTACACTACATTAGAAATCTAAATCTTGGGCTTTCAAGTAAAAACTAGTACCTTAGTGACTACTTTTCACATAAAGTTGTATATAATGCTTTTCATATTGAAATGCCCTCTAAAATGTTGTTTTAGCTATCTCACTTCATAGTCTAATAATTCCTGTGAGGAATACGGATAAATTAACACTTCACATTATTGGGTCTAAAATCGTAGAGCTGAGACACCTGATGTGTTCTGTAAACTTTTTAAGAGAAATTCTAAAAAAGAACAAAGCCTTAAGATATCCACTGTATATGTTAACTTGTGTGCATCTGTAGCATTATCATCTAGAATAGTGTTACCAATGTTATATGAGAAAATAATCACTGTGATATTGTGATTTGTAAGAAGTATTTGATCATTCAGATGACCAAAATACATTTTTCATATGTATTTGGCCTTCATGCACAGATGTTTCTCAGAGCTCCCTTAAACTTGGAATTTTCCAAATGTCCAGAGTTAAGTGTCTTGTTATGTGAATAAGGTGACTTTTGGGAAGCACCAAAGGACAGAGGTCAGTTGCCAGAGGAACCAACAAAGTAATTAGAAGGTCGGATTTGCAGTCCCCCCCAGCTAGACCTCAGGGAGCAGACAGGGCCAGAGAGTGAGCTCAGTAGCCAAAGGAGAGTGATTTAATCAGTCATGCCCAGGTAACAAAGCTGCCACGAAAATCCCTAAGGAGGGATTCCCAAGAGCTTCCAGGTCGGTAAACGCGTAGAGATTTGGGGAGAGGGTATGGACGCGCCTTGCCTTTCCCCAAACTTTGTCCTATGCATCTCTTCCTCCTTTGAAAATAATCCGTGATCTAGTGAGAGTTTCCTGAGTTCTGGCAGCCGCTCTATCTAGCACACTATTCAAACCTAAGGAGGGGATCCCGGGCGTCTCTAACCTACAGCCAGTCAGAAGCACAGGTATAAACCACACTGCAACATGTGTCTAAGTGGAAGATGCCCCGCGGCATTAGGCCCTGGACACTAATGCTATCCCTGACAGTGAGTGTCAACAGAGCCGCTGGAGTCCGAGGACTGTCTGCAGATGTGGGGACCGCCACACTCACTCTGACGTTGGGTCCACCTACCCTAAACAGTCACTTTAGAAAATGTGAGCGCACTCGGTGCTTCAGGCAGTGGGGTGTGGACCATGTGTCCAAGGACCAGGTTCACAATCCTGGGTGGCGCCCCTGGGTCCAGCCCCTCCCCTTCCTTCCTCCCCATTCTCCCTTGACCTTCAACAAGAAGAAAAAAAATCTCTCTGATCTCTGGTTGAAAAGGGCTGGCACCCATTTAGATAACAGGAGAAGTCAGAGAGTAATTTAATTCCAACCAAAGTTTAAAGGTAAAAAAAAAAACCTAAGGAGTTATTGGTATACTTAAGAACAACAAATCTGGGGAAACTTACATTATTGACAGTATTACTATGTATTAGACACTGAACCAGAAATTAATTTCTCATATATTATCTCAATCTATCAACCTACTGTAATCACCTGAATGAGGGAGGGGACGGATCAGGATTAAGGGCAGTAGAAGCTCTGTATGTGGAAGCTGTAGTTCACCACTCGAGACTCTCCAGTCAGATGAGCTGGATTCAAATTCTAGGACAGGCAATTCGCAGCCATATGTAACCTGGGCCCACTACCTAACCTTTTCTAAGTCTTTTCTGAGTCAGTTTCCTTATCTGCAAATCACTATTATACTCACAGTTATTGTGCTTAGCCACCTATAAGCAAGCACCTGATAAATGGAAGCTATTATTATTACTGGTATTTTCCCAGGTTTAAAGAGACAGGAGTAACACTGACCTTATGATTCATCACATGCACACTAAAAGCCTTTTCTCTAAATGGTTGGTTGGCAACCTTTAACCACCACACCCCCAGAATTGCTCTTATGCAGAAGAAAATGATACTTAGACATGGAAAAGACTTCCACCTAACAGCAGTCAACCTTAAAAATCACTGTTCTTGATGATAATCGTGTCTCATGAGATAAGGTTTACCTTGCTCGTGGTATGAACTAAATAATTTATTAACAACAAGACTTGTAATACCACCTCTGGGAGAGCTCTAGCAAGATTCGCAGTTTTGCTGTAATCTATCACAGGCATGATACAGCAAGATAAAATAAAGCATCTAATACTTTAGCTTGCAAAGCATTACTATAACAGAAAAAAACAAAAGACAGAAAAACGGAGAACAGGACTTGAGGGTGGAAAAACAAAGACCCTCCTACTGGTAAAAAAAAAAAAAATTAAGAAAACATATCCACAGGGCTATAAATTGGTATTCTTTTTTAAGCTAAAGAACTTCAGTAACAATGTGGTCTGTGGCTAACACTCAAGCTCTAGATAGTAAAGTTGACAGAATTCAATTAGCTTGAGATTTCAACCCCAATTGAAACTACTCAGGAATTCTGAGTCACACTGTGGTGGTCTCCACAGGGTGTTTCTCAAAGTGGCTACACATTAGAATCAGTTTAAAAATGAATAATTAAAATAGCACCAACAAAACCTAGAGGCTTAGGCCCTACTCCATGACAATGAAATAGAAAATTCTAGATAGAAGTGGAGTCTTGAACCTGGTATTAAAAAAGCATTTTCCAGGGGAGTCTAGTATGTGTCTCCAGATTTCAGAAGCCCTACTAGAGCACGGGTTGCCGCCCTTTGTCCCCACCAGGGGACATTCTGAACACATTTTTGGCTGTCGCACCAGGGGTAGGTGCTACTGGCATTTCTCTATTAAAGGCCAGGGATGCTGCTACTGTCCTACAACGCACGGGACAGCCCTACTCAAGAAAAAAGTTTCTGGCTCAGAATGTCAGTAGCACTGACCTTGAGAAACCCTGCTCTAAAATCATACTGTTCTCTGTACATAAGTGGGGTCTGAGTGACCTGCTTGTTATTTTACTTGCTCCTGGAAACTGATGCAAATACCAGAAATCAGTCAGCCTGTGATGTGCTATTTAAAATCTTACATACTAATTAAAGGCTTCTGAAAGTTCAGCACTTCACCACATAGCACATCAGACTGAGATTTGTGGGACTAGCTTTCTTAAGCTAGAGTGAAAAGCTTGTGTGACAAGAGTGAAGCGTCCAAGCAGTGGCAGCAGAGAGAATCAAGAAGTGGATCTGGGGCAAGTCTGGCCTCCCACTAAGACAGGCTGGGAAAGGATTCCCTTCTGACCACACCGGAGTTCTCAAGTGGTTCTAACACTCCGAGAGGAAGCAGATTCAACAACACCCATAACAAATATGAAGGACTCATGTCATGTGTAAGTCACTACAATCAAAAATATGATATGAAAGAGAAGAAAAAAATATGAAGGATTCCAGGGTCGTGGGCCTCTGGGGAAATTCCATAGGGCTTTAGTCCAGACGACTGCTTCTTGGGGTACAGACCATGGGGCAACCTGTCCTGGGCAGGTATCTCGAGAGGTGTCTGCAAACATATGCACCTAAAGGCCGGGGTGAAAACCAGGATGAACAACTAAATGGAATAAATAAGAGTGCTGCTTCTTCCTTTCTCTTCCTGCCTGCCTGTCTCTGCTTGCCTTCATTCCTGCCTGCACCTTTGCCTTAAAAAAATAAATAAAAGTTGGTGGCCTCTGTGTTGATGGAGTACTGGAAATATGGTGGCTACTATGACATAATTTAATTGTATTCAGTTTTAATGAATTCAAATTTAAACAGCTAAATGTGACTAGGATCCACCACATGGGACAGAGCAGCCCTAGTGTTAGACATAAACAAGACAAAGATCCTGCCTTCATCAAGTTTACAATGCAGTGCGAGAAAGACATTAAAGAAACAAATCAATAAATAATTTATTTATTATCTATGGGATACAGCACCATTTAGGGACACAGTCTCTTTTGGATGGGATGCAGTCTCTTTTGGAGAGGTTGACTGGGGAAGGCCCCTCTAAAGACTAGATTAGGTACCAGTCCCTCATACAAGCTCCCAGGAATCGTGGACCAACGCAGAGCATATAACTCTAGAAGCTGTTTTGCTCAGCTGTACTCCATTACGAAAATAAATATTTCTTGATGACGGTATGTACAAGTAGTGTATAAAACTCCCCCAAATGGGTGTGCCCTGGTGGCCTAGAGGTTTAGTGCACCGAGTGCGATCCACATACATCCCAAGGTCACCGGTATGACCCTAGACTAGGGGAACAACCAGGATGAACAATTAGACAAAACGAAACGCTTCTTCCTCCGCTCTCTTGCTGCCTGAATGCTCGCTCTCATTCCTGCACCTTTCAGTTAGGAAAAACAAACCAACTTCCCAAACGGCCGCGATCAGTGCTCGAAATACAGCAGAGGCTCAGAGTTCAGAAAACGTGAGATTTAAAAAAAAAAAAAAATCAAAACCAACTCTCTTCCCATCCAGACCCATGCAGCTTCGAAACAGGAATGTAGAGCAAGACCGCAGAGCCCTTTCCTTCTTCTCTTCCCCATACTTTTACTCTGAATGCCTAACTCATTTTCTTTATCTCTGCCAAATCATACCCCTCAGACAACTCCAAATAGAAGGGCGTCACAATTACCCTTTAACGGGCTGCTTCAGGCAACACCGCATCTCTTTCGGCAATCTTCTCTCACATTTACGATTCCTGGAAAGTTCATTCTACGCAAACCTTGGAGGCTCTGCCGCTCTCAGGCATCAAACACCAAACAGGCTACACCATTCAGAGTTAATGACTTTATGGACGAAAGGGAAACACAGCGGAGGTTATTTACCTGAATTATCAAAACGAACAAGTTTTGCCGCCCTCCCGCCCCCAACAGCCTGAGGTAATGACACTGAAGTGACTCACAAACTGGGAGGAAAAGGAAGCTCAGAGTTGACCCAAAAAACTGAGAGGTGAGAAAAGGCGAAAAATGGAGATTTCAAAAGCCCACCACTACCAGCATCCCCGGCCCCTCCCGCCGTAGCTGGGGAAAGAAGGAGACCGCCGGCCGGCCCGGGAGGGGAGGCACCGGCATCGCTGGGCGGGCGGGCGGCGGGGCAGCCTCCTGCGGGCGCCCAGCGAGCCAGAGGCTCCACCGCGCCTTTCCGTGGGGCTCCGCCCCGGCCCGACTCCGCTGAGACCACGAGGTACCTGCTGGTCTCGAGCGAAGAATAGCGCTCGGGCAAGACCTGCAGGCAGCGCTGGAAGAACCGCACGTGCCGGTCCCGCAGAAAATCCAGCCGCTCTCCCTCTCCGCTCCCCGCCGGCCGCTCGTCCTCGGTGGCCGCCATGTTGCTACGGAAGCGCCGCGCGCCGCGACCCGGAAGCACTTAGCGCGCGGCGTGGAGAAACCCCGACGGGCGTCTCGCGAGGGGCAGGTGAGGCGGGCCCCTGCCTGTGCCCGCGGCGGAGCCAGTTTGCGACCGAAATCCAGGTTCGCGGAGAGTCTCTCGCAGCCCTTTCCCTCTACGCTTTCTCCCTAAGTAGTCAACAACCCAACCTTTTCTACTGCAAGCCCCACAGGTTTGCTAACACCTCGAAGCCTTCTAAAATTCGTCGTCCGAATCCATGAATCCCCCGGAACTTTTGTCCTCTTTCATGTTTGGAAAGAAGGGCAAGGCCAATAGCTTCAGGTTCCCTTCGAGGAAATCACGGCCTAAAAGAATGCTGAAGATGGTGTATATGCAAAACAGACGTGTCGGTATAAATTTGCCAAGAGTCTGACTTTTTTGAAGACCACACTTGAGACTGAATAGCTAAGGATACTTCTCTACCTACAAGTCAAACTATGGAGATAAATCTTTTTAAACTATTGACACTATTAAAGCACATGCTGTTCCTAACCTTCTAAAGTGCACACGCACGCGCTCGCACACACGAATGATCACACATTTTTATTCCTATTTTACGTCTTGATTTTACTAACAAAAAAAAAATTAAAGATTATGTTGAGTTAACTGGTTATCCAACAAGTATGTTGCATCAATTTTCAACAGCACATAGTCTTCAACGACTCGTACACTGAAAAATGAAATAACATGCTCCTGGCTATTTTTTCAAACGGAAAGATTTAAGTTCCTTTAGCCAAATTCTATTCTCTTTAAAAATCCATGAGGTAGTTTTGAGGGAGAAATCCTTCCAAGGATCTGGTCTGAACTAGGTTCTTTATAATCAACTAAAAGACTTGGTTATAGGTGCGTCCTGGTGGAGTAGCATTTTAGGTCAGCAGCCTCTGAAGGAGCGTAGTTCACATACAGCCCAAGGACCCAGGTGCGAATTCAGGCTCCGAGGGAACAATCAGTGTGAACTAAATAAAAATAAAATGCTTTTCCTCCTCACTCTCTGTCCACCTATCTACTTGCCTTCATTCCTGCTTGTGCCTTTCCTTAAAAGGATTTGGGTATAATTTTAGTTTCAGCTTTCTTAGAAAACGGTTTCTTTAAAAACAAACTGTGTGAAATGGAGTTATACTTATTCAACAACCCAAAGCAAGTTGAACAGTGTTAGGTACTAGTACCTAATTAGTCACAGGTATTCCAGCATAGCCTCAAAAAATACTGCATTAACAAACAGCAGAAAATAGTCCCAGGCCTCCCTTGGTGCTTCCCTGCAAACTTGAAGGCCACCCACAGTCCTTGCTCTTCACATGTACCCAGTCTAGAGTTTTCCCTCAGTTATAACCATTAAGATCTCTTTCAGTTATACGCGTGTACCATCGAATGTCTGAAGATGTTCAAAATGGAATCATATACATTGAACTTACTGGTATCAACTACGCACACTTTGTATATGCTCAGAAAAGCAATCCTATTCAACTTGGCCCTCGAAGAGTAGTCAAATTTTCATCCAATTCCCAGCTGAAGAGCCAGCAATCTGGCCCAAATGTGGAGCATATACTTCTATGTTGGACGTAAAGAAAGATAATATACCTCTTATGTAAGTAATCACCCACCTTTTCATGGTTGATTTGGAATAAAGATTTTTTTAACTTCTGCATGACATACTCTAACTCCCACATAATATGCCCCTCTACATTATTAACTAAGATATGGAAATAACTCAAGTTTTCAAAGTCTAGGAATAGAGCAGAGCATCTATAAAATTGAATATTTAGTCATTAATGATACTGAGTTATATTAAAACATAGGCAAATATGCATAATTTCAAGTAATTCTAGCATGTAATCTAATGTGTACTCTATGGCTATAGCTATTTAAAAATATGTAGGTATAATTTTGGGAAAAGTTACTCTGGAATAGTAGAATTATGGGTACTTTCTAACATTTTTCTTTCAGTGTTTTTTTTCTGGATTTCTTATTCATATACTTTTTAAACCAGTAGTATAAGAAAAGTTTATGTGACATCTCGTCTATATCCTATAACTGAAGACGTTATTATGTTTTTCATATTTATTGTGTTATGATGTCTATATGGCATTATTTATGATTATTCTACATCCTATAAGTAAAAGACCCATATAATAAATTTCTCATTTATTTTAGATTCAGTTAAAGAACTGATTTCTTCAAAGAAATTTCCGTATTTTCTTTTATTAAAAAAGAAAACAAAAAATAAAAAGTCATAAGTTACATCACCCAGTATGCTTCCCTTCCATGCAGGAAAATGAAAGCTACATTTATGTGCAACAAAAAGGAATGTTAGACAGCAATACATAAGAAACCCTGACTTGACTTTATAGTGGTTCATTGCATGTTAAAACGTTCCATCTTGGTCTATATTTTATTTCTAAACTGCCTCAACTATTTTAAAAAATTATGGAGAACAAGTGCGTTAAATAAAATGGGCATTCCTGATTAAGGATATTTTATGTTAATTCTCTCAATTCTGTACCATGAGTTAGTTGTAAAATCAGAATTCAGTTTCCCAAATGTGGAAGTCATAGACTTTGAATATTAACACTAAAGTGAAAAAAGATTTTGACCACTATTCATAATAAATTTCTGAGTTCTTTGACCTAAATGTATCAAATTATAATGACAGGTATAAGTTTTAAGATAAAAATTTTAAGAAACACATATCCTTTATGTATAAAATATTTATTAGATATATGGTTCCTTTCTATTAATATGAGAAGTAACTAAGGTTAGCAACTAAGATCTAAGATTTTAAAATAAGAAAAATTGACTTGAATTAGGTTAAATTGTTTTCATGTACAAAAGCTTAGAAACTTTAAAATGAAATTATTTTGAGTTAGCAATTTTAAACAATTTAAATGAAATCATAGTATTCTTAAAGCAAGCTTATTTCAGATGTTTCAGAACAGCGAATTTTCATATTTTGAGGCAAACAGACAAAAAAAAAAAAGAAAAGAAAACTGCATCAGCCAGGAAAATGTGAAAGACACAAAGATTTTATAAATATGTTAAGTCCAGAAATTCTGAAGGGAAATGTGGAATAACTAAAGAAAACCAAAAGGATTATATCAATAGTACAACTAATAGGGTTTATGTGACATGAGAGGCATATATTTTAAATAAATATTTTTCATATAAAACAAAGCATGCTTCAAATACATACAAAATAGGTTATTTCACTAAAATGCAGTAGCTGACAAACTACCAGTTAAACTTAGAAAAGTACAAACTTATTTCATACAGAAAAAAACAAACAAACAACTTTACATCGTGTTTTTACTCAAGCTAATTTACCTCCCAGTTATAAATGTTATAAAGCTTTGGTTTAAAAAATGTCACTCGGTGCACTCCTGTGGCTCAGTGGCCAAGGTGCAGGCCATGTAAAGCCCAAGGGCCAGGGGGCCTTACTCTATGATGGCCTCAATTCTGCATGACAAAACAAAATCTCTGAGTATTTAAATGAAATAATGTTTCTAGCATAAACTTATTCAAAAAACCTTTCATCAATACTAGGTCAACATACACATAAGCACCCTCTTAGTATAAACAGGAAATACTAATGGCCATGCTGCATGGAACTGAATACCTGTCAGTTTACATGTAGCACGAGAATCAAGCTGATGACGATATTTAAAACAAACTGGTGATTAGTCACTCTCTTCTGGGGTAACTGAATATGCTAACATGCTCATCAACTGAATACCAATTTCGTGATCTCATATTCTTTCTTACACTCCTTGTCTCCAGGTTGGAATAGCCCTAAAGAAAAGAAAAGAAGAACAACTATAAGTAAATAGGACATTTTAAAAATCTCCTGCCTGATTAAATGTTAACTTTAAAAAATGTATATTGATTTCCTTTATCAAACTTTTGACTATAAGATAGTATAAACAGAAATTGCATAAACATAAACAAATAGCTATGAAATTACTCTAAAGTGACTGCTGTTCTATCTCGTGTTTACCTGTGTGGGATATGAAGAAGTGGCCCGGAGCCTGTTGGTCCTGTCTTTTTGGTCCGTTCTTCCCAACCTTTGGTTGGTTTGTAAAGCCTAGAGGGATCTCTGCTGACATTGTTTTCAACCTATAACCAGAAGTAAAATGAGTATCAATGAATTTATGTGAACTGTTAAGTTTATACTTGTAAGATCTTTCAAAGCAGAAAAGCAGTTTTAAGAAACATATTTGATAGTAGCTAAACAAACAAAAATAAAACTTATTAACCTCTTCAATAGATTTTTAATGTGCTCATATAACTAAAATAAAATTTGAGCTATATCAATCTATTAAGAAACTTCTTTTGGTTAATTTTTCTAGTTCAATTATTTTATTCTAGTTCTATTTTTTTTCTATTTCTGTTATGAAGGAAAAATAATGAAGCAATGTATGATACCAGTATGGTCCCCAAATTTATCTAGGATTTAATAACCACCAATAAATTTAGGATGAATAACCACCACTGCTCCTTTGTTTTAGCCATGAACGTCACTGTGTCTTTAGCTCTGAGTATTACCAGTGAGATTAAGCAATTCTCATAGCTGCAAAGGTCTAAAATGGGGGCTCACAGAGGAAGAATAAAAGAATGAAGAATAGGAAGAGAGATATCATTTAGGGTAAAAGAAAATGAGGTGCTTATGATGTAAAATGGTAAGAATTCAATAAACAGCTGCTTCTATTGTACTAAGCTATGCCTTGAAATACATATATGTCTAAGCATGAAATTTAAAGCAAATGATACAGAGATATAGCAGGATATAAAGAAAATAGATTTTATATTTACATCCTTTTAAATCAAGGAATTAGGATGGTAACAATAAAAGTAAATTAATCTCAGTACAGAGTACCTTTTCTTTTAATTTTGCCAGTCTTCTTTGTTTTTCTGCCTTGTCATCTTCCTTGGACTGTCTGTTTAGAATTTTTAGTTCAAGTTTATGTAAATCCTAAAAAAAATACCAACAAGAAAGAAAACATTAAGTAAAATTTATTAGTTTGTTTCAAAGCTTATTTACTTGCAAGAAAAATTAAATAGCAATAGTCCTTCAATATTAACCTTTTCCAAGAAAAGCTAAGAGTTTTACTTTTTCTGAATATAAATATAATACAAACACATTCTAAATTACTTTCTCTTGGGTGTCTCTTGTTTTATGGGTCATTATAAAAATACTTTTTTTCTTTTTAAGGGGTTGAATTAAGGCGCACATTGGTGGCTCAGATGTTTAGTTCATGCCTAGGGTGCAGTTTGCATACAGCCCAAGGACCCAGGTTCTTGGACTGGCCTGGAGGAACAACTAAAACAAAAAACTAAATAAATAAAACACTCTTCCTCCTCTCTTTTCCTTCCTGCCTACCTTCCTCTTAAAAAACAAACAACAAAAAAATTTGACTTAAGCCCTTATCAGTATATCTGGTTTTAGATTTCTCTTACTATATTTTGTCTATTTTACAGGTTTCCT
The DNA here is from genome assembly GCA_004363575.1 of Solenodon paradoxus. Taxonomy (NCBI): domain Eukaryota; kingdom Metazoa; phylum Chordata; class Mammalia; order Eulipotyphla; family Solenodontidae; genus Solenodon; species Solenodon paradoxus. The sequence goes on from RJWH01002946.1 coordinate 153,269, forward strand.
TTTTCTAAGGTTCTTATTTTACGGTCTGCCTGCCTTTTTGTGGGGGAGGAGAGGGTGGAGAGAAGCATATGAAGCATGTGGTATCTTTAGTTATTTAAAGACACTTCTACATATGAACTAAGAAAATTATCTTAATGAGTTTTTATCTATTATTTTTCTTTGTACTTTTCCTTTTTTTGCTTTATGAATGTTGCTATGTATTTTGGCACATGTAACAATTCATAACAATTATATTCATAGCAGGCATATCTCATCTGTATACTTTTTCATTTTAAAGTACTCTTCTAGTCTTTTAAAACATTCTTTGGACTGCATTTCACTCTGATAATAAGATTGCTACTTCTTTATATGACTAGCATATTCTCATATACATTTGTTTAAAATTATCGATTATCCTTTAGCAATAAACTTGTTTCCTTTAAGAATACACTGAATAGTAGTAGTGAACCTTCATACCTAAACTTATTTTGTAGGTGTGCCCTGACGGCCTAGTGGTTAAGCCCACTGAGCACAGTCAGTTCACACACATCCCAAGGACCCAGCTTTGCAACCTGGGTCCAAGAGGAACAACCAATATCAACAATTACTTCAATACAAATAAATTTAAAATGCTCTGGCCTCCTGTCTCTTCCTGCCTGCCTGCCTCCTCACCTCCATTCCTGCCTGCACTTTTGTCCTTAAAAAAAAACCTTACTTTGTAAATCAAAGTTACTACAGTTAAAAGAAAGCCAGCAAGCATAGAGTTACTGCAATGCACCAGTCTAGGGTACAGGGGTGAACAAAAAAGACAACATTTCTGCCTCCAGGAGCTTACATGTGGTGGCAAGATAGACAGTGAACAAGCAAGTGTCCTGCGGGGAAAGCCAGCCAATTTGGCCAAGAAGACAAGACATTCAGGGCCTGGCCTGAGGTTACCATTCCAGCCTGTCTGCTGCTCCTTCCCATCTCCCACTAGATGCTGGAGAATACCAAAGGGTTTCCAGTTCCCGACAAAGCACACTTTACCCTACCTCAACCTGCCATTCCTGCAGCTCTGTTAGGAAGGACCCCTTTTCCTCCTTTCTCCTTTGAAGGCTCAAGTATCACCTCTCTGAGAAGCAGAGCTATGCAGGTTCACTCTCCTAAGCTCTCTGTCCACACTTCAGTCACCACACGTTCACCATATTACACTGAAATAGCCTTGCACATCTACTTTTCCCGCTAGACTATAATCTACTAGAAATTAAGGAGCACAGCTTACTGATATGGTATACTAACGCCATATAACATATATATATACTAACGCCAGGTCTATAAGAAACACTCAATTTTTGCAGAACTGAATCTGGAAGTAATACTTCCACATACTGCCCAGAAAAGTTATTTATGCCCCCGCCATGGCTCGGGTGGCTCAGGTGGCTATGGCATCGGCTATGAAAACAGAGAACCCAGGTTTGAGACCCAGGGCTGGGGGTGGTAGAAAAAAGAGAAAGAAAAAAAAAAAAAAAGGTGTTGGGGAAAGTTATTTGGGAAACTAATTTACTCACTCTTTCTTGAAACCTGGAAATTTCATCAGCAGCCATTCTCCTTTTTTCTGCCTTTTCTGCCTTTTCCCTTTCCTCCTTTTCAAGTCTCAAAAATTCCTCCTGTTCTTTCTTCTGCTGGCTATAATTTTCTAGCAGTAATTTTAGCTTAAACTGGCGTTGGCGCTCTTTTTGCTGCTTTTTCTCTTTCTCTTCCTCCTCTTTTAACTGGGAAGCATATTTCTTTGACATTTCTATGCTTTTCTGTTTTTTCCAAGCTTCAACTGCCAATTTCTGCTTCTGTCTTTGTTCCTCTTTTTGCTTCTGATTGTCTTCTTGTTTATTAGGAAAAAGCAGAGGTGTGTGCTCAGCCTTTCCCTTTAACTTGAAAATTTCCTCCTTTTCTTGCTGCTTTTTACTTTTCCAATTCTGAATCGACTTAATGATTTGAAAAATAAACAGCAAGAGAAAAATATTTTAAATATTTTTAACCAACACTTTAAAATGCAACTTCAAATTCATCTGGCTGGACAAAATATTGGTTACATAATGGTGACTGCTTAGGTTTGAAGGTGTTTCATTAGCCAATGCAATTGTTTTTCCTACTTCTGATTTTGTTTTAAATTATATCTTTCAAACACTGGTTAATGGTTTATTCTTTCTGTCTTCCTCCTCCTCGCTGAATCCCCAGGCTCACAGGGACTGTACCTCATGATGCTTCCTCCTTTATGCTCATAGGAAACATCACTTTTTTCTGATTACCTTAACTGTGCTTCTAAATCCTCTTTCTAGACCTACAACGCTTTCTGAGTGGCCTTTCTCTGGTCAAATATCAGAAGAATTAAAAAAAAGGGGTTGTTAAGAACACGGGCGCTGAGGCCAAGTTATTTGGGCACCAATACTGGCTTTGCCATCAACTGGGTGCGCTCTTCAACGAATCCCTAACTTCTGTTGTCATTCTGCTCATCTGTAGAGGGTGGTATCTCCTGAACAGGGCTGTTATCAAAGTGAAATGAGTCACTGCCCGACACAGAGTACCTCATAAGTGTAACTCAACTAAACTAAAGCCCCATAGCTTTACACATAGGCACGGGAAGATGATTCAAAATTCTAGCAGCCATCCTATCCACAAAGGACATAATCACTGAACTATTTTCCCGTCAACTTAGGGCAGAGTTTCTTCATCTTTCTTCATGGTTTATCATTCACTCATTGGGTAAATCCTCTAGTACAGGGCTCCTCAGGCCACAATATCAGGAATTCGTGCCAGAATGTAAACCAATGCGCTGCTTCCTTCAGTGAGAGATGTTCCTGTGAAAAAAGGCCAAATGAACTGAACAGTCTGCTTATTGCATGGCTGATTCTGGTGCAATCACTTATCTCACGGTGGCCCAGTAACAGTTTACAAACTGACATCAGGTCCGTGGACCAAGCTTGAGTAGCTCAAGGTGCAATAAAATATGTGCATAAATACTAGGACAGAGAATATGCAATAGCACATCGTGGAAGAGCTGTCAAAATGTTAGTGAAATTCTGAGAGAGACTACTTATATCCGAGTGGGTAAGAAATAAATAGCATATGATCGGGGCAGATTCGCTGGGCTGGGAGTGGAGCAAGGGCGAGAGAACGGAAGTTCCAGAAAGGAAGACTAATATGAGCAGGATGTAACATGACAATGTTCAGGACATGTTGGAAAATGACATAAGATATATTAAAGGATGTGAGTTAAAAATGATAAATGGCCTACTCAACATCTTAAACTCAGTAGATATAAATCTAAATCCCCAGAATACCCTGGTAGAGTAGTGGTCGGGTTCACAGTCTCCCCCTGGCACAAACCACATACATCCCAGGAAACCAGGT